>JAVKLA010000062.1:1576455-1614041 GCA_034782735.1 Sagittarius serpentarius | reverse complement strand
CCAGAGCCGGACGCAGCACTGCAGGTGGGGTCTCACCAGAGCGGAGCAGAGGGGCAGAATCCCCTCCCTCGACCTGCTGGCCACACTGCTTTTGATGCAGCCCAGGGTACGACTGGCTTTCTGGGCCGCTAAGGCACATTGCTGGCTCATATCGAGCTTCTCGTCCACCCCCCCCCCAAATCCGTCTCCGCAGGGCTGCTCTCAATCCACTCATCGCCCAGCCTGTATTTGTGCTTAGGCTTGCCCCAACCCAGGTGCAGGGCCTCGCGCTTGGCCGTGTTGAACCTCATGAGCTTCGCACTGGCCCACATCTCAAGTCCGTCAAAGTCCCTCTGGATGGCATCCCTTCCCTGCAGCATGTTGACCGCACCACACAGCTTGGTGTCACCGGCAAGGGTTTTCCTGGTTAGCCCATTAATAAAGCTCTCGGTAGCCATGGTAACTCAGAGTAGAAATATAAATTAAAAATGCACCCTCCCTTCTTTTTTTTTTTAAACTCTAGACCTGAAAAGCAAACTAGTGGATTGTTACTCAAATTTTACCTCAATTTTAGCACTTTCTGGTAAGAAATTAACGCACTCATTCAGAGGAAGGTAAACACTGCTGACATCAGTCTGCTCGCCAGAACCTGACACCTAATTTTGTTAGGTCTCTTGTGTTCAGGGCCACCATTCCCATTACAGCTGCCTGCTGAAAGCCTGGGAGAAGGGAAGTCATGAGCAAAGTAGAAAGGAAATACGGAATTACGCTACGAAACCTGCTTTTTCAGCCATGTAACTCAGCCGGTGGGGCCCAGTGGTTTATTCCACTGCCTGCGGCAGTGCCAAGCCACCCAGACCATACCACCACCACAGCCCCGGCCGCAGGAGCGGCATTGCCGCGGCGACCACCTACCTGCACAAACTTTGCCAAACTTTACAGAAGTTTAGAAATTACTTGGAACAGATTGAGAAGGAACTTTGAAGCGAGCCAGGCGTAACAGAAAGCTTCCACATCCTGTCAAGAAAAACAAAATTACAAGATCCATTTCAAATCCTTTCTTCAAATATATGCAACTTCTTACCTACGAAGAAGTCTTGCCAGTTTTCCCCCTAGTCTGTGCAGCATTTGTTAATGAGGTTATAACGCCATCTCCTGGAAGAAACTAACTTGCTGGAATTGCTCCTGAAATTTAATTTTCGTTTTAACTGTGCTTATACAGCCAGCTAATACATTGGATTCTGCCATGATTGTGCAACAAGGTGAAGTAACCAGATGGGCAAAAAACTGCATTAGCCTTTTTTCCCTTAGTAGACATGCTGTGAACTGTTACAATAAACACTGGGAAAGAATGGAGAGGTTGATTTTAGCTATACCCTACCTGTTTGAAAGGAATCATGTATGCTCTATTTTTAAAAGGCAACAGCAGATTTACAATTACAGAACCATCAGTGGGAGAACACAGCCCTGCTCAAACAGATCTGGCCATTCGTTGATCCAGACAGAAATTCAAGGGTTTCTGGTTCAAGTCAGACGGTGTAAAACCAGAGTGTCCAAAAGGCTAGCACTGACAACGAAATTCAAATGCCACCAACAGATTATTTCACATTTGTGCTTGATTTCTTTAAAAAAAAAAAAAAAAAAAAAGATAAACTGAAGGTAATAAAACTACTTACATATAAAAATGCTCTTGCCAGAATTCATTTTAGCTTTGTAAAATAAAATATTACTACATGGTTTTATTTAACACTTAGCATTGGAAAAATACCAAAAGAACTGTCATTTTTTTCAGATGACTGAAATAATTTCCACAAATGCAATACTGATGACTTGCATCCAGGAGGAACTGTAGCTTCAAAAAATTAAAAGATTGAGACTGAAAAAACAGACCAACTCACCCATTCTCAGATACATGTGTACACATAAGCACAGATATCTAATGGAGATTTTGGCGTGTTAAAGGAGAGAGCCACTTGAAAGAACAGAACACATTAATCAAGAATTACTAGCAAGCAGGTATTTTAATGTTAATACTCTTAGGTACTTTGTTATACTCATGTGTGTTCTGAAAGTTTTTGTTATGTGGCATAAAGAATGTACTTTATGATCTGGGGTTACTACTGAAGTTATCATGAAGAAACAATAGTTGTTTCCATGAGTATTAACATCACTTGTGCATTATTCCATTGAGTGGGATTGTATGCAGTACACTTGTTACCACATCCAACTCTACAGTCATCAGAGGACAACAAAAAAATATAGCTACAGGATCAAAATACTTCTGTTATTTAAAACAACCTTTCTTTCATTAAAAGGTTTCAGGGCTTGATATTCAAGGCTGTTTCTGAAAAATGCAAAAGAAAATGAAAAATTACAGTTATTTTTATGATCTAATCAATGTAATGTAATAGTCTTGAGCCATCATGTCTCCCTCTGGAAAAATTTTAGTGTCTGCAATCACTAAAATTTTATTCATAAACCCGTCAAGTGGGCAAGGTTGGGGCTACAGGAATACCTTGTACACAATGCAGCATCTTGCTTTTGAGCACAAAAATAACTGTGCTGTATTTACCGACATGTGATAGTGTATTTACGGGCACAGTCAGGCAGAAACATTTGGATTTTTCTTTAGCAAAGGCTGTTGATGAGCAATGAAGACAGACTTCACTGTGAATAGACTCTTCTTGTGAATAGACCAGCTGTAAGAACAGATTTATCAAAGATGCTTCTGATGCTGTTCTCAGATACTGTACTTCTAATAAACCTATTTCCACTACTTCGTCAAAGAAATAGCTGGTCTGCAAAATGGAGTGCATTGACTACGACATCTTTGTAGTCAAACACACTATTCTGCATGCAGACCTCAGCCATTTCCTAGGGCTTCTCTGTTTCTGTAACATTATAGCTTTGTCAGAAACGAATTCTGGTTTTATTGCTATAGGCTGAACTCTGGATAAAACTAGAGAACAGTATGCAAGATTTAATCAAGGCAAGCAAGACTGGGTTCTGTAGTGACATAAAGCAAACAAACATTCACAATAAAAGATGTCATCTGTTTACAATCCTAAAGTGCTTGCATTGGAACATTTCTCTTGTAAACAAACAGTACAGCAGCACAGAAACAATGTGGTGACAGTTAAGGCTAACTTCGCAAATAAATACTTAACTCTTGTATTATGTCATTTGCCTTTTCAAAGCACTAGCCAGAGAGACTGCTTCTTGATGTGTTCGAGTATTAGCTGTAGTCTACAACAGCAGCAGGTCACTTTGAGAAAAGAATTGGTTTCCTTCAAAGCTGCTTTAAAACAGGTTGCTAAATATGGTCTGCTAATAAATATTTTTTTAAAGAGCATAAGCATTCTTGATTTCAAATCACATTTATCCACTAGACCATGTTAAAACTCAAATAAAGGACAACATAGAGTAAATGTTCTCCTACTTGCTCCTTACCAGTTCCGAAGGCAGGAGGTAGGAGGAACATCTAACTCAATTCCTGCAAAATGTTTTAGCTGATTCTTGGAATTGTGCATTGTGGTTGCTTGCTTTACTTCATTAGTTGGCACAGCAGCATTTTAAAGCTTCCTTTGTTGGAAATAAATTTCATTTATTGGAATGATTAAAAGTATTATTAACCCTTCGTTTCAGCTATTAAATGCTGTCAGAGGAATTATTTAAAACTGTATTATATGAGGTGAATTCTCCAAAAGGAGATCAGTGAAGCAAGCCAATTTTTAGGATGAACCTTCCCTTGAAATGCAATTGTGCACTTACTAAAATTACAATTAAAAATACATGTCAAGAGTAAAGAGTATTGCATCCTTACAGCAAACTGGACAGACCCACAAACAAGCATGACTCCACTATCTAAAGTACAACAGAGCTCCCATCTACCTACTTACCTGTTGCAATACGAACTGAATGTTGCAGGAGACATGACCAGATTTTTTTCTGCACCATACTGTCCCCATCTTAGAACAGTGTATTTTGCTCAGCATCCACACTACACACAACCATGGGCCCTCACCGCACATGTGTTAACAAGCACGTTCCGGAACAGCTCCCAGGTTCTCTTCTTTCTGTAGTACAGAATGTACCTTGCTTATATGATGTAGCTAAGCACATAAAATCCCATCTGGATTGCGATGGCAGACTTTGGGTTGTTCTTAAACAGGTCTGCTTCTCTTTGGTAACTCCTGTAGGTTTCAAGGAGACATTTCTTCTCTCAGTTGAAGGTCTGATCCCACAGACACACAAGATTTTACCAGGCCTACTTGGTTAGCCATACTAGACTTTTTTTTGTCCCTGGTGTGCACCCCAGGTCAGCAAACAAAAAATACTTTGACCAAAGAAAATTCATTATATTCTACAGTGCTCTTCTTGACTTCCTTCTATAGAAGTGCCTAAACCTGCCAATGGACCTTCTTCTTTCCCATCCTTCCATAATTTAAAAGATAGATGGGAAAAAATAAACCCAGTCAGTTGCCCAATGGTTTCTGCGCTTTTCCCAAACCATCCTTCAAACTCATCCTCCCTTAATCAAAGGGAACTTCGATAACGTGTAGAATATTTTGCCGATAGCTAAGCTATGAAGAGTCCTGAAGCAATAAATACCTAATGACACCAGTATTAAGAAAAACCAGACCAACAAATATTAACCATTTGCCAAACAGCAATATAATGTAGATTCACATTTGTATGTGATAGCCTGCCCTTGCCCTCCTTTTAGCTTTAAGTTTCCTGAACCAGCCACCTAACAGACCTGAAATAAGTCATTCACAGACAACCAGAAATTTTTACAGTTTCAGAAAATTCTTTGTCCTTACATAGCTCTTGATGATATCCAACTGTTTCAACCTGCACACATCTATCCAAACCACTGAGAAAACATTATTTTATTTTCTCTGTGGATAAGCAACCTCTTTGTTTTCCTTACAAAACTCTACACAGAATGACTGAATGCACAAGGCTGAAAGACACACAAACTTCTACTTTAGACTTTCTTTTTCTGGAAAGATTTAAAAGGAAAAAAAAAAAAAAAAGGATAGTCCTGCAGAAATCAAGTATCAACACCACTACAAAATTACGCAATTGTGTTTCTTCTCTTATTTTGAGAAGTTGGGAGTGAAGGCAAACTGAAAAAAAAATTGTCAACCTCTTAGAAAATGACCTGCAACTAAGATCACTGTGTCTACATATACACTCTCCAAAAATCAAAACAGAACAGTATATAATCTTCCCTGTCAAACAACTTTTTAATCCTTCATATCAGCTACCTGGAGATACAAATACTCTACTGTTTTATTGGAGCTGAATTCAACCTACTTTATATGCCGAAACTGGTACCATGTGAGAAAGCAGTGCAGTTTAGTGTTTCACTTTGGCTGCCCCCTGCCAAGGTTCTGAAGTCAACCATCTCGTCCATCTGCACCTTCAGTTCCACACTTCTAATTTTGATGATGAGATGGTTTTTGTAAACAAGTCACAATTCAAACCAGAGATACGGGGTTTCAACCTACAGTGTTAGAAAAAACAAGAACTCGGTACAACTCAGTCACTTTAATTTAGTATCTTCCTCCTAATTAAGACTCATTTGATCATCTTTGCATTTGGAAAAAAAATATGTTAAAGTTGTTTGACTATGAAAAGGAAACAGGATGATGGGAAATCCAGTATTTTTTTTAAAAACACTGGTCAGTTTTTACCCTTCTGTCGAATGTGGCTGACATTTCAAAGTTTGCTATCTGTGTGAAGATCAGTAGCTGTGGAGGGAAAGAAATCTAAGTAGCTCCTCCCATACGTTCCATCAGTAGGCAGAACTTAGCTGTTACAACACAAAACACCTTCTTACCAGCAAGCTGGTCTAGAGCTGCAGATCATTTGACACAGTGCAAGCATTAAGAAATTCAGGGGCAAGAGAAAAATTTACATGAAGCCACATTCCGTTAGTTGTGCTGCAGGTGGAATGAATTGTTTTACTTTGTCTTTAGGTACGTTTTTAAATAAGGAAATATGCATTTATTTTTTTTTAAATACTTAAATCCCAGTGAATTTTCACTGCAGAGGGGAGTGGCTGAACTATGAAGTTCCTCAAAAATGGCATTCAGTTGCGTTTAAGCATAGCACCTCTCCACGAAATCCCTCCATAAAATGGATACTACATCCAATTCATTAAAGAACTGTCTTCATGCACAATGTAAATGTCGTAGACACAGGAGATAAACCTGAGCCTTCTAGCAAATGACCTTAGTAAGGACGGGAGAAAGAAAAAAGTCCTCCAGAGGACTTCAGATTACATCATCAAGAACCCCCAAGAAGAGTGGCATCCAAAATAACAGTAATCAGACAATTAAGAGTCCAGTAGCTGTTTGGCTAAAGAGAAGAAAGGCTGGAGGTTGAAAGGAAACTACAGTCATATGTGAAGAATTTTATTTTTTTTAATCTATTAATAAAAGAACATTGGGAAAGAGTGAATTGCAACCTTTTTCTACTGCAGAAATATCTTTACTGCACTGAACCAAGTGACACAGCTTATTTCCTGAAGTCTGCAGCAGCCATACTGAACTGCCTCATACTTGTCAGGTGGGAGAAAACCACATATGAAGGGAAAGAATTTCTTCAGAATAAAAGAAAAAATGATGAAAATATAATTTAAAAACCCTTTTAACTCCTTCAGAATAAAAGTCTCTTCAGAATTACTATGTAATCCTGTCAAAATACCTTTGGTTGGATTTTTTTTTTTTTTTTTTTTTAAGGAAGCAGCAGGGAATAGATATTACCCCTTAAGTTCTGGGATCACAGAAGTTCACAGCTTGCCAATTACTCCCCCCACACACACCTTTCTGTATTTCGCATTATTCAAAAATATGATCAGAGGCAGAACACAAAAGAAAGGAGAATTACTTTAACTGAAAATATTCTTACTTTAAGATATCATTTCTCTTTCTCAATGCTACACTTCAGATAATGCCCGTCTTCCAGCCAGCATCGGGCGTGGTTCTCCGAAACACACTCATTTCTTCTCTGGTTCAGGGTTATGTTCGAAACCACAATATACAGACTAAAAATATCAACACAAACCCTTTTGTTTGTTTTGGGGGATGAATGACCTTTCTGAAGGCAGTTCTCCTCATCAAAGATTATGTGGAAACATTAAAGCCTCATGGGTGGAAACGAATCTAGAGAAGTCTAAGTCCCTACCAAGACAAAACTGCCTGATACTCACAAAAGCACCTCTTGCAGAAAATTTCCCCACTTCGCCAACAGTGGTCATGAAAGATTAATTTACTTCATTATTCTCAAGAACTCAGATTTCCTTCTCCTCCCCCAAACTTAGAGCCTATGAAAAATTATAAACGGATACCAACGAAAAAGGTCAGTTTTAGTGTAAGAGCTTTAACTCCACACTGAAGAGCTCCTCCAGAGCAGGGGGCAACGCTCGCTGTCACAACGCCTGCCTGTTCATGTTCAATACTGCGGCAAGGAAATCTTTCCATCTCACAGCAAGGAGGAAACAAGGACACAAAGAAAGTAATAAGCTGACTAGTAATTTTCATTTCTCCAAAATTAATTTTAAGAGCTGTAACAACAAAAGAAAAAGTACTTTTTATCGGAAGTTTAGAGCAACAGGGAAATAAAACTCAGGGGTTGCAGGTTTAACCATTTGGTATTTGGCAGAAACGGGTGTCATTTCAGCCAGAATGATCAGGATTAACACAACAAAAACAAACAAACCTCACACACTTCCAAGGCCATATGTTACTTTGCTTTTAAAGTCGTCTCAAGGGGAGGTAAGGAAGGGGAAGTACCAGTAAATATGAGAACAGTCACTAAAAATCACAAGGGTGAACTTGTTCCTAACATCATTACTGAGTATATCTGTTAAGCCAAATACAATAGTAGCAGATATGAACTTTTAATTCATATTTTTAATTTGAGCTCATGAAATGTTAAAATAATCCTTCATTTGAGAGAAGCAATGCTGCTTACATGCATACGTACTGCTTTGTTCACCTCAAAAATACAATCTGGAAGTAGGTCAGCTCTTTTTGTCAACTGCTATATTAGATCTAACATTTCTGAAGGAATATTATATTGTTAGAATAAATTTACATAATTGAGGAGCAGCATTCTTAAGGTACTTGTAGTTTTCAAATTATAATTTTAGAAAAGACCTCCCTTGCAAGGATGGTAAGATTCTTCATGGAAAATCAGAGCATTAGGTACTTTTGAGATACAAAAATATTTAAAGGCAAGACTCTACAATGCGAGGACTGGCCAACCATTTCTGTATTATGTGCAAGCTTATTAATTGGTCTCAATTGTCTGCATGCAAAATGATGAAAAACATTAGAGAAAGTTCTAATCATATTAAAAATCTTTTAAGAGCAGCCTTTCAGAATTCTGGTTTGGTTTTAGTGAGAATAATTTCGTATTTTAGTTTCAAAAATTTAGCATTTAAAGAACAGCTACTGGTATTCTTGACATAATCCTTAACAGAATTACCCGAACCTAACTGCACTAAAAGCATAAATACACCTGATTTACCCAAGTACTTGGATATGCAGTGGAGAAAAACAACAACAACAAAAAAAACCCTAACAACTTTCAATCAAGCAATCCAGGGAGTCAGTGGAATTTGAACACCTAACCCAGTTAGATTTTATCAAACTAATAAATAATTTCAGTAATTAATGGTGCAATTACAGCCTTTATGAGTCTGTCTTCCTGCATCACCAAAATAACCAACTGCTACTTGGAGAGAACCACACTCTTAGAATTTCTGTAATTTACAGGGACGACTTAATTCTTATGTTCCCACCTGCTTCATCAGTGGTCAAAGTTAACAATTACTCTCTTGCAAGAAAGCATTCACTATGTACTACAGCTCAACCTTCTCTTCTGTCCTTAAGCTTGCTCCAGTGTAATGGACTGTAAAACAAAGTGAAGATTATTTGCATCCACCACATACAGCATTATGGTAGTACGTAAACACACACAAATCTCTCAACTACAAATACAAGTATTCTGTTTACTTACCGTTGTCACCTACTCCATTGACATATTTTAGCCTCACATTTCATGTTTATCATACCATTCTCACACCTAGCTTTAGGTCTATAAAACATTTTAATGCATTCTGAAAACACAAAAGTTCTAAGATTAGTTTGACAACTAATTAGCACAACAGATTCTTAATTAGGAGGCCTGTATATTGCTGTAATTGAAGTAGATGAGTTATACAGCAAGATAAAACGCACCTAATTCACAGTGCTTTTTCTACCATATGGTTTCTCTCTCGAGTCATCCCATTCTCTTTCATGACATTTAGATATGTTGGTACGTTTAATCTCATTTATTTCTGCTTCTAGAAGACAATTGTTACATTAGTATGACGACTTTGGAGACAGAGAAAGCTACAATTTCCGAAATTTCTACAGCATTAAAATTGTTACTACGGAATGAGTTCATAGATTTCTTCGTTCAGGTCCTTTTATTGAAGTAAAATGCACCAATATCGCCCCTGCTTTTCCCAAGCTGCAAGCGCGTAAGGTAAAGAATTTGCCCCCAAACCCCAATGCTCACAGGAAACTGTCTCTGAGGTCATAAAAACGTATGTTTGTTTACTCACGTAGCAGCTTATGCCAGGTATCCATGTAACAGGTTCCCAAAATACCAAACTAGCTAAAAAATACCAGTTAACTAGAGAAAAATCAAATTAAGATCTGACTAAAAAAAGACAACTAAGCAATTGTGTTAACCAAGTAATGACAAGTCTCAATTTGAGGCAGTGGTTCCCCATCTTTTGCTATTAAATTCCCAAATCCAGTCCATTACGGGACTGCCAGCTATCACCTTCTGGTCCACTTCTACATGACCTCAGCATATTCACGGCAGATTTTTTTCTTGTATCTGTTTGCTTTCTATCTCGCTCCAGTCTGATGACCATTCCCTGTTTCCTATGACACTTGCAGCACTGCAATCTACTGGTGGTTCCATGTGCCAGAAAACATTCCGACAGGCACAAAATGATGGTCTGGCAATACTTGTCTAGGTAACACAGTATACTAGTGCCTTAACAAAAGCTGTCGGATGAAGAATAGGAGGTAGAAGCCACTGAAGAAACTTCCTTTCATACTTTTATAACAAAAGCAAAGTTGAACCCAGAGTTTAGGAGCCATTGAGCAGCTACTGTTGTAATCCGCTCATTTTACCTCCATCTCATCCTATTTCCCCTCCCATCTTCCAGTTTGTCCACCTCAATTCCAGGGGATTCAGCCTTTCGGAACAAAAAAACCATGAAAACTGCAGGAATTGTCATATTTACTGTGAGAACATCTGCAGGGTCATACTACTGGCATTTAAAAAAGCCAGGTTAAGACAATCAACCTTCATTTGTCCCTTCCTCTATGAATGGTCTGTGTGTCAAAACACCTGAAAACTGCACTGATATAGTAGAACTTACTTTAACTTGCATTACGAATAAACTGCACATGCTGTTTTACAGACAATATATATTTGTAAACTTGCTCATGCAAAATTAGTGTGCACAACAGGAATATTTGTTTTCTAATCCCCACACCTTTAAAAATGACATTTATGTCTGCTTTTTTTGAACTGTGCCCAAATCCTCTCTTTAATGTAATAAATCTTACACAGAATTCATCTGCCAGCCAAACCAGTTTATGAAGCTGAAACAAAAAAGAATAAAAAGTTATACAAAAACACGGTGCACCTGGATGCTTGATTCCCACCTCCCTCCCCCTTTTTTGTTTACAAGTAGAAAGAGTGAATAAAAGAAAAAAATCATGGTCACAAAATTTTGACATTTTAATCCTAAACATTACAGGGCAAACGGATGTTGGAACCTATTTCCATACACCATGCGTCAACTTTTTAATTCCCAAATGTGGCCAAATCCACTAAAACAAGAGTGGTTAACAAACTCTGGATTATGGAAATACATTTCTGGAATAAATGCTAGAAAAGCAACAATGGGAAAGCCAACTGTCTCCATAAAGGTAAATAAAGTGGAACAATGTGTAGATTAGATACTTTTTCTGTTGTCTTACTCATAACCTGTCAATTCAGTGCATCATATGGTTCAACATAATGGTCCCCATTTTGGACAAACACCTAAGTAGTGTCCATTGATTCCAAGTTAGTGGATGATGAATCTTTTTGGATACTTTCAAAGATGGCTGCCAGCTCAGGGTTAGAGCTTATCTGTGATTGAAATTCACTCATTAATGGACTCTTCTCTGCTTCTGGAATGGTTAGAAGTGCTGCTACTGCCCTCATGGCAGAACGTTTCAGTTCATCTTGCTTTTCAAACTCCTGTTTCACCGAGTTTGCCTTTACCTAGGGAAAAAAATGAAAAGTATCTTTGAAACTTTTGCTTAACTCTCCCTGTATGCCCACCTTTAAAAAAAAAAAAAAAAAAGTATCTTAAAGACTTATTTCTTTCCATGCTACTACTTTGCACAGCTTATAAAATGGCGTAAGCTCTTAAAAAAACCCAGACGAAACAAAAAATCCCCAAACATCTACTTTTTCGCAGACTTTTTACCAGCAGTTTACAAATAGACTGAAACTCGAATACTGCAAGGCAAGCAGAAAAAGGTTGTAAGCTACCAAGTCAGTTACCAAATGAGAAAAATTATAGCAGCCAACCTCTAGCTGGTAAGGTCAGTAAATGACATTAAACTGCTATTATCACAGTACTTCCAGCTTAGAGAATAATTTTTTTTTTAAAAAAACTGACATTTGTTAGAATAACTGTTTAACCTTCTGTTATAATTGTCAATGATGTTTCAGTGATACAAACATAAGTTATCATTAAAAGCAGTGAAATTTCTTGGTGTGAAATACAACAGACTACAGTAATGGAAAAGCAAGGTAAATCAGGCATTAAATCACTGTAGAGCTTGCAGGTGGATCAATACAAGAGCAGGAATGGAAGGAGACTAACTGTGCCAAAACCCAAGAATCTTGTAATATAAATGAAGAAGGGGGGAGTGGGGGAAGAAAACCAACAAAAACAACAACAAAAATAGGACTACTTTACACTGCCTCCATCATTCATCACCGAAATGCTTGTCTGAAACAACGTAATCATCAGAAGTCAGAGAAACTCTGAGTATTCCAGTTTCACTATTTGTAATGAAGTCGGATTTACAAGTTGCCCAAGCAGCAGCTAAATTTTTAAAGACCAAAAGAAATGGTATCAAAGAAACAGAGCATTTTAAAGAGAAGCTAACAAGTCTACCCCTTCATTTGTAATTTAAATAAATTTAATACATGTATAAAGGCCCACGTTTGTATTATTCTGCCTACTGCAGTTTATCAATTGTAACTCACAAAACACTGCAGCAGTACAGAAGTATTCTTCAAACATAAATATAAATGAACTCACATAAGACAACACAAAATAATTAACTTAAATAAGTTTAAGTTTAAATACCTTAGTTGTACATGTAGCACGCAAAGGTTCAACAAGCCTATCCAACCGCTGCAGCACTGCGCTTGGACAAAGGGTAGACAGTCTCACCAACATTAAAAAGGTTAGCATCTAGGTTGAGAAAAAAAAATTCAAAAAGCAGTTATGCTCAGCACATATATGGAGATATATTTCCTACAATGCTATGTAACCTTTTTAACAGCAACACTTTAATGAAAGTGACAAATACAGTGAAGTACTTCAGCATATGAAGTAATATTTTTTACCATTTCAGTCTATTCACTATGTAAAATCTTTTGACTAAGTCACTGCTTACACAGAGAAGAATGACAGCTAACCTTAATATCATAGTGATCCTTCAGGCCATCTTCAACATGGTTTAAGAATTCAAATATATCTAGTCTATCCAAACAGCTATCCAAAAGAGTATACATGCACTCAAAAGCTGCTTTCCTTATGTCCAACCCATCATCAACTGTATGCTTAAATGGTCCCATTTCCACCTGTCAGCGAATAAAAAAAAAAAGTTATGAAGTAATATATTTGGAAAAACAAAGAATCTACTTACATATATTTAGCACTGTTTTTCTTAGTTAACATACCTCTCTGATTAATTCCTTTCTGACTTTTGTTTCATTGTAAAGATGAGGAAGCACAGTATCTAAGAGGTCCCTTATTAATGACGGTTTATTGTGTGCAGCTGAGTTAAATGTCACTAGGGCTACTCTCCTGACATTGAGATCTGGGTCCTCCAACGTTTTCAGGAAGTCACCTGCAATCATGTACAGAAACAAATCAACCTATGAGGATCTTTTTCATTTGCTACCTTAAAAATACCTTTGCTTAGTTTTAACCTTTCAAAAGGATGTATTTAGTGCAGGAGGTCTTTTCCTGTAAAGGGACCAATACCTACTATTTTAGCATGATTACACAAATAAAACTATTAACTATAATCATATGAAAAGTATTAATATAATTGATATAGAGTATTTCATATAAGGAAACAGAAGTAGAAAAAACACCATCAAAATAAATGGGCATCACTTAATGGTATTTCAACCTTTTTCTAAAGGCATAATGTGTAAATTATGAAAATTATATTTAACCTTTCCCTTTCTCCATTAAAAGTCTCTCAGAATATGCATTAGAAAACCAATTTCAATTCTGCAGTTCAAGAATTAGAGAACACCTCTTAAGGAAACTACCAACACAGATTTTTAACCCCTAAAATTGGCATATGTTGAGAATTCCTAAATTACCACAAAATAAGCCTACTCAGTATATATTAACGTAGCAACACCTCTTTCATCCCACCCCACCCTTGAGCATTTTCAAATTAGAATTTCTATAGTTCTATAACACAGCCTTGTTAAAATAAATGCCTGCAGGAATATGTCATTTTTCCTCAGTGTTTGTGAAGTTTTGCTAGCAACTTCCACGAGGAGTGAAATTCTTAAAAGGAGAAAAACAATAAGGTTTAAACATCAAAGTGACTTCTACACACACAAAACAAAGTGGGTAACAAAACTAAAGATGGCTGAGATTTTTTAAGTACTAGATACCAATAGTTTTTTGACTGAATAATCAAAAAATATTTCCAGAAATCAAAGGGGCAAGGCAGCTTCAGTGGCAGGGACAGCAGGGGGAAAAAAACCCACAAGCATAATCAATTCTTAAAGATATCATTAAAAAAATTTAAGCTTAGTGACAAAAATAACACATAGAAACTGACTCTACTTTCCCATAAATAAAAACCTTGCTCTCCACAAAACTATGTTTTTTAAAGATTAATCTTTTTTCCCCCATTAGGTTTAGCAGTATACACAATTTTTTTTACAGATCTTTAAACCTGTAATGAACCCACTATAAAACATTCGCCATAGCATATTAAACAAATCTACAATACTTTGTCATACAACTGAGAAAAGATCAAAAAGCCACAGCATTGCAAAGCTCTGTATCATGATATTACACTGAAAGCTCCAATTACCTTATCCGTGTAGAAATATACATGCTTCCAAATGCTTTCAGACCACAAGCATTATAGAATCGTAAGGACCTAAATTTACAATTCACTGTCTGGTAATACTCAGAATTCACGTGTGCATACATACATATCTTAAGTGACTGAACAGCAAATATTTCCAAGACCACCCTTCTGGGTAAAGACAGCACCTTACTACATCAAACTGATAAAATCCGAAAAGAGCATGGGAAAGAAAATCATCTTTTGGGTCCCATCTTACTAAAAGCCCTAGCTTCTTGTATTGCCCACCCCAGCTTCAATATGTATAATTTTAAAATCACACAACTTCTACTGCTCAGAATTCGAACAAACTAGGATTAATAGAAATAACTGTCTATTAAGAAAACATTTTACAACCATTCCAACAGTCATCATTAGCAGCTAATTCTAGTACCCGTAAAATATTTTCTTCTGAAAACACAAAGAACAAATTTTAAATGCAATTCTATTGCCTGAAAACACAGAAGCTGACAGTAAAAGTCAAGAACTTACCTATGCAGTTCTTCAAGAGTGGGTCTATGGGTTGTGGATGATCAGAAATAGTGAACTTAACAGCAGTAACCACTGAACTTCGAGCATATGAGGACCCTAATATGAAACAGAAGTGTGAATATGTAACATGAAAACAGTACAACTACAGAATCTAAATTATGCTCAGTGCAATTCTTTTTAAACTCCTAATACTCTTAAGAACACTAAACAGGAAATGTTATTTATTACTAGCAATACAACATGTAACTCAAGTAAATCTATGGAGAAAATATTTTAAACGGGGGGAAAAATAACTTTAAATGCTTATTACAAATGTTACGGTATCTGCTAAAGAAAATTCAAGTAATAAGCCTATCAGAACAGATTTTTTTATGATCACACATAGGCCTACAAAGAGACAAATAGTCTCTTTAAAGCAGAAGCACGTGAAGAAGACGTGAATAAGTTTGTGATATGAAACTGATCCACAAATTATGAACAACGATCCTTCCTAATCCTTAAAAATTTCAGAATTCTTATCTGAAAATTAGGAATACTCTAATTCACATCAAAAGGTCAACATGTTGCAACTGGTTTGTCAATTTGTCCCTTTGTCACCCATGCTCCTTCCCCTTTAAGTTTAGAGCTCTTTGTTAAACTTAATATCATTAATTGGAATACCACAGCCTGAAAGCAGAACGTGTAAGTAATTCATGTTAGCTATGACTAACAACTTCTAGTAAAAATGAAACCATCTAAGCTTCACATTGTGGGGGGTAGGGGGAGCAAAACCTCAAGAGTATCAAAATTTAAGCAAGTAACAGATTGATCTAGTTTTGCAAGTAATAGATAGCATAAGGCCATCTTCTACAATACCTACATGAGTTACTACTACTCACCTGATGCCAAGTATCCCTTGAGTCGTGGAAGCAGGGTCTCTGGGTCTATTAACGTAAGCTTGCCCAAGCATTCAGCAACAACATTCCTTGTACCCTCTTCTGCACATTCGCAGTGTTTCAGGAGTAAGGCCCAGATGTTCTCAACATATGGTTTGAGACCAATCACTGATGCAGAGCTAATTATTTCTTTCAAGGAATGAAGAAGAAGGTATTGCCTCTTAGGCTGACTGGTTATTTCTTGTAAGACAAACGGCAGATACTCAGGAAGATTGCCAACACTAATACTGCCTAATGCATAAGATGCTGCTGATTTGACTTCCTCACTAGGAGAAGAGAATGCTTCTAGTATTACAGACTTCAGCTCAATCTGTCCACTTAAGTCAATGTGATGCCCAACTTCCCCAAGAGAAAGCAAAGCCAAAAGCCGAATGGAATCCGTGGACCTTGAGTTCTTGACATCTTGAATGAACTGACCTACAACAGCCGGTCCCTCCTTAGGGCAGGCTCGAGTAAGGGCAGCAACACATTTGGCAATGGAATAGTAAGACTGCTTGTGAGTAAGTGCTGTGCTCTGTGAGTACACTGGACCCGTTAACATGCGCAGTAAATCCATGTAGCCTAAATTATTTGTACCAGTCACAACCAAAGCTTGGAAAAATTCTAGCATGGCACTAAGTGCTCCACCCTGAAGTAGAGGTGATCTCACCAGCCCAATAAGTTCATTGAGAATGGACCCACTAATCTTTGACAGGGAAGAAGGATAGACTTTAGCCAGCGTTGTCAGAAAACTGATGGCCATCTGTGATACATGCATATCACTTTCACTAATCAGAGGTGGAAGCTCATCCAGGACAGCATCAATCATGGCAGCTGTCAAACTGTCACTGTAATTCTTAATTAAAATATCTAGAGCAGAAAGAGTGCCCAGTTTCAAAGCTCGCTGGTTCTTTCTCAAAAAAGACGCAAGAATAGGAACTCCTTCCCCAAGGATTGGTCTCAAATCTATCTTCAGAGGAGAACCAGCAATCAATGTCATGGCCTTCACTGTAGTTAACCGAGTGATCTCATTCTTCAGTCTCTCTAGGAAGATCTGAAGTGTACTAGGCAAGTCTGTGCCTAGACTGTCACCAAGGCTACAAATGATTTGACCCATGCACGATATTGCCCTTTCTTTCACCTCCTGATCAATGTCAGCAGCCTTTAATCTCTTGATTGTACAAGTAAACAAATCTTTGATGTAAGGAGTAGCATCAAAGGAAGAAGGCTGGTCTAAAGGACGAATGACCTTCACAAGTTGTTGGGTAACCAAAAGCGCCTCTGATGTTATCTTGTAAAATGGATCTCCAACACAAGCTACAACTGGAGGTACCAATGCTTGAACATGAGGATGAAAGACTTGGGGAGAATGATTGCAGAGGATCACATACAAACAGGACAAAGCATCTATCTTCAGATTAGAAGAACTTGATTTGTCATTCAGTGAAAAAATTATTCCTGGAAGAAAAAAAGAAAAACATATTTTTAGGTTAAGTATTTATATTCTGTTAGAACACCTCAAAATTTCTGAACAAAGGCAGCTATACTGAATTTATGTTTTCCTGCTCCCAGCCTTTCTTGAATGCTTCCAAGCCCCTTTCACCATTTTATTCAATCAATTAGTTTTCAAGCTTCCTCTACACAGAGGACAGGGACCATTTGATGGTTTGTGATGTATTTCCTTAATTATAAATGGATTCTGAACCTTTAACTTTTCCAAATTAACTTTTCCTTTTTACTTCAAAATTCAACATTTTAGGTCCCAAAAGCTAAAATATGGACAGTATTTCACTCTCTTGAGATGAGAAAGAAGGCAGTTTGATCTTGCAATTAAGTAGTAAATTAACTTTTTTTTGATATAGAAAAAAAAATCTCAATCTTAGAGCAAACCCTTGTTTTCAAGATTAATGCAAATATGTCACTAAAATATTTATATGGATACACATAGTAGCTGATTATTTTGCCAATTTCTTTAAATAGAAGCAACATTTCAAAGCTTTTGCGAAAAGCACAGTCACGATTTAAATACTTCAGAACTTCACATCCAATTTACCAATAAATCTCTAAGTTAATATGTTTCTCATACCTGGTACAAGTACAGGAACATGTTGTGTTAGGGCTCCAGGTAATACATTTACCAGTTCAGTCAGCATGTTAAAGCAACACTGACGAGTCTTCACACTCTTCTCCTTCATCTGTTTGTGCAAGGCTTTAACTATGTTGGGGACCTGTAATCATCACACATCTGTTAATTAATTCAATAGCTGACATTTCTTTCGTCTTTGATCACTGGGGGAATATAAAATAAGATGTGTGTCCTACCCCTCTGATTTCTCTATAGAAGTTATATAAACACTGCGAAATGAAGATTCAAAAGAATTGCTACCCCCAAAAAATAGTAATTTAAGTTTAAAAGGTGAGATGAAAAAAAGCAAAACTAGATTTGCATTAATAAAACTGTAGAGAGCAACAACTGAGAAGTCACCCAAATAATTCACTTAGAAAAAGTTTTTCAGCACTATCCTTTTTATTCTGCAAATAAAATGCGTTGTAGCAAATCAAGTTTTATCTTTATCATTAGAGCTTACATCTGCATTACCAAATGCGCAAAATAACTATTTTGCTTTGGTAATTTGGCTAAACTACATGGGACATGCAACTTTTACAGGTGATCGTAAACAACTGAAATCAGATAAGCGCATTTGCCTGAGTTGGTAATGTCAGTTTCCAAGACTGCTGCACTTTTCCAGGCCAGTTTACCTGGCTTGCTCTCTGTTAGTACTGCAGCTAACAGAAACTGTAATCTGTGTATGAAGAAAGTATGATATGGCACATTTCAAAAGCTATCCTTATGAACAGGGCACAACTTCAGTGTGTCTTCTCAAAGACAACAAAAATCTTGACAAATAACCTGACTCTGAAGCATTGTCAAAGGTGTCTCTCCTTGTTCCATTGCATCCGGATCACAGAGCCAACTTTGCACCGGTCGAGTTTGTTTTAAAAGAGAAAGATATGCATGAAAAACATCTGCTTTAACATTCTCTTCACGTTCTTTGAATCTGGCTATTAAAGCAGGAGATACAGTTTTGTAGAATTCTGGAAGCATTTCATGTCGTGTGCTAACCACAGCATCCAGGCATTTAGCAGCTGCACGCCTCACTTTCCAGCTCATGTCATCATCATCACTATATTCATCATCGCTCCCTTGAAAGAATAAATTATGCATATGTTCAAGTCTAGACAATCAAAGCATCAAATTTTATTTTAAGCAATTAATAAGAACACACTTGGGTCTTCTGCGTAAGGCATACCGAAGAAATAGGTTCAGAAGTATGTTAAAAAACATACATAAAAAGCCTTCTAAACTGCCTAAATCTAATTATTTTCTCTGCCAATTTTTTCATGAGAGTCTTACACATGTATTAATTTAAACTGCAAACAGGACAAGATGGTTCCCATCATATTTACAGCCTGACTACTGATTTAAGGTGTATTCCTCTATTTGTGAGGTAAGTGACAATGCAACAGCAATTCCTAGCTGATCAAGATTCAAAGTATTCTGTTTGTTTCTTTCTAGGAGTAAATCAAGTCATATTCTGCCCCCAAAAATGACAACAGAAAAAATATACAATAAGCAATACAAATTGACTTTTTAAGCACTAAAGCAACAACTATGCAGCTCATTCATTCTTAGAGTAATGAGAACGTTACGCTCTGGTTCAGATTACTTGTGTGTCTAAGTTTTCATAAAGCTTACATATGGCAAGGTATTGCCACCATATTAACCATAAACACCTTATGCCTTTCAGTCCAAACCATTTTTTATCCTGTGAGATTCGACAATTTTCAATCTATTCTGATTTTATGCATTAGGTAACAACATATTATACTGGAAAGTAGTGAGAAGCCTCTCCCATGCTGAATATGTATTTTCAATTAATTAACTGATGTTCTCACTTTAGTTATATCATCCTCCATGCTTCTGCCTTTTTCCACCTTTCAAGTATTTTAAAATATTTGTCTTGTACTTTCTGTTCACCCTCGGAATTATTTATCTCCAGCAACAACATCCTATGCTCTTATTCCAAGATGATTAAAAACAGTACAACAATTGAATACAGAACTATACAAGTCATTTAAATGCTGGTACTACTTAGTACCAATACCACCCATATCAATTTTCTCAGATGAATGCAGGTTCACAAGCTCTTCCTCTCCTCAAACCAAAAAAGAGAATATACCTTGATCATCATCATCACCACCATCAGCATCCATAGCATTTTCATCTTCATCTTCATCATCATAATTGTAATTAGGATCATAGGTAAGATATTTAAGACAAATATTTATAATAGTAGATACATGAGGATAAACTTCTTTAGGACATCTGCATAATACAAAAATACAATAAATGTCACATTACTTTGAAGAATTAGAATATTTCTAAAAGACTTCATGCCACATACTGTACTTTGGAGACATTAGCCAAACCAAGTACCACCAGTGCATCCATCTGAATTACAGAAATTCAGAAAGGAATGTCAGAAAGGGCAATGCTACTATGTAACTGGATCTGCTAGATTGGAAGGTTGCAGAGGACCAAGACATGCCTTTGCATATCAATTTTTTTTGTCACCACCATTAGACAACAAATATTATTAGCATACTTCCCACCTCCTGTTTGCGTAAGTAGTAATGGCACGGTAGAAAGTTTCTAAAGTACAGACATAACACACTGCTTAACAGTTAAGTTACAAGATAGAGTTATAGGAACAGTTCCAGCTCAAAGCTTACAAAAATATTTTGTACCAAGGAGACTGTCTAGACAGCTTACAACCAAACGGCACACTATTAGATCCTAAGAAAGCCTGAAATAGATACCCAAGAATAACCTACCTCCTAACAAAGGATTCAAAGGCTTGAATGCAATACTCTCGTAGTTCATCATCGTCTACATTACAAAACTTTACAACCAAAGGAATTATTTTCTCGAGATATTCACCTGGTGAAAGAAAAGAATTAGCCAAGTAATTACTCTCGTCTAAAAACTTTTAAAGTTACAGATAATTTATATATTTTTCTTACCTATTCTATGACCTGCTTGCCTACTGATAGCAGCAATACACTGTATATAGGTCCTAGTTGTTGACATGGAATCATTTTTAGACAGCTCTGTCAACAGATGTTCAATGAGGTCAACAAAAACCATATTGCCACAACTCATAACCAGGTGACCAAGAGCAATGATGGTTCTTTTCCTCACAGCAAGTCTGGGGCTAGTCAGCTGGGGGAGCAGACAGGTCAGAATTGAAGGATGGAAGTTAACAAGCAGTCCTCCTTGCCTTAAAACAGACAAAACACAAACTCAAACCAATTGAATCTAGATAACTTTGTTCATATACTGTACAACAATTCCTTTAAATATTCCCAAAACATCAAAGAAACCAATTAAGTCTTTAAATGTAAGCTTTTGGAACTTCTAAAAAAAAAAAAAAAGAGTTTCAAATATACCCTTAAAGCAATAAACATTAAAATAAGCTTAAAACTACAGTTCTCAGAAGATTAAATAATAATCAATCTCTCAATCAACTTATCTTAATACATTCACTTTTTTTTTCCTAAATGAAGTTTCACCTATACTTAATACCTTACCATAGTAATTCACAAAAAGTAATTTAAATTTAACATTTGGAAAATTAAATGTCAAGCTTTAAGGAGTATTTATCAGCATTCACCAGCATTTTGGAAGAAGGATATTTACCTGCTCAGCATATCAGCCATGATATCCAGTGCCTCCAGTTGAACAGACACATCTTCCTGCTTGGCTATAGCACTAGTGAGACGCCCTGTGATCTTTTTGCAAACATTAGCTGCTAATGCAGAACCTGAAAGCACAACAGAACCTCAGCATTTTCGTAATTAAAAAAAAAACAAACAGGTTTTAACACCAGAGATTGTGTTTGTGAGTACAGAAAGCAACCTGATCTCAACATAAAGAAGCTTTTCCCACCCAACAAAACAAGCTTGAACAGCCAATTTGTTTGCTAATATAACGTATGTTCTGCATTAGAGCTGAAAGACTGTCTATGTAGAAAAATACCGAGAAGGAGGGCTTCTTAACTGTCCCACAAGGTATATACAACAGAAAGGACACTGCTTTTGGCAGGGCAAGCAATGGAAAGTGAAGGCCAAGACAAGCCTAGAACAATAAATGGAAAGACTAAAGGTAAAAATAAAGGAATAAACTAAAAGGTATGGGGAAGCACAGAAGTAGACAGAGCCACCTCTAAAGAACAGCTGTATAACAAAAAAGCAAAATAAAATGATTTTGCACAAGAAGCTACCTAAATAGTAAATACCTGAAATACTGCTGAAACATTTGAGAAAGGGGGAAAAAAATTGTATACCCAAAGTATTTTAAAATTGAAGTAAAAGTGTCTTTACCACAACTCCACAGTTCCCCCTTCCCCCAACTGTCTAATGTTATTTGGAGTAACTATGAGAAGAGAAGAAACTCATGTCATGGTAACAGCTACCTAATGACTAGTGCTTATCTTCATTTGCATGAAGTTTTTTTTAAGCACATTTCAGGAATTTCGATGTGAAATTAACACTATTCCAACTTATATTAAGTCTAGTTTATAAATATTTATGGCTTATTCTTAACTATATGAATAAAACTAAATGTAACAATTGTACAGTCAAATGGGTTACCACAGAGATTAAGAAAAAAGACAACAATCTGTGTTGGAGTTGAGAGCAAGAAATAACACCTAGGTTCCTTTTGTATTAGGAATACTAATTATATTGAAAGATTTTGCTACATTTTTGTTTGAGCTTTACCTCCACCCCAAAATCTCCTTTTGCTTTGCCTAGGCAAACAAAAGGATAAAAGTTTAAACTGATTAAAATTATTTATTTAAAGTTTATTCATCTCACTACTGCTGAATAAAAGCAAGACCTACATTTGGACTTTCAATAAAGGATGTTAAAATTAGAGGTTGGTTTTTTTTTTATTTAAGAAATCTCAGTCTCTAAAAACCGCATTTCCAAAGCCTTTTTAATCACTTCTCTATTCTCATTCATATCCTATACTATGATATCTGAAAAGCACTTGAACGGAAAAGTAATGCCGTTAACTGATGAGCTGTTCATCATTACTATCTCTTTTGGAGGACAGCCTGACTTCATTTAAAACTGCGGGTAAGCATTTCAGTAATTTAACAAGCAATTGTTAGAAACACAAGGTACTTCCCAAAACACTTACCAGAAACTGAGACAAGAAATCAGATCATTAAAGAAAAATACCCAAGTTATAATCAATTTTAAAGTATATTATCAATCAAAAAGCAAGACAAAATTTAGCTGTTATTACAGCCTAGAAATGTTCCACCAGGCAGTTATTAAAATAGGAGCTTTTAGACTCAATTTGTTATACCAAAGTTCATACACTGTAAGTTTGTTTTTCACATTAATGCAATTCTTTAGTAAAAAAAAAGTTTTTAAACTAGTAAAATCTGGAAATACACTCAGAGAAGAAGAAACTAAAACGACATTTGTGCCATACATTTTTCCTGACAGAAATTAGTTCCAATGTTAAATGAACTAAATCCTCCTCACTAAAGGACCCAGCTTTTACATTTTTTTTTAATTAGTAAGGAAATGAAAACTAGACAACCTTGAGTACAAAATGCCTTACCACTGGAAGCTGGTGGGAGTTCTCCAATCACAGTTTTAAGGCCAATGCTTGAAATGTCACGTAACTGTTCCTTATCTGAAAGCATGTTTGTACAGAGGGTATCTACAATGGTCTCCACTTGATACTCCTTCACTTTACTCACCAAAGGGCCAAGGCTGTATAAACAGAAGAAAAGTATTAAATCTGCAACCTTAAATAACCCCCCTCCTTTTATTTCAGGATACTGCATTCAAGTCACAAATTTGAGGTTGGTTTTGGTAGCAATATAAAGCAGAATTTTAAAATTTGCAAACCTTAACTGGTTGGGTTAATAACCTGTCTCCATAAATCTAGTAACAAAATACTGATTTAGTACATGGTTTTTATCTAGTGGTGGAACAGGTTTTTGCACGACTGTTCTGCTTCAGTCTCAAAAAAGAGTCCCTCTTACTTCTCAACGCCAAGATTTACAACAAAAGTTACCCCGCCAGAGCCACCAGTTTATGTGCTTGACCATCAGTCCCTCCTTAGTTCACAGACAGGTAAGCAACCTTCTTATTACATCTTTATCCTGCACTACCCTTGGGTTCAATCTGATACAGTCAGACTCTTCTATACCTTAGAGTACCTTAATAGAACGCAAATGGTAAAATAAAAAACAGTAACATGGCACACCCTCCTTCACACAGACTCCAAGCCCCACTATACACACAGCGCATAGTAACATTTCCTCTCTTTCCTCTGAATTGTGAGGTTTTAGTCATTCCAACTGCTTTGAGGATCATAAAAATCTTGTATTCCTTTGTCAAATGCTCCCATTTGTTCAGAATACTAAAACCGCAGATGTCCCAGTAAAGTCTAGTTCATTGCTAAGAAATATAGCATCTTCACCATCTTCCTAGCCTTATCAACAACTTTCTGCATCTCTCCCTTGTTAGTGCTCCATTCCAAAAGGGAAGTTATGCAAAACCAGAGCCTTATATTGTCTCTATTTCCTCCCATTCACCTGTGAAAAACCTCCATAAGAATTCCAAGAACTTACTCTTTCTCCTACTACCCCCTCCACTTCTCATTCCAAATTTGCTTATCTAGTTTCTCTCTATTTTTAAAACACCTGCCTCCAGACAAAGCATCTCAGAAATGGGAAATTAATTTTGAAAGACTTTAAACTTCCAAATATTTTAATCTAACTCAACTCTCTCAAAACATACTACATTAACGACAAACATCAAATTCTGAAAAAAAGAGAGTGTTACAAGCTGTGCTGTAGGCATTCCCACCATGTTCCATCAAAAAACAGTACAGTTAACCTACGCATACAGTAATTACTCTGAAGGACATAGCTCCCTTGTTTTGTAAGCTTCTGTTCTCTGTATGGTGATCTTGCCAGCTATTTTCTTTCATTCTCTGTGGCGACATCCATAATATTACCATGCAATCAAGAAAGCATGCTTACTAATGAGACATCAACACTAGGGGTGAGATGTTACATGAAGCTGAAGTTCTGCCAAGCTTAGGTTCTACACTGACCCCGCAGAGGTGAGGGCAGGAGGACAAGGAGCTACGTGCAACAGTTGCACAGGAGAAAAAGCGATGGCTTGAGGCCAAAATGGAGACAGCAATAGCAAGGACCATCTACAGAAAATGTGGGAACTGTGAACTAGAAGTGTAGCCCGCCAGCAGAATTAAGAGAAACACAGATGTGTCTCCAGAAAACTACTATTTATTTTCTCTTCCATCTGAATCAAAGGGATAATGAATAGCATTCTGGCTTGGTCTTGTGCAGAGACAATCCCCTAGTTGTTTTGCAACTGCTCCAGATGTCCCACCAAGGAAATCCTAGAGCCTGATTCTCAACAGCACCTCAATGTTTTTCCTCCTATTAAACATACTTGAAGTTACACACATCACCATCAAATTCAACTTCAGCCACAGTGAGAAAGCACAGAAGATTTTCAAGAGATTTTACGTGTGTGTTCTCAGCGTGAACTTTGACGAGCAGTGAAGTGTGACGATTTTAAGTGAGCCCTCTGTATCAAAACAATCTGGTTAAGATTTTGAGGAGTGGAAAGACATGCACAAAGTTGTTTGTTTATGGGGGGTTTTAAGCATTTTTGAAAAGCTTAAGTTTTGTTGATGTTTTTGCTAAGGTCAGGGCCCAACTTGCAGTACAAAAGTCAACACGAGCCCATGTAATGCTTCCATCAGATTTGTGCCGTGAGGACAGAGAATGTTAAAGTGGTTTCAAGTGCTGAGCTAAGAGGCCATGCCTGCTACTGCCACTGACAGAGCCAAGCACTTCGGATCAGAACTCACCGATGTTTGTAGCCTACAAGGAAGAGTCCACATTTTGCATCTTGCCCTTCAACATTGTGTACAATGTACACAAACTCTATAAATCAGGACTATAAAACTGAAATATGTGGAAATCAGTGTATGAACAAATGCAGGAAAAGGAACATCTCAAAGCCAATCACAAACTGACTATATTAGGACTACATTAGAATGTAATGTCTCCATATAAACTTTAGGTTTTTCCACGCTGAATTTTAATACTGTATACACCTGCTTTTCATTAAAGGCAATTCTAGCAAAGCTGAGACTAACATGATGTCTATAGGGTTAGTAAACATTAATTTTGGAGAGTGAAAGTCAAACTGAAACACTAGAAAAAAAAAAGAACAAACTAACTTGTTATCAAAACAAGACTAAGATCAAGAAAGAAAAGTTTAAACTTTCAAATACATGCCACTATTCACTACAAGTATGTCAGACTTCTGAGACTGCAATGATTTAGGACCATATGGTCACGACCTTATTGAAACATCAGAAGTATGTAGAAGCTTTACAAGCAGATGAAATTATTTGTAAAATAGATTAACATAATTAACAATAAAATAACTTTCAACTAGAAGTATTTGCCTAGTTTAATTCCTTATCAAGTGCAAAGGAGTATGCTGTCCAAAGGTGGACTGTTTGCCCATGCTTAGAGAAAAAAATAGTAATATTTGGAAAGTTGTAATATATTAATTTGCACTTAAATTTTCATTGATTTGAAACAAACAGCAATTATCAAACTTCTAAAACAGTTCAGCCACAAGTTAGTTTGATATACAAGGGTAAATATTCCACCCCTCCCTCCCCAAAACTAGCCTTTCAAAGCACTTTACAAACACAAAACAAGCAAAAGACACTAGGAAAAAGGTAGGAAGTGAGAACTTCCAACTTCATACACTTGATTGTACAAAGTAATAATGGAGTTGGCAGATCATGGCACAGAGCTAAACCCTGACTAGCAAATAGCAGTATGCAGTTCTAATAAAATTAATAAATTCAATACATCATATTCTAATTGTACCAGATTACTGGAAAGAAACTAACTGGATGCAAAGTAATTCCTTTCTGACCTTAGTGATTACAATGGGGAAAAAAAAATGTTTTGGTTTTATTTCATAAGATTTTGAAAATTATTCTGAATTAAGAGCAAGTTTCACCTTAAAAAAGCACAGGCATTAAGTCAACGGCACAAAACTAGAGGGAGGGCACAGAAATCATCTATAGGCAAGCAAAAATTCTGTCCAAGCTATCAAGATACTAAGCTCCCAATGAAGACTATTATTCTGAAAGCAGATAGTCCAAAATCCAAATTAAGTAACGCCACTCAGGCAAAAGCTTACTTTACACTTAGTACTTAAATCATCTAATTCCCACATTATTGTATTACGGAAACTCACAAGTGTTTTAAGACAGAAAAATCACTCTTGAGTCTTAACAGTCTAAAGGAGAGTTCCTTTCTTAATTTACATGTATTGAGACACAAGCACACAGTGTACAAGATGAAAAGCAAAAAGTTTTTTTTCTTGTTTTACTGGAAATGGCTCTGGAGTTTAAGTCTAACTCTCCAGGAATACATCTGGACCCTGGGTTCACTACTAGCTAATAAAACTGTCAAGCCAGGCAGCTGCCAGGGAACACACACAGGTCACAGAATAGTATTCAGAAGGAAAGGCTCGAGGCTGTGGCATTCAGCATCAAGGCACTGAAGTTAGTTTAGGAGCTTAGTACTGCATTTGCCATGAATGACAGCAAGACAACCCCGCATGTTTACTATCTTGCTGGTACTGCTGAGGAAAAAAATTAGTCAAATTGGGCAACAGACATCTGAAATTGATGCATTATGATCACCTCAATGCCACAAAGTCGGGAAGATTGCAGTTTACTCATTTTGCAGAGTGTTTGATGGAGATAGACAGATGTCAATAATAAATACACAAAACAATTTGGTGCAACATTTCTAGAAGATACAGCATACAGATAATCTCAAGAGTACTGGTAATGGAGATACTGACTGGTACCTGATCAAGGGCGTAAAAAGAAGCCCTTTAAGTGCACAGAAACAAAGACATAATGGAATGGTTTCTCACTTGCTTCAGCAGGTACACCTACTGCTGCAGAAATGAACAGCTCTGACAGAGCACCCTTTGTTAAAAGCAGCCAAACCTCAGGCCCTAACCTGACACTGTCCTTTAACTGAGGAAAAGGGCACTGTACTGGAATCTTTAGATTCCATTAAACCATCTCCACAGCTACTAAACCCCTGAGAGTAGGGGTTTAGAGGACCATATCCACAATCTAATCTGGTCATTTTACTGCTTCAATCATGTTAAATTAATACTGCAATCTTATATACTGGTAAAGACCTTTTTCGTCCAACAGATAAATTCCTGATAAATTTGTACACAAGCATTTGCCAACACACAGATTATTACCAAGAATTATTTCCCAGACTCAAACACATCAAGCCATCCCTGATTGCATTCCTAAAAGTTGAAACGTTTTCTCCAGTTGCTTAAAAAAACCTCAGTTTTCTCCACAACTTGATTTCATTCTTGGCCAAGCTTTGCCTTCAGTGTTTCATTGACACATCACTAGTTTCTCTTCAAACACAGACCACTGTCAAGCAGCGGCTACTCACAGCGTTGAGTAAACGCTACCTTTGGCGCACAGGAAGCAAAGCAAGCACAAATCACCTAGAACAGAAACAATCACAATTCCAAGGTATGATGACCGTCCACAGTAGTCCAGAGAAATTCCCTGTGCATTTCAGTCAACAGACTACAGCATACAAAGGTGTGAGTGCAGAATCTGTAGAAACTATTTCATACCTGTAACGCTGCATGGTCCAACAGAAGTACTAGAAATAGGAAGCAGGAACAAGTACACGTACAATTATGGAAGCATATCCATACAAAACTGAATAATGGTATCCTTTCAAAATATGGCAAACCTTCAGAGTAGCAATCCTGAAAGTTTGCTTTTGATGATTAGCGAGCAAGTTTGCTATCTGGTTGGTGAGATTCCAGGTGGCAATGTCATCCCTCCTTTCACTGCTAGAAAGGTCATGTCTTCTGCTTTTTGCAGTTTGCAATGACTCATCCAGCTCTATGAAAATACATCTTCCACATCCCAGAGATCTGCAGCTGACACCATCCTTTTATACATCGACTTTGACAGACCAGAAGCAGACCACCACAAAACAGTTGTTTCATAAGTGAAAACATCTGAAACAATGGTAAGGATTTTTTTTTAAACCTGAACTATTGAACAACTACTCAATTCCTCTGATTTAAATATGTTTATTTTTCAAGTGTAACCTGTAACTAAAATAATCACAGCAAAGGCTGGTCAATTAGATTCATCTCAATTAAGTATACAAAATATTTTTTTGCTGATGTTTCAAAGATGACCAAGCCACCAAAATGACAAAGTCATTCACACAGACACTTGAAATTACAGTTTCTAGCAAGTGTTAAACCAGATTTTACCTGAATTAGTGTCTTCAGTCCTATTTATTCAGCCTAGTGGTTCAATAAAGCTGACATACCAATTATGAAGTAAGTTTTAAAAAAGGCTGCCTCAAACTTTTCTGGCCTTTAAAATCAGCATGTATCACTTACAGACCTTATTATTAGTCCCAGATTACAAACTAAGCTTATCAGAAGTCAGAAATAAACTGTAACTTTCTTTTATTAAATCAGTTCTGAATGCAAAGCTTTTGCACTTAAGTATGTATTTTACACATTTGAAGGCAGTTTCAGATATTAAGAGTTCTTTGATCTTTTCCCTTTCACTAGCCAATAATTTGTGTCCAGTTTCTCCTTAAGTCAAAAGCTCATTCAGTGGCCTATGGAAATAAACAGCAACTATAACACACTGTCTCCTTTAGTTACACACATTTGAAAATAAAGGCACTCATAATGTAGCTCCTTATTAGGAAGGCGGACACCAACTCATCACCGATTATAGTCTCAAACTCGCATATTTTAACAGCTATCAAATAAGCACATTTACTTACAAGGAAAAGTTAAAATTCACAAATGGAAAAAAAAAAAAACGATTCAAATTACCAGTATAGCGTGATGTGCAGCAGTGTATTACCACAGCATCCAAAATGCTTTAAAGCTGCTGAACCGGATCAGCCACCCAGCCAGTATGTGCATCATCCTGTTCACACTAATGACTCACACTCACAGCATCAAGCAGGGTTGCCTATATTGAACCACTGCCCAGAGAATTCACACTGATAAATGCAGAGAAACTACAGTATCACAAGGCAGGAATCGCTGAAAGTACTTACTTTAATCTCACTTTTTTTTTTCCATATATACATATGCATTTGTTTGGGTTTTTACAGGTTTCAGGAAACATTTCAGTGTGAAACAATAAAAATTTGTAAGTATACATTTAAATGGCAGACTATCAAACCATACATAACTGCTCAAAAAGAGAAGCAGTTCATCCTTGAACTGCAACACTGAACATATCAAACAATTAATGTGCAGTCTGGGCCAACAAAACATTACCAACATTATCAGCAGTGAAGAACAAACAAACAGTCCATTCAACACAATACCTATGCTTACACAAACCATACTGCTTGTCTCATCCAGATGCACATAATCTTGGGTAGAGCTACTGGCAGTATAACTACTACTGCCGTAACGTTCACAGGGTACCACACTAGACTACACTAACAGCCTTAAACTAAGAATATGCTGTAAAAATGTCCAATAGCATTTTCTACATTGGCAGACTGTAAAACAGCCTATGACTATCAGCTGAAGCAAAACACAACTCCTCCAGGAAAAATGGAGACAACAAGAATACATTTAAAATTTTACATGTTCTTAAGAAAAACAAGGTGAGCAACCTGCAGTTACTGACCTAGTTTGCATCTGCTGCCTGCAGTAACAGAAGCTTGAATACAGTCCTTTCCCTTCTATAGGGTCAAAGCTTAGATCAGGTTGACTTTTACTCCAAAAGTACTAAGGCAGCTTATTAATTTTCATTTTTATTCAGAAATGAACTGCATAATCTTCTTGTAAGGTAACTACCCAAATATCCATGAACTCTCACCCTGACTTCTGATAATAAAAAACCAACATGTTTTATCCCATCCAAAAACAATGTAATATAACTGAAAGGATCAAGAACAAAATCACTACTGTGCTTTGAAGAGATAACAAGAAACAAGTTCATCAGCATTTTAACCCATAGAGCCCTTCCTACCCAAATGTGAAAGCAAGTCGCAGATAAGGCAAAACCAGGAACACTGTTTACTTCTTGCTATGCTTGCCCAAAAAAATAAATGCTGCTTTAAGGCTGCCCTGAGTTGTTTTAAATCTGCTCTGTTCAGTGACCTCAAGAATCAAACTCTGAAAGAGAGATCCTCCTGCAAGAGATTCTTACCTGCTCAAGGAGTGATCAGTATCTTTGCCATTCACAGTGTTTCCATTGATCTACCTGTAGAGGAAACTTCCTCAAGAAAAAAGCTGTCTCAAATACAGATTCAAAGGTACACAGGGTTGTCTTAAATACTTTTTCTGTGACAGAGGGAATCTATACTTAAATGGGTCATCAAGTACCAGTCTGAAGAAAGTTCCTGCTGATAGTCTCTAAAGTTCACCAGAGCATTTAAATTAACAGGGTTCTAAACACAGTTTATGCTTTCCTCAGCTGAAAGTGCCAACAAATCCATAACAGAAATACACAGGTAAAGAACAACAACACAAAATATTTAAAAAACAAAAAGTCAAGAAAAATATGCTGGCTGAATGCAACTTCCCAATGAATCGGGCTTACACCCAGTGTTGTAGTAGAGATGGAAGACTTTAGATCAGTTTGAACTGTTTTAGAAAAACTCAGAACAGCTTAATAGTGTTCAACCTCTCCCATCCTTCACCCCCACTACTGTTTCTACCAGCACACATCTGATTGCAGGAGAAGCGCTAAGCCAGAAGAAAACTAGGTCCCCAAATTAGTCTACAACAAAATCAGGTAAGTAACAGTGCAAGAAAAGGGACAAGAAGGGTGAGAAAAACAAAGCAGCAGCAGCATTAGCTCAGGCTAGCTTAAAACTGTCATGTAACAATACCATGAGTATAAACCGCCTTGAGAAGACTCTTAAGGTGGGGTTTTTTTTGTCCTCAGAGCATATCTGCAAGTGACTGGGATGCCAAAAAGAACTCTATACGTTCAAGAATGCACACGTTCTAGATGAATGTTCACTATTTATCTATAAACTTTTCTATCATGTTTCTTGTCCCATTACAGTAATTTTAACACTGTTCTTTAACATTATTTGGACTTGTCAAAAAGACTCCAAACTTTAAACAGATCTTATTTTATTTAAATCCAAGAATTTTATCAGTAAGTCAAAATAAACTTTAAAAATAGAAGAATGGTTAATAAGAAAACAACAGGACATGTGCACATATACATATACACAGGCAACCGTCTATTTTCCTATTCTCTTCCCTTTGCAATCTTTCTTTAATGTTTTAACACAGATTACCTGTACTTTAGGTCCAAAATTCTAACATTGCCATTAAAGATTGTGATATATAAGCTGTATCTATGTGCATTAATCTAAACTTCAGGATGTACATTAAAGATGAGTACTGCATGTATGCTGCAATGTAACTTTTCCACGAAATGCTATTTCACACAAAGACAATTCTAAGCCTGAGCCAAGTTTCATAACAATCTACTCTTCTGATTGAGTACAAGCAATCTGTTTCAAAGCCATAGTACTTAAGCTGTACCACAAGGAGCATTTGACATTACAGAAGTCTGAATAAAAAGAGAAATATGGCATTTTGTGGTGTTTGTTTAAAAAAAGGCAGGGGGGAAGACATTTTAACAACACTGCAACCCTGATGAAAGTAGTGAAAAAGTAGCAACAATTATATTACTATACTGCTAATATTAAACTTTGCCTACTTGTGATTCCTACAGCAGTTTGTCTGTGCAAGGTTTTGGTTACCATCACTTAAAGTATTTCAGAAGCTGAAGCAAGCTCTGCTTCTAAGTACATAAGCAGATGTACACACAGGCTTTAATTTTCTGCTTTGCTAGTCTGATTGGGCAAACTGTAAAGAATAACAGGCTGAAACAAACTAATTCAGCTAGTCACAATGTAAAACTTCTCTTCAAAGCTGTCCCAAGCTCCTGCATAGCAAGTTTACTGCAATCCATGCCTCATGGAATATAAGTAGTATAGATGTAATATTAAAAAAAAAAAAAACTGAGCTCACGAACAAGAAACATACTCAGGAACACTAGAAGCTTCTTGAAAGAGGCCCTCCTTAAAGGGCACAAAAAGTCAGAAGGGCCAAGAACAAAAAGTAAGTCATAATAAATGTAGCACCTCTTCAAAGGGTGCTCTGGAAAAGCCACACCACTTGTAAAGTTAAATAAAGTGAGGAAGAGAGTGTACTGAAGCAACAAAAGTCTCTGAAATGCAAGTAACTGCACCCTGACCCCATAAAACATTTACAGTTCCTGTAAGCATGTTAAAACCATTAATGCAGTATTCTGAATGTCAGTGAAGAGGTAAGTTCTGTACGTGATAACTAAGACCGTATATTTACCTTTTTATGTTTTTATATCTGCTTGAAAACTACTCCAATGCTACAATTCTTCCCCTACACACCATCTACCTTCTCACAGTCAAATATCAATATGGTAACTGCCAGCGAATTATAATCTTTTAAAATCTATTTAGCATTCAAGAATTATCACCAAAGAACAAGCATGTCATTCACACACTTTCAGCGAGGACTGCATCCGCTATTTGTCATCTGAAACCCTAAATGTTAATCCAGAATGTCAACAAAAGATAGTTCTGTAAGAAACTACAATTACGGCAGGTAGTCTACAAGTACAAGGGTTCCTTTGTGGACATCAGTTTCACAATTATTTTGCATAGCAGTGGTCCTTTAAGTTTTTCAAAAGTGCTTTCTGTTGTTCAGTCATTAAACAATTCTTTACACCACAGAACAAGAATACCTACCATTTGACCGCTAAGTTTTGCACTTCACCATTTTTATCTTCCAGTAATTTCAAAATCATCTTCACCACCTTTCTTTCACTGTCATCATCCAGCTTGATAGAATCTTTCTGTAATTCTGTCATCAAGTCATTAGTAGCCATAAACCTGACAAAAGACAGCCAGATAATTATTGCTAAAATGATACAGGCTATTCACAGTGCTCAGGATTCAAGATTCTCAGTTTCTACCATTTGTTATCAAATAAATCACATTTAACATTGGATTACTGTTACTTGTTTTGTGATGCAACTAGCATTTATTTTAGTTCTAGAATAAAGAGGAGAAAAATTGTATTTAAAAGTGACAATAACTTTTAGTTTTGTCATCATCCTTCCCTGATGAGAACAGCTACATATCCTACTTCCACTGTTTACATTATATTCCAAATGATCTCCACAAAGAAAAACTGACACTTTCCCGGTTTTTAAGTAGTCCTTTCATTAGCTATGCTGATGTTGTAAAAAACAGGCTTTTTTTTTTTAAGTTTGTTCAAAATAAAAAAAACCCAACCACCTCTGCTCTGAGTTTATTTTAAAACTTTTAAGCAAGAAGAAAAACACAGACTTTTTCAAACATTCTCCCATAAAGTTCACATAAGCCAAACATTAATGAAGGAAGAAATAAAAGTGAAGCTACTTTTTACGTGTTTTTCATTTTCTTGCCCTGTACAGACTAGTTTGTTTATAGTCCAGACAACAACCGATCATGTTTATCCAGCCCTCAATCCAGGGTGCCACATTAAAGACCAAGATTAATTCTGGAGAGATCAAGCAAATAAAATCACCTTTCATATCAATTGATTTACTATTCAATAACAGTCATGTCCTCGAATACAAGAACATACTGAGAAATGACTCTCCAAAAATATTGCTTTCATGCCTTTTGTTTCTTTTCCTTCTGAAGTTTGTTTTCCAATCTGTTCTTCTTTTGTAAGTGCCCTCTCTTCTCAGAAGAAGTAATACAGATGTATTACTGAATTAAAGATCCCATGGGCTTCAGTACCAATCCCAACTCCCATTCAAAGCCCCAGACAAAAATGGTTTGTCATTAAAACAGTTAAGGTTGACATTTGGACTCCAGGCACATCAGCCTCAAGCAGACGTGACATGAGCTCAGGTCATGCTTGGAAGGTTATCTCTACAGCCTGACATGCTAGATACTTCTTTATTGAAAGTGAAAGCCAAGACTCTGCATAGCCTTAATCTGCATCACAAATGCCAGATGCCCACCCTCACATAGTGGACCTCAACTTGTCCTGTCTTTTAATACAGTAATTCTAGTCTAATAGTCTCAAGGTGTTTCTAAGATAAGACCTCACTCATTTTTCATTCACTCCCAACAGTCCCGCTGAAGCAAGCCTGTAATGTGACAAGGACCAGATGTGCGCATAAACAGATGATGAATCCAAATGGCATCGGCTTTTAAGCACAGCAAGGAAAAAAGCCACTTGGTAAGCGGGTAACGGACAGATAGGATGGATATACACGAAGTCACGCAGTACTAGAACATTCAAAAATTGTCTCCATGTCACTGCTATATTTACCTCCTTTTCTTAAACGTTCTTAATAGCTTCCCCCTCACTTCCTTGCTCAACAGCTCCCATTTCCTACCCTTATGAGTTCACATGCACTCATCACCTACTTGTGACAAGCTCCTAAACAAAGCAGAGCTTGCACATCCTCAGTGCATCAGCAGCTTCTGCACTCAACTACAACTGAGGAGTCCTCCTGGCACACTCCTCCATTAAAAAAAAAACAACCAAATAACCCAAACCCCACAATGGTGTGGGGAGCACTGCCAACTTTAAACTAAAGTAGCTGGTATTTAGAAACATGGGTTTGAGGAGTTTAGATGTGGCCTTTAATCAGAACTGCTTCCTCCTCAGGCACATCAAACTTTACCTGGTGCAAGGGAACAGAATGTCAGCGGCACCTCATACCTCGTACTCAGAGTAATCATCCTACTGCTCCAGGGAGGACACTACTTCTCCCACAGCCACACAGCAAACTGCCACCTTACATTACTGCCCACTTTAGAATTTAAGTCCGAGTTTCTGGACAGTAAATGCCACAACCATTCACAATGGACAAGTCAGTTTATCCAAAAAAAAGGAGGATTAAATCTTACAGTAAAGTGGTTACTTGAACTGTGGTTTGTACTTAGCTCCCCAATATCAACAACTATGCTGTCCCTCTTCAAATGTACATGATCTAAGAATAAATGCACTTAAAATTACTAGTACTAATTATTTTATCCATTATGCAAATACACAATACACATAGTTTCAAAAAATGTTGTCCTGGTTTTCACTGGGATAGATTTAGTTTTCTTTCTAATAGCTGGTATAGTGCTATGTTTTAGATTTAGTAAAAGAATAATATTGATAGCACACTGATGTTTTCAGTTGTTGCTAAGTCATGTTTAGACTAAGTCCAGATGAAAAAAAGTCTGAACCTATTTTTAGTGCAATTTAAATAAGTCAGGCAATTCTGGACTGTCTTTTTTTAATCTAATCAGTATTTTTTTCTACTTCCAAAGTTTCTAGCCTAAATTCTCCAGATAATATCACACTACTAAAATCTGAAAGAAATTGATATGAAAAAAACGTAACTTTATCACATCTGTGTCCAGTGCTACAACAGTTTGTCAAAAGCAAACGAGATTATTCAAAATCCAACTCTATGGTTATTTAATCACCACTTCCGTTTTTCTTTAGATTCTTACATATTAACAAGAGACTTGTCTGGATGTCAACGTGTTCTTTAACTATAAGCACTGTAACGCTGCAGCAAAGTAATAAAACCCAAGTGTGTTTTATGCCTTTTCCCTGCCTGTATTCACTTACCGTCTTTGACAAATAAAGGCTTCAAATGTGAATTTCAGGTTGCATACAATACAAAGAAATGTAATTATTTTTAACTTAACGCTCTGCTAGAACTACTGTGTAAGTGTATTATCTCTGCTGTTTTTTAATAGCTTGCTTACACCATTTCATTTTCTGATACTCAAACGTTTGCATTTTATCTTCTCTTAATTTATTACAAAGCAAGCAAATGATCCAATAAAAAGTAGTGCTCTTGTGACAGATCCTAAGCTCAAAATTGCAGATACCAGTCCTGTCCCCATAAGATTTAACTGGGCTTCTCTCTCTGGATGCACAGACTTTTAAAGGCAGTACCAAGTCATGTGAGGAGCACAACAGCCCTCTGTCTACAAGATGCACCACCCAGGAAGCATGTGTGCTTAGGATGTTCAAGCCTGCTGTGCCGGGTGGCCCTCCCTGGTCCTATTCGCAGGATCTGTATTTTTTGAGGTTGGGAAGGGAGCTGGGGAGGTCATCTCGCCCAACCTCCACTGCTCAAAGCAGGGTCAGCGACAGCAGGTCGCTCATGGCTTCGTCCACTCGGCTTTTGAGCATCTGCGAGGACAGAAATTCAAACGCTGACCTCCCTCGCCTACCCCCACGCAGGTCAGCAAACCTGACGACGGCTTTGCTCCTCCCGGCTGCCTGCGAGCTCTGCCCACGGTGCGTGGAGGCCGCGGCTTTTCGGGCACTGCCGCGGCCCGTCCTTCACGGGCCCTGAGAAGAGGCACTCCCCTCCCGGGAACTTTCGTCCCGGGTCGCAGCGGCTTCGCGCCCCGCGCCG
>JAVKLA010000062.1:1506112-1576355 GCA_034782735.1 Sagittarius serpentarius | reverse complement strand
CCCCGACCGGCTTGCCGAGGGGGCAGCCGCTGTGTACGGATGGGTAGGTATATACGTGGTTGGAAACCGCTGACGGTAACGCTGCGGAACATGGCAGGGCGTGAATAAAAACGTTGCATCTGTGTCCCGTTTCCACTGGGGGGGGAGGCCGTGAATGAGCAGAAGATTTTTGTTTCCCGAAGCGGAATTTGACCGAGCCGATAGATCCCGAAAAGTGACGGGGACTTTTAAACGCCCGAAAGTGGAAAAGGCTGTAATTTCCCTTCTGATCCCGTGGCCGCCCCGCCGTGTAACGCAGTGCCCTCTAACACCACAATGCGGCAATGATGGTGCTGCATTTATTACACTTCCCTGGCTCCTGTCTGTCAGCTGAAGCCGCGTCTTGCTGGGGGAGACAGCGCAGGGCTCCGCGGGCTTGTCTGTCAAGCTGCATTGGAGGCAGAGGTGGCTCAAGGACAGAGCCACCTTTAAAATAACATTGCTGATTTGGTTAAACCTCTGTGTGCGGAGGTACGCGATAACTGAATAATATCACAGGCAGGACTGTTATTCCAGCCCTTGCCTATCTTTCAGGCTTATTTGTTTTAGACAGAGGATTATTCCAAGTTCCGAGCAGCAGCCATCACGGTAACCTTATTTCGTCCCTTCAGCCTTTGCCTTCTCCTCCACCAATTTCAGCATTTCCCTCCCATCTGCCCTTCTCATCACTGATCTGCCTCCAGCGTTGTCCCAGAGGACAGCCTGGTTTGAGGACAGCGAGAGCTCTGGATCATTGGGTAGGGCTGCAAAACAGTCCTAAGAGTACTTTCCTCTTGGCCACGTTTCTTATGCAAGTCTGCATATAATCAGCACAGACGCCAAGTCTTCCTGTACTCTCTCACTAAATGTGTGACTCATTAACTTGAGAAGTTTTAAGTTCACTGGGAATTTAGGTTAGCTCAGTAGGACTGCGAGACCATAGCACTGGGGTAAATTTTACCTTCTGAAGAAAAGTCCTTAAAAAAATTGATTTGAATTAATTGCAAGTACCATTACTGTGAAATTTGGTCAGGTTGGTGAGCTTCCTAAGATTTAAAATGATTTCTCCCTTCCCTAATCTTTTATTTTCTCTCCTATGTTGAAAGTTAAAAGTTCATGTTTGAGGGGAGAAATCCTGAAATTTACTGTTTCTTCTCTCACTTCTGACCACAGATGCACTTCAGTTTTCCACACAGTCTGTCTCATTAAATATGAGATCAAGCTTTGCACAAACCAGCTTTCTTTACAGGAGATTACAAGTGATATACATATAATCGTAAATACAGCTCTTTCTGTATGGACACGAATCAAGCTTCCGTTTTGCCTAGAGCATTGTCAAAGCTGGAAATCCTCCCTGCCAGAACACTTAAGACTTTCTTCAACCTCAACATCAAAACAGTCATTCTTCTCTTTGTATGGTCAAATAATGCTCAAACTTGTTCAAAGATTGAAGAAACAGAACAGGAATTCAGTGTAAAACATAGCGCTCCCTGGTAGAATTAAGTTCATACTGTGATGAAAGGGAATTCCATTTCAGCAGAGGACAAAAGTTCAACCTGCAGCCGGTGGTGGACTGATACAAAAAAACACCAACTATTCCACACAGAATTGATTGCATACCACCTTGTGCCCCAAAAATCACTTCACTGTGCACAAAACCAGTGCCAATCACATATATGCTACTGTCTGCGAAAATCAGCGCTCAGATTCTTACATTAGGCCAGTATGGGGGCAATGACCGTAAATGGAGCAGGAGCTGTAGATTCAGGCCCCAAGTCTGATAGCAAAAACTGTCAGACAGCCTTTTAACAACGAGGAGAATAGCGCCTTGTTCTTCAAATCAGCTATTCCCATGCATGGACTTTGCTAGGCCTCTGTACTTCTTATAAATTTTACATATATATTTAAAATATATATATTATTGTTATATATATTATTATACATATAACATTATAATGTGTATATATACACTGTATATATTTTATTGCTATATCTACACACATATTTACTGTATTTACCTATATTTTTTCTATACTCTCTATACATTTAAATATATATACACACGTATAGGTACAGTAAATTTAGCCCTTGTGTCACAGTGCAAAGGCAGTGGCATTGTTTTGGGAGTCCCCTTCGTGTGGAGCTTGAACTGGTTCTGCCTTCCAAGGGAACAGAGGGTGATCAGAAATGAGTAATTTACACAACATTTTTGTACTAACAACTGGATTCAGATTTTAATACAACTTGAGAACAATTGTGTTTTCCAACTTTTCACTTAAACATTTTTATAAATCTATTAACATCTTTATAAATGCTATGAAATTACAGTTTTAAAGATAAAAAGATAAAGGCAAGACTATTAATTGGAAAACAAAGATCACCAAAAGACAATTTATATGAACATGTTAATTTAATACTTGGAGACTTCTCGAGGCACCACTTTTGGCAACAGTATTTTCAAGCTGCTGAATATTCTCTTCTGGTTGCAAGGTATTTCCTCTGCTTTTTACATTTAGATGAAAAATGCTTAAGACACCTTTGGAAGCCACTAAGACAATAACAGCTATCAGAATTTTAAAAATACTTTTTTTATTTGTAAAGATTTTTCCCCTTTTCCAAGTGTACCACTTGAAACAATTTGGAAGCAACATTATTAGAGTTGTCTTAGTCTACTTTTTGGATCAACACTATTGATCTTCCTGTGAATTACCTCTACACGTGAAAGCAGAATTTGTCTGCATTGGGGTTACATGCTGGTGCAGTAATTTGACTTCATTACTTATAGTAACATAGTTTAATGTATGTATAACTATATACAGGCTTGAGGCCACATGCACTGAATAAATACATATATGCACTTGGAAAACTGCTTGGGGAAATATACCTCAGAGGTTAATAAAGTACTATTTTTTTCATTTTATAAAATGTAAATTATCTTTATGCATATTCAAACAGTTTTTCTTGTAGTGAATTAAAAGAGATTACTGGTCTAATTATATCTATCATCAGTCATGCAACCTCCCAGCGTGATGACACTATTATGATGCCATAAATAATTTACTGATGAAGTGAATCATACTTTAACATATTAATCATTTTTATTTTAGTATTTGGTATTTTTTTCCTAAATATTAAAAATCAGTTATTCTCTGAACATTTTCAGTTATATTCAGAATGTGACATCCTGGGAAAGATTATCTTAATCTTTTTTCTTAGAAGAAAGGCTAAAAGTCTATGCAGCCCCACTGCTGAGCATTTGATTTAGACTGTTAGGAACAGGACAGGAAGTTTCGGGGAAAAAAAAAAATTCCTCTCTCATTTTAGATAAGTATCCCACGGTTATTTTTACTTTTAACACGATCTATTTTTAAATATGCATCTTGTGTCTTCTGCTGTCCTCAGAAATTCCATGTGTCCTTTTAAGTATTAATACTTTCTCTGTAAAGACATTCTGTCTCTTGGCCTCACTCAGTGCAAATGTTATTGGTGTTTCTTGACTCTTGCAATAACATTTTAGCATTCTCTTCAAAACGTTTCTCTCTAGCTAAGAAAGCCCAGGTGTTATACATATTTATTTATTTACACTTTAAATCTAAATTTAAATCCCAAACCATATTTTGATTGCAAATGTAATGCCGTTAATGATTATATATGGCAACCAATGACACAAAATTTCAGAATATTAAATTTAGTTCCACTCACATCAATCAATTTCACTGTTTCACTGCCCAGCTTTCACTGGGAAAGAACTTTTCACATATAAGACACGTTCTTGTTTCAAATACTCTTTATTACCTCCTTGTTTTTCACATTAATGTTTTTAATTACTCTTTCATTCTGTCCAAACTTTTCTATTTCACAACAATTGTCTATGATTATCTCAGATGTGAATGATATGCTTTTAATAAGTACAAAATCCGAGAATAATTAAGGCACAGAAGACTGTCAATGGTAAAGATATCTTACTGTCATGATAACAGTTGGGAAAGTTCTGGCTATGGACTGCTTCAAGTATGGAGAGTTTCTTTAAGCTTGCTTAAGCTTTGATGGTGACTTTAAAAAAATGGAAAAAAAATACAGTCTAGCACAAACAACTTCCTACTATTCAGTAAAAACAATCAGTTTTTCCAAGATACTAGTTTATGTTCCTATTTCCTCTTAATAATCAGATTTTTAACAAAATTGTAGCTAAAGTCAGCTTTTCCCAGCTATACACATTTAATTTATTTTCTGTAGAGAATACAGGAATAAAGTTTTTGTTTGTTTTTGTCAAGGAACGATGCAGGTTAGCGTAACTAACTATGGCCACCAGTGTTATATTTTGATACCTATGCACCAGATGGCACGGAGTCCTTCCCACTGACCTGAAGGCTTGAATGAGCTATTTTGATAAAGCAGGCACAAAATGTAAGTTGCCTTCTCTTTTTTCCACCTAAGTGAACTGAAGAGCCACCACTTCAGGAACAGCACTAGTTTATAATGACAGAGTAAAGCCCGCCCTTTGCTACAGACAAATGAGCTCTGCCTGACATGTTCTGCTGCTGAAATGCAGGACTATGTATCTTCTGTGAAATGTCTATTGTTTTGCTAAGTTTATAGCAGGAAGTGAATCAGGAGACGGGGACATTTTAGGCAGAAGTTCTATTGTAAAGCCAACAGCAACAAAGTAGCTTTAGGGATAATACTGTTTCTTTTATTCTAATTAAGTTCCTAAAGCCATATAAAGAAGCTATTCTGTGGGAATCTTATTAATTCCTTCCATGTCAAAGAATTAATAGGGAGAAAGGTTAGTGCCCAGGAAGCAAGCCCCACTATTCAACTCTAGCAATAAGCTCCTTCTACACTGATGTCATTATAACAATTCCCGTAGCTGTTCAGAGCTTGTCTATTTAATTCTTCATACAATACTGTCGTTATGCCAGTGATCACTTGAGCATATGAAGAACCGTATTTTAGGACAGAGACACACATTTATTTTAGCTCTGCCTGGCAAGTTACTACACTAGCCGAATTCAGAACTCTTAAGAACTGTTATTTCTGATTTATTTTTCTCCACTGAAAGCCAAAACAGTTTCTTTATCCTACAGTTCGATACATTGGAGGATGATTGGCCTAGGGCCATGGTTAGTTACTCAAGACTAAGAGCTTGTCTGCTTGTAGTCACTCAGATTTAAGCCCACTTAAGCCCTCTCAGTCAGAGGTAAAACAGTCTTAAATCTTTTGGAGAATTAGGCTCCCTCAAAAAGAGCTACCTTACCTTTGAATGAGAGCATCCATATGATGTTTAACATCTTTTATTATACGTGTCAGCATCACACCTTTAGTTGGTTCCCCTTAACTCCTATAGTAGATGCATGCCCCAAGTGGCATACACATCTCCCTAACCACCTTAGTTCCCGCTGATAGCAGAGCATGCCCCAGGCTGTTATCGGCTTGTACACCACTTTGTACCATTATCTCTGTCCTACTGCAGCAATAGATTTAGTTAAGGATACAGGAGTGAAAAGTTTAAGATTTTATCCCTGAGTAGGCAATTAAAGTTTTCATTTCCAGTTTCTTTTCCTCCTTACCAGATTTTCACCTTTACCTTTCAAGGCCTTGTACAGACAAGCATCTCACAGGGTGATATCCCCATACTACCCTCCTTCTCCTCCCCCAGAACTATTAGCTATGACTGCTTTTGTTTCCTTGTCATCCTCCTGTTTCTGAGCCTGCAGGCAAGCTGCTTCATGCACAGGGCAAACTCTCATTCCAGCTAGCACAGAATATGACCCTTTCCTTATTCAAATTCCTTCACAGAACCATTGTATTTTTCAACAGGTCTCACAGGGAAAAATAGATATTATGTAGCAATGTAGGCTTCTAATTTTGAGTTTCTCAAGAACATTTCACTCGGGTACATGGGGCTTCCAGTTCTTCATAGAAAAGGAAGACTTCCTGCCTGCTTACAGGTTTTTGGCGGCTGGTTTGTTACTGATAATCAGAAAGCCAATCTCAGTCATCTAGAATGTCATGTTATTTCAGTTTTGTTTCTTAAAAATCCCTTTGCATATGTAGGTTTTTCATGTGTTAGAAATGAAAATATAGTTAGGCCTTCAAACTTCAACCTCTGCAAAAAGCCTGTTGGAAAAGGAAATGAGGAGAAAGCAGTCTGATGTATCTAATCACTAGTCTATTGTTTTTAAAAAGAAAGTGGAATGAGATCAGTAAGAGAGGGTCACTATATCTGCAGTCTCTTTGACTTCTTGCTCTCTGAAGAACATTGCATTATTGAATTCATGTTTGGGTCAGAAGGATAAATTACTAGCAATACATGGGTTGGAAATATAACTGTGTAAAATACAACATCATTTGAAATCTAAATTCTAGTTCTGAGATTAAGTACTATGTAGTCAAAGATTCCTATCGGAGTTGGGTTTTTTTCTTTTTTTTTTTCCTAATTAGTAACACTTTAATGTTTTGATTTTGAGGTAGTAATGATAATTTACTAGATATTTTACAGAGATATTTCATCCTCAAGTGTTTGAACTATGCTTTCCCAATACTACAGTGGCCAGAGAGAAAGATTTGCTTGTTCCAAATTGATAGCTCTGCTACGAAAATATTTTCCATATAAAATACTGCTCTGCAAATACTATATGTGAATGAAATATATCTGCTACACACTGGGACAGAAATCCTTATTCTCTGAAAGCAATAGTAAGACTTTTAACTTTTTAATAGTAAGACACTGATTTAACATGATGACAATTTTTCAGAAGTCAGGCCTGGAAGAGATGCATTATTATACTGAGTAATAAGAGTGCAAGCTCAAATGAGTTGACCCTTTCCAAGCCATTAGAAAACCCCCAAACAATTAAATAAGGATATTCAATATTAGTAATATTACATGTAGTGCCATTCCTATTCTGTCCTGTCAATGTCTGTGTTCTGTCTAGCTGTAAAGACACCATTACCAACGCAGAGTACCACCTACAAAAAAGTTTGGAAGAACAAGGTTATTAGGATGCTACCATCAGTTTTGGTTCATTCTGAAATTACAGCTAAAATTTATCCCCCGGATTAAGTCTCCAAAGCTTTCTACAGCAATAAATCCTAATACCCCAGACCTGGTTTTGCTTTCACATTAGCCTTCCCAAAAGGGAGACTGAAAATCACTGCAGCTCAGTTAGTATGTTATGACTTCTACATACTCAAGAAGTAAGTGTGAAGTTCACTTTTTTACCAGGATCTGGATTTCTCAGTATCTCTCTTCCCTATAAAGTCCCACCAGTGTAGGCTGCATGAACAGGAAAGAAGATAAAGGGAAAGAGTAATCAGTCATTCTATTGTAGCCATCCTTGCTAGTGCTAGTTATGATAGAACAAGACTACTACAACAACATCCTTTGTCCAAGCTACTAAAGAAATGCATTACAAGCAGTGGAAATGAAAGCAAGAGAAAGCTCCATTTTCCTTCTATCAGAGTATCCTTGTTGTGTTGCCTGTCTGCAAGAAATATAGCCATACTACAAAATACTATTTACTACAGTCTCATAGTTCCTAAGGCTGCCACTATTTCCTACTGTACCCCCAAAAGGCAGTTGGGGGTAAAGCTGGAAACATCTGCCCACTAAATACCACATCATTAAAACAACACAATATCTGACCACACATCTGCTTAAGAGTAGCTTACCTGTCAAGGTTCAAATATACAAGCAAGACTCACACTTAGGAATTAAAAAAAAACCAAACCAAACATAAAACCCCAACCTCAAAAACTATGAGACCTGGAATGTAGACGAGCTTCACTATCCTGCAGCAATCATCTTTTCTTAGCCTTATTTCAAGAGCCAAATTGAATATGTTTTTGTAGAGGCCAGTGAGAATATTCAAGTCTGATGACCAAAGAATCAGTTGGATTTTGGTCTTTATTTTAATGGAATATACAAGATTAATCAAGATGAGGATTACACTTGGAGTGACTCATTCAGTCTACGTATTTCATTCTTTATTGCAAGGATGAATCCCAGATCATGTGTAAGGATATTGGTCAGACCAGCCCACATCTGCCTTCCCTCCCCAGCCCAAACTGCACTGGTGGCATCCAGATTAGAGTGTATTATGCTTACATGAACATTCACAACTCAGCCTCCTTCGGCTTTCTCTCCACAATACTCCACCATCCAAAAAAAAAAAAAAAAAAAAAAAAAAAAAAAAAAAAAAAAAGAGGAGGGGGAAGGAGAATAAAGACAACCAGAACTGCACATTGACATTTATAAATAACAGCCCAATAACTGGTGGAAATGCAAGTGGAAGCAACAGCCAATCACAGACCCAACTAGTTTATTTATATGCTATGCTGTTAGAAGACCGAAATACCTATTTTTAACTTTCACTCTATACATTTTGGTAGCTAATCATCACAACTTTTGTTATCATAGCTACCAGAAATAGCTTACCACGTGCAACAATATTTTTGTTACAGTGCACACAAAATATACAAAAATATACAGACATTGTACTTATATACATGCATAAATACACAAAGAGATTCTGGTGCAAATAAGGATTTATCATTGGCTTCAAGCAATGAGATTTATTACAGTATGCAGTTTTGTCTGGTTTTCCACAGACATGCATTATCTTGAAATAAAAATTAATGGCTAGTAAAATAATGCATTAATACACCACTCGAAACACTCCCTCAGTCCATGAAACTTTCTACCTTTAAAGAGTTAGCAGCTCAAAACACTTAAAGGAAATAAAAAACCCAAACCAAACCCCTCAGCGTATAGAGTTGCTTTTCAATTTCTTAATACTCGTTATAAATCATTAGCTGCATTAACTGACAATAGCCTCAAGTCCATGTATTGCTATTTTTTCTAGTTGCTCTTCTTTTACTAGCAAGAATCTGAACCATCATTGTGACAATATTAACACTTACCACTACCAACCTTCTACAGAATCCACACCAAATTTATTATAGGGAGCTAGGGATAGGCTACTATAGGAAATAAAAGTATATCCAGAACAGCAAGAGGTTTCTTTCAGAATGCACGTTTTGAGTTGTCATCTTTATAAAAAAGTTCTTAATCATTACTAATATTAGTTTATACAAAGTATATATATATAAAATAATTATATATACATACTATATGTATTATTGTAATAATCATCAAGTCAGTGTATGTCTAATACAGTTGCTGGTTTTAGAGTGTTTGTTTCACTTCTTTTCAAAGGCTGTATTGTCCTATTTTATATTTCCCACATGCAGTGTAGCAAAATAGAGGAATCTGTTCAAAAACTGCATTTTTGTTCATGATGCCTTCCTACCAAGAGTGCAGCTGTTTTTTCTGTTATCACTTCCAGGTGGTTAGCACAGGCTTTCCTGAATCTCTAGTACGATTTCCTTTCACTCCTGTGGATTGCCCAGAACGACTTCGCAAGTCACGATCAGGCCCATCACTTTGCGCCATCTCTTCATCGTATCTGAAAATAAGATAACCCATTCAATGCCTTGTCCTGCTATTCACCACACAAACAAGAGTGGGTCCCCTATATTCTATTTTCCTTAATATCTAGCACTGAAATATAATACAAGCTGTTCTACACACAGGTTTACACATGCATAGTTTGATATGCTGCTATTATTCAAGGAAATATACTACCACATGATGCTACAATACAGATCAACTGAAATATCTGCAGCTACTTTTTGAAAGAAAGAAATCATCTGGCAGCTTTGGTTAAACTCCAGAGTTTGTGAAATTTTATGCTTGTGAAATTTCCCATGTACTTCTGTATTTCTCCTCACTGCATAGGTCTGTGGTTAAGCAGGAACATCAGACTGCTGGCAGTTTAATGAAGTCTGGAGTTATTGCTTCAAACAGAGGATTGTTAGCTGCAGTGTTAAAAAACTCCATTGTTGCATCAGAGAGTGAGTAGGGAGAGAACGAGGTGAACAAACAACAGTGTGCTTAAATTAAATGCATTTGATGATGTGTTTTGTAACATTTAACCACAGTGACAAGTAGTTCTTTAAATATCTAAGCCCATTATGGCCTCAGATAACCTCCGTATATACTTACCTCTCAGCTGCTATGCAAATTCCAAGCAGAAATTGGGTAGAGATGCATAATTATAATTATCGAAAGATAATACTACAATATTTTGTAGAACAGTCATAATATATACTTAGTTACACTATTGCATAGGTATTTGCAGCTACCATGTCTATAACATTCATTAAAACTTAAATCATAATTCAGCCAACACTATATTTAACTGTCTTTACCAGTATATAGAAAGAGTATTTAAAATCAGTATGAACCAGTGGATCAACTATGTACATAACCGCATTCCTGAGATACTGAACAATTGTACCACTAGTGCTAGAGAACCTATCTGAACATTTTCTCAAAAAAATATGAGAAACTATATCATCAGTATGAAATTTAAATCAGTGTTTCTCTGCATAAGACCAGTCAATCCTGGATAAATCCTTTAGACACTCCAATATAAAGATCTCCACCTCCTTCATTTCCCCCTTTGTAATACAGATTGGGGAATTTAAAAAATATCTGACAACTCATTATTATTACAGGAGTCAAGAGGCATCATTTCTATGAACTGAGAGAAAATCTGTATCAAATAGCTATTATATCTATTTAACTACCATCTGTATATTACACTCAATACAACTAAAGTTCTACACATGTAGAAGACAAACACTCTCTTTGCCTCTGTCCCTCAAATCTAGCTGCTGGAAGCTCAGAAGGTGCAGGCAGGGGCTTATCAGACACGTAACATTCCCTCTGGAGATGAGGTGAGGCAACCCTGCTTTCATGCACTCCCACCTCCAACACTGCTATTGCAGCTCCAAAAAAAAAAAATGAAGCACTACTTCTGTGTCCATTTTTCATATCAGAATGAAGTTCACCCTATCTCTGTGGTCTACGTTTAAAAAGTGAGGTGACTGAAAAACATTTGCATTTATATAGAAAACTGATAAAACTTACAAGACCTCGTAATTGCCAAGAACCTCTTTTGGTGGAGATTTATTCCATTTACAGTCTGGAATTTCCCCATTAGGCACGGCAATGTTAAGTGTGTCATTAATAAGATTATACTTCAAGATGCGATCATTAGCAGTACTGGAAGTAAGAGAAGGGGAAGCATTAACCTACAAAAGAAAAAAAAAGTCAGCATCAATTTTTTGAGTGATATATAGTTCTCCAAATAGCATGTGTGATGACTATACATACTATTTGGGAAATTAAGACTCAGCGTCTCAGAGCACATCTTTCAGTTCCTCAGACAACGGAAGGAATCCCCCACTGGGCATTTTTCTTATTGCTTAAAAACAAAAGCACCACACCACTAGGTATCTGCAGTGTCAGCCTGAAGATTTGTGTTGAGACTAGATTCACCAGGGTTAATCAGAAAAGATGCAGATTTTTGTTTAATTTTCTAAGCTTACACGGATACAAAACCCATAAATTTCAGTGCTTACAATTTGCCTGGTTCACTCCAACAGCTGTTTTATACAGGAATCTGCGGGTTTCTTCTAGGTAAACAGCTTTTATTTATGTTCTTAATCTGACTTCTGCCCTGTTAAACTGTGAGCTGGAGAAACACATATGTGCTCTCTATTCAAAGCACTACATTGCATCTTGTTTTAATTAAAACTCAGCTTCATTTAACTTATCTCTTGGGTTCCACATTTATTATGGAGAAGTGGGATCAGAACGATAAACAGATTTTTTTAATTTTTGTTTTTTTATAAAGTCCATTTACTGTTATCTTTCACTTTCAATTAGATTGAGAAGGAAGAGGGCTGGATAAAATTTATGTTGAACATACAGATCTAAAGTTAATACACTAAAGAGAAATACCCCAATTATTCTTTGTGTGCTCCTTTTCTTTCCTCTCAACCTGCAACATTAAGGCCATGACAGCATTTAAAACTTAAGTTTGGTGTTATGCTCCATCGAGCCAATGCCAATTTTCCAGCTACTGATACAGTATCTAATAGGGCTGCTAACGTTCAAACTGCCTCTGAAGTCCAATTGTATGGATGCACTGGATTTAAAAGACAAAACAGAAAGCCACAAACAAATAGAAACACCTACAAACAGGAAATAAAAGCACATGCCAGCTTGGTCATCACATGGCCTATTTTACTTTCCAACATTTTTCTTAATCCACTTACCTGAAGAACAAAAGATATTGTTTCAAAAGAGGAAAGACTACATTGAAATCTACTTAGTTTTATTCTGTGAAATGAGAAGGAAGTCTTTTTCCTGTATTTTATGTAACTTTACCTCAATTAGCCATGGCTTAAGCTTGTCATCAATGATAATGTCATATCCATAACACTCAAAGCAGTGTTTATCATTATTCATTACAGGCTTTTAAAAAAAAAAAAGACAACAAGATGTATTAAAATCAACAATTCAGTAAGTAACCTGGTTACACATTTCATTTGCTAGAAATCACATGCAATTACATTATGAATCTCTTACAAAACTTTTCAGTGTTGTAACTCTAATATAAGTTTGCTAACTAGTAAGTTCAGGATTGCCTCTTTTTTCCAAGCTATAAGTAAATATTTCAGTATTCACAATTGCATTAATGCCAAGTACTAAGTTACATTAATTTTCCATTATATTTCCAGCATGAAAATAAAAGTGTTTGCATATTTTGCAAAAGTAATAACAATATTTAAAGCCTCCATGCATCAGGAGAAATCAGAAAGTTTTAAAATTTACATAACACAACTTCACATAATTGTGAATTCATTAAACTTCAGAAAAAGAAGAATTATTCAAAGACATTTCTTTCATTATGCTGCTGTAACTATGCAGAAACTTGAGGTCAAACAATTATCAGATAAATTTTAAAATTATAATTAGCTGAAGTCAACTATGATCCCAAATGCCAAGAGAGACCAAGATTCACAGCCTCTAGAGAATCAGTAGTTTTCCAGCATCTGCTAAACATTTGCAGCATGCATGGTAAGATTCTTCTACGCAAATCTCATCAGATCTTTTAAAAAAAACTTTATAACAAGTTAGTGAAATGTTTTCCCCTAGACTAATAATGAAAGCTTTTCAGTTCTTCAGGGAGTGAAAGGGGGAAGGAGAAACAAGCATCTCTCATTACATTTGCCATTGTCAGAAAGACAGAGGACCAAAACATTTCATGCTCAATAATTCTCAACACTTTTTCTCTTCTCTTTTAAGGTTCTGCTAACATTTGGATTAAATCCCATTTTTTCTCACATCTGGTTTCAAATATGATTGCACAGCAGAGGTCGAGTTGAGACATGCTTCATGCTTCCCCACCTCCCACTTCATGACCTTGTCCCTCTTTCTTGTGCTGATTCTGGTGTTCATCTAGTCCTTCAGAATACTAACCCATCAATAAAGCAAGATAGTAATTGTCATTTGGGCGAACGAGCTGATTCAGCTCACGATGGTGCCAGGACCAACCCAAAAGAGATGATAGGACCATGCACTTGGGAACAGGACACTCTTTGGCACCACTGAGCTCTTCGGTTTCCCTAGCTGACCCACAGAGCGATACCTGCTCTCCCATGTAATCATGGGATATTACCCAAACACTAGAAAGTCACTCAAGCAGAGGACTGGTTGCTATTTTTTTTTTTTAAGTAAGAGTTCATGATAACTACATGACTTGCGTATAAAAGAGGTGAAAGTAAGTTACATAACTCTGCTGAACTAATAGCCTTACGTTTTCTTTGACAAATTGTCCTCCAGAGCTATTTTTTCTTTGACGCATTTGATATTGCTGAAATGACATCGCATGCCTTGGCAGAGCTTAATACCATTCACAAGGGCAGTATCAAGTCACGTTAAATAGTCCACAGAGCCCTCAAGGAAAGAGATTCATTCACTTCAGTATGCACAGATAGCTCACCCACCCAAGATTCAAGTTCACTCAGCTCAGAGAAATCAAGAGATCACAGAATTGCAGAAATCAACACCAACACCATCAGTCAAGTAGCAGGAAATAGATTTTAGGGGTTTTGATGGCAAACTCCCTTTCATGGTGATGAGAGGCCTGCAGCCCTAATGCTATCGCTGGCAGCATTCCAAGAACAGTACTCACTGCAACAGCCTTCAGTGATTGCACAATTATCCAGTGAATTTCATCAAATAATTTGTTTGTGACTTCTTTTCCGCGGGTGCTCTCCAGATACAGGCGTAAGTTGCTCACTGTCCACTTGCCTCCATGGATATGATTGTAATCATCCTGAAGAGTTAAGGAGTTAATTCAGTCTGAGATTCTGAAGTTGTTCAGCAGTTTTCTTTCATTCACACAAAAAGCCCACTTATACTTACATACAAGTACTGCTCTAAAGACAAACTCAGCAAATTTTTTTACTCTATTTTACAGCTTTATGAAGACTTCAGCTTTACTTTGAACTGCCCTCTCTGTAAACACTGTTTTTATTATAGCTGTATATGTTTATATCACACATTGCAGATCAAGTAATAAATCTTTCTTAGAAGAAAAAAACAACTGGTACTTTGACTGTTTTATAGTAAAAAAATTTACGATTTGGAAATACAAGTTTTAAAAAGTGAAAGGAAAGAATTGAACTTTTTCCTCCTCTGAGGATAAGGGAGATACAATTAAGTGAGCAATAGCTAAATTTCACTGGAGTTAGCTGTTTTAAAATACAGCACTTGAAAGTGCTTGTCTGTGTTTCCATTCATTTAAAATGCAACTTGTCTGTTTCCGAAAAGGCAAGCACAGTATCTTCTTAATGGTGCTACTGACAACAGTTACATTCAAGAAGACAGTGAAATGACACCTCAATTATTTTTAGAGGTTAATTTTTCAAGTAATTCAGTATTTTGATATAGAAAAAACACTAAGCGCTAGTGAAACAGAACAGGGGAAAAAAAGGTTACCTTGTATTTGTCTTTTCAGAGGCTATCAAGGTTCTGCACTATATTCTCTTCAACGGGAAAGACAAGAGCAAACTGAGGGTATTCTTACTGATGGAAAGACACATTCAGCCCTCAAATAACTCCCAGCACAAATGCTTTGTCCCTTTATAAAGGTTCTCCTCAGAGCATTTCTAAGAATTAAAGATTGTATGCCTGCTAAATTGTAAAACACAGAGTGCATAGAGCAGAAAAAAGTTTTCAGAGGAACAAAATCTGTCGTCCTCTAAGACAAGGTCGTATCTATTTTTAGGCTTTTTCTACAGCTCCCCCCCTTAGTAAATTTGGAAAACTGGAATGTACAAATAAAGATCTGAGACATGGTTCTTGCAACTTGCCGCATGGAAAAAACGTCTTGAGACCAGATTCCAGCAAGGGAATAGAGGTCCAAGTTTCAACCCTCTTTGCATTTCAGAACAAGTACTCAAATCAAAATAGATTGTGACTGGGTAGAGCTTTACACAATCACAGCTGTTTAATTAAAAATATTAAAACAAAGTAGAATATTGCAGGCTACATAGAAGATCACTAACTGAAAATAATTAACTAGAAGAATTACTGTTGTTTTGTTTGTATTACACATGCAGTGAATAATGACTTAGAACTGTATTTTCCAGCACAAACATTACAACTGGTACACTGACTTACCCTCCTTCCCTCACTTTACCCTTTCCCTCTCCCCGATACTGACTTGTACACTTTTCAAACTGCAGATGTTTTCCCATGAGCTTGTAGGGTACAAACACACTGGAACTCCACAGTTCACATAGGGCTTAGAACAGAGATTAACAGCTAGAACTTAGAGTTTTTCCAGACCTCATCATAATTTTGGTAAATTACTTGACAGTTCAAATTAGGTTCTTCTAGAACCGTATAGCCTAAGTGCCTCCAAAGTTACAGACACATTTAAAACAGAAGGACAGATAGGATGGATAGAGTGGCTTTACATTAAGCTTCTCTCACTTCTTTCTGCAAATCTCAGACAGTAGCGGTTCCAAATTTGTAAAAAGTCTTTCAAATACTCTAGTAATGACTCTACATTTTTAAGCTGCTACTTCTATACTCATTTCTGTTGTCCTTTCTTCTCCCAAAGTGACCTCACCACTATTTTCACTTCTACTTTTATTTGGGAGAGATCTTGGAAGGCCATTCTTTAACTGGTAGAGAGGATGAAAGGGTGCATAATAACGGGATAGGCAACGTATCACATGCCTCACCTCTTCACTGCCACTGGCAACAGCACCGTGATTTACGCTCTAAGTTGCATGGGATCTGCTTTCACCACAACTAATTCTCAGCGTGCCCTGTCAAACCATAATGTGTTTGAAGCACTTCACAAATCAGCAACTGAGCAAGAAAATGTTTGTATTACCAAAAAATACCACATTTTGACACTTTACCCTGGTTTATAACTACCACCGTAAGTGACATTTATAATTCACATTGCTGTTACAGGAATATTCAGATAAAAACAGTTCTGCTATGCTGCACATCTTACAGAACAATAGACAAGGCACATTTAGCAAGGTTGCAATTTAAGATACATTATGTATATCTTGTGTGTGTGTGTATGTATGTACATACACATTTACTTTCCATACTCTTAAAATAAAACCTACGAAATTAGGAAGTGCGACAATAGAGTTTTAATTACTGTAACAGAGGCATGGTTTATAAATCACAGACATCCGCTAAAAATGCAAAAGGGACAGTCATCATCATCAAGTGGATTCCCTGAAGAAATAAGGCTTGGGCAGTGATGGTGTATACCCATCTGTTCGTGTCACCCCTGACCCACTAGCCTTTCCTCCCACTGGTGAATTTCAGCCTATTTTGACACGGGGAAGTGCTGTCAAAGCTATCAGGTTTCCACATGTTTTATGAATGTCAATGGCAAATTACAGGACAGAACTGTTCTGCAGGCAGAACTCCATCTTTGTCCATTCAAGAGGAAGCCACCAGCTGGCCAGGCAGCAAATATTTATCTCCAAGCTCACGACTGCACATTCCTTTTCTTACCCAGAGAAGGAAGGTGGGGGTGGGGGAAAAAACATAGGAAGAAGTTGGAAACTACTGTGATGAACAAGTGCTGGAAATAGGAAAGCTGAATTAACTGCATGGGAGAGAGAGAGGAAAGGGGAGATCAGGAAGGCGATATTAAAATGCTATTATAAAACACAAATCCACAGGAACCTGGCTTCATTAATTCCACTGCTCACAGAATCAATTGCTAAGTGAACATATTAGCTTTTACATGACAGGAGACTTGAAGAAGAAAACCCCTGCTTTCAGCTACTGCAAGACAATACTGGAGATATCACAGTCCATTACAGAGCTGCAACTCATTATCTTGCATACTTTTGGTCTTCAGTCTTCTAAAATTTATTTATTTGTAAGTTCAAGTTGAAGTATTTTAATTGCAAGGTGATGAAGAATATGACAAATAAAACCTTTTTACTCCAAGTTTTTGGGACAAATTAAGAAAATCAGCTTGCTACAAAAGAGCACCTAAAAACTCAGTACACTTACCCCATGTTTCTGAATGGCAACATTTGTAAGATGTACAAACATGTTATCCAATTCACTTGTACTTGGTGTGTATTTTACTGTGCAAAAGCGGCAAAATCCAAGTTTATACCTTAAAAGCAAAAAGTCATTAAAATGTGTTAAACCCCAATAAGAAGTAAGGAAAAGAGCATCCTAGGACACCACGTACATGTTAAACTTCTTTGTACAGGCGTGACATTATTTTCACTACATTAAACATTCTCTCAAAACAAAAAACAAATATATACAATCTCACATGTAACATCTCAGTGGACGATATGTAGATACTAAAACATATAGACGAAGATCAAATTTCTTTCCACCAATAAGTAATGGATTGTTGATATAGAGAGAAATCACATAGGCTTCTTTGGAAGACTGAGATACAAACCTGAAAAACACAAATCATGTTTCAGAATGTGACAATTGCAACAATATAATCAGGTAAGTCTTTTTCTTCTTTAGAAGCAGTCTGTAAATTTTGGATTGACTGAGATCTTGCATCTTTTGCCAAGACAATGTATAAAGTTGTAATGGTTGATAACACACACTTGGCATCAGGCATTATATACCAAAAGTTAAAAATACTAGACAGATGACCAAGATCAATTAACCATTTTAACTCACTTTTGAAGTTAACAGGGTAGCTGACCCAGCCATTCAGAATGCAGCTCTACAAGCCAGCCTTCCTTGGACAGCATTTAGAGCTTGGCATGGTTCAGACAAGCAAAGAGTACATATTACATTACCTTCATTAGTCAAGGTCTTATACTCCTAGAATATTTGTATTTATGCTTAGTGTGCAATTGCAAACCACTGTGAAAAACTAAAATAATTTTCCGATTGTGACATTCTTTAGATTCCAAGTCAAATGGGGGGGAAGACTCAAGTGACTCAGCCGGTCACTTTATAACATGAAAAAAATTAACATTAGCCGGGATCAAAATTTTTACTAGTCAGAGAAAAACACAGATGGCTAACCTGTTTCATCCATTTGGAAGTAGATCACCAACATGAGGTGTATTATTTTGTGCTCTGAATGGATAATGTCTTTATTTCATATAAATGCAGTCTTCCTTTGTACTAATATAAAAAGTGATTTAATATATATTAAATAAAATAATTATTGAAATTGCTTAGGGAAATATTCTTCTCTTGCTTCCTGTTATTTAATACTATGCAGAACAATTTATTTTCATGCAATTTTTCCCCAAAACCACTTAAAGCATTTTTATAAAGAATAGTTAATTGAACAGTTCTTTGTACCTCCTCATACCAAAACAAATCGTATTAAAACCCGCTTGAAGGAGGAAGTCAGATAACAACTGAGATTAAATGCAAAACTAACTATATAACGACAAAGCAATAATAATGGAATACTTTTCCCATGCATCAGACAATTAGCAATGTTGATGTGGTTCACCTGATTACAGAAAGTACAATAACGGGTTTGGGTTTAAAGAACTTACGAAGATGTTTTGCTGTCTCGAGACCATTTTTTAATTTGGGAGAGTTTATTAATTAGAAATATTCCTTTTCCTTGAGCTTTGCCACAAGGTTTCATAATCCAAGTGCTGGAGGGATTTTTTCTGAATTCTTCAACAAAGAGATTATAATCGGCAGGAAGCATAAAAGTAACAGGAACAAAATCTGAGTTAAGGGGGAAAAAAAAAAGGTGCACAATTAAGGACACTATATCTGATAAGGCTATTGACACATAGAGACTAAAAAAAATTTCTGTCTTTTCAGTTTTCCAGTCTGGCATGATCCACCTTCATCAAGACTCATGTTGCTTTTTATCTCATTTAAATTCTAGTTTTTAGTTTTTAATTAAACAAACAATTGCAAAATATTGCATGCTGCTAACTTCACATTAATAGATTTTAATTCACATGAATCAATATTCTTCTGTTTATATGCTGTGAAATTAGAGTATTATATACCATTCCAGCTTAACTTTATCAAACTTTCTCAATTTCTTATGTCAGCTTTTACCATTCCACTAACCACCTTATCATCCTCTGTGCATGCAAAAATGTGAATGTTGATGTTGCTTCCCCTTTGGATGTGCTAATTTTTATTTCCATGCAACTCACAGTAGTCATTCTTATTTGCTCCCGCAATTGCTATTACCATGCTTGTTGAAGTCTAAAGAAAAGCATTTCTTGCTTTTTTGCTATCAGATCATCTTCACTTCCATCCATACAGAACTGCTGCTTTCTTACACGGATGAACAGTGCTTTCATTTCACTTTCCCAAGATGTAAATCAACTCAATATATCCCCATCTCTGTTTCACTCCATTGCTTTCTGAGCTCCAAAACAACTTTACTGTCCTAATTCCTGATCTATTGCTGGTTTGGTTTTGGGATTTTGTTTGGTTGGTTGGTTTTTTAATTTTATTTTCTAGCAGTCATTACTTGTTCTCCAATTTCCCCCAAATTTCTTCTCTGAGGAGTTTGTTCACTCAGTTCTGTCCACAGCCTTTCTGCAAAAGTTTATTTTAGTTTTTGCTCCAGTATAAGATTTTCAGATAATGTTTTTCAACATTTGAATTAAAGAAACTCCAATCCTGTCTCATAGGAAGTTCCAGAGCCCTTCAGTTTCACCACTAATCTCATTGCAAAATACCTTAATCCCACAATTTTCCCTCTTCAAAATAATTTTAAAAAACCAAAACAAAAACAACAAAACACCAACCAACCCCTCCCCTAGACTCCCCCCTCAACCACAAAAAGCCTAGTTACAAATCTATTCCTGTACCCTTACATTTAAAAATAATAATTTCATTATCACTTCATCCAACGTTGCTTCAACTAATGATACACTGTTAAGTTCAGTCTTCTTTAAGGACCTTACTTACAAAACTAAGTCTAAATACAATTTCCATGCATAGAAACTGGATTTGTGCTCCTCCTTGAATACTGCTGAATACTAGCAAGTACACAGTGGAGGAATTGGGCCTTACTGCTGTGGTAATGACAGGGAAACAGAAATGTTCAGTCTTTTATTCCTGCTTTGTCTCTAGTTTCAACAAAGATCCTGAGCGAGTGGCATCCTCTCTATTCTTCTCCATTTGTAAAATATTAGCCATTATCCTTCAAAGCAAGGTCTGTGAAAAGCTTTGAAAAGATAGTATTTCATATGAAATATTCGCTACTACTGTTTTTATTACTTTCCCTATTCTTGTGTTTCCTTATGCTCTAATGGCAGCTTTGAGGGGAGGGAAAAGGAAGACAAGACAGAGAGAGAAGGCTGTTAGGTTTGCAGAACGCAGCAAACAATTTTAGGATAAAGTGCACTTTATTTAATCAACAGAGACAGAGCATTTCAAGATAGTCACTTTGATGTTCTAACACTTCAGAGGTTCAGTGCTTTATGCACAGAAAAGCTAGCTCAATTCCAGGTTATTGACTAGTTAGGAAAAAAGATTAATGCTGATAATGAGAACCACATACCCAAATAAATATATTTCCCATTTTCATCCTTTTCTGCAAGAGGACTTCCTTCTTTCTCAAGTTCTTTCCTATATCGCTTGATATTCTTTACCATCAAATCTTTTCTGGTCAGTTCATAGTGGTTTGGGAAATGATTGACAATTTGGTCATCAGAGAGGCGGTAACCAGTTTCCACACTGAAAACATTTCTAATTGTTTGTACGCTCATCCTGAAAGCAAAGACAGATACCAAATGATTTCTCCCAAGAAACACAATTCAGGACAAAGTTGAATTTTTTTGGTTACATTCACTTGATCTTTTCTCTCTCTTATTTCTCTTTATAATGTAATATTTTGCTGCAGTGACAATCCAACATATCCTGATCTTCTATTAGCAAAACCAACAAAATCCTGCCAGAGGTTTTATCGATCCCTCTACTACTACTGAAACTGGCACAGAAAGTGAGGAAAGGAAGACGACAACTTGGCCCTACTGGATTCTGGCTTGTTGATAGTCAGGTCAATCCCCAGCAGGGCCTAAAAATGACTGATGCACACCCAAATGCTACAGAAGCATCTTTCTGAATCTGTTACTTCACTCTCTGGCAACTCAGCCTTCCTCTTAAAAAAAGCCACAAAAACAACCTCCTGCTGACTACCTTGCTATTTGGATTGTAAAGGACTTCAAGCATATGAACTGAAAAGAGCAATTCAGAGATCTTGCTAAAAACACCCATAAACAGCAGATCACAGGGCTGCAGTGACAAAGTCATCAAATCAGTTATCTACTTCATTTGTCACAGAAGAGAAGAGCAGAGCCATAAATACGATGAATTTTCTGTATTAGATGTCTCACATTGGAATTTAAGAATATTTCCTGAATGCCATCAATCTGCTACGTTATCATTTCAGGAAGAAAAAAAAAAACAAAACCAAAAAAAACCCAAAACAACCACTCACACAACGATTTCCACAAGTGCCCTGTTCCCCCACTCCCCCCCAACTGCATTCCCAAAGCATGAGCATATTATTAGATTCCTACCCATTTAAATAAGTGGTTCACAAAGGGTACATTTGGCAGCACTAACTGCCATTCTGTCCTATTCGAAAGGGACAATATAAATTGTTCGGTTTACTTAGAGAGTATTGTTTCTGCCAATTAATAGATTACTGCATTCTAGGACAGCATTTCACGGTCTTATATTAGACAAATGCCAAATAACAAGCTAGATTATTTACTTTCCTCCTTTCACCATTATCTTCTTTTAATTTCACATTCACTCTCAGTATTGAAATGTTGAATAATTAGTCTGCATATAAATCATTGTCATGAAGGAGAAGGAAAGTACAGTTCTCAAGGCCTTTATTACAGGAGCCTGGACTCTGGTAACAGGGCAAGCCTCCGTTACACTGATAAAAATATTTTACCATATACTGGAACTGTGTACTCTTTAATTATTTTGCTTATGTTGTGTTGTCAGAAATTTTGGGAAAAAGATACATTCAAAGATTCCCCTCAGGTCACAAATCCCCTCCAACAGTAAGGGAAAAATTCTGCTTACTACATACAAAAAAAAACCCCCAACAAATAAAATCAGGTACCACATTTCGAAACAAAAACCACTGAGCCTTTCCGCTGGGCTTTTTACAATTGGTATTCCCAGAAGTAATCAATATCTCGCCAGGTCACTGACTTTCCACTCCCTGCCAAAACCTTTGGCAAACTGCAAAGATACACGAGATCAGTAGCATGGGAATGGATCCATGCAGGTGGGACCTTCTACCCTGAGGAATCCAATGACTTTAGCAGGCCTGCAGACATACAGCAGTCTACCAATGCAAATCTGAACAGAGGATCAGCAATAGCCTGAGATATTACAGAAGCAACGGAAGAATGTTACACTCTTAGGAGCACTGCAGTAAATCAACAATAATTTCTGCATCTTTCATTTTTCAATATGCATTTTGTTATATCATTAATGGTATTAACATAAAATACTAAAATGCTTCACAAATTTAGAAATCGGTATTTTTAACGTACTTACCAATAAAAATTCCAGTCTTCATTTTCTGCCACCTGAATCCAGCCTCTTTTTTCAAAGTTGTTTATTAGAACAGATTTTTCTATGTCAGTTACCCACTTTACTTTTCCTGCCATTATCCTAAAGCAGAATCAACCTGTTAGTAAAGAAAAGTTTAAAGATGTGAAGCTGAAAACAGGAGAGAATACAAACTAGGAAAGCCAAAGCGAAGAAAAGTGGCATCTAGAAAGCACTTTAATATAAGTAAAATAGAAGTAGTAAATTCATTTAAAAATCAAGGAAAATAACATCTTAGGTTCAGACTGAAACCCTGCATTTGTCAACTGGAGAACTGCAAATAAGGACACCAGTTACAAAGACCTTTCACACTGCCCAGCCAATCCACCTTTTATGAATGGGCACACAACTCATGTCTCCTTTTAAATACACTAGTGATAGAAATAACTATCGTACGCTTGCCGACTAATGTTTACAGAACCAAGTGTAGAGCACAGCCATTTTATTATTTCTAACCACGACTTCCATGCATATACTTTTTTGCATTGTTTTGAAGTAGGAGAGTTCGTATGGATCACTTAGGGACTGTAGAAGAAAACGGTTCCACGAGAAATCCGTTACTTGCTCTATCAAGAATCACGATTTGCTATACCGCAAGGAAGGGAACCAAAGTAATGTCACCAACTTTGTGTTGTCTTCTCTGTATTTCATGCAGCCATGATTTTGCCTTCTGCCCTAACTTGGGGGGATATGGATAAGCTGATATCATTAAATCCTTGACAGCAGGATTTCCCCAAACCTAAGGTTACAACAGTGCTTATAAGCTGCATTTCAATTCATGACACCTAGGTGTCACTTTCTACATTAGATCTCTTACTTGTTCAGATCAACCTTTTCTGTTAGAATCACAGGATCATTCTGGCTGGAAGTGACCTCAGGAGGTCTCTTGTCCAGCCTCCTGCTCAATGCAGGGTTAGCTATGAGGTCAGACCAGGTTGCTTAGAGCTTTATCCAGCCACGTTTTGAAAACCTCCAAAGACGGAGACAGCACAGCTTCTCTGGGCATCCTGTCTCACTGCTTGACTGGTCTCATGGGGAAAAGGGTTTTTTCCATGTATTTTTCCATATATTCTGAACCTCTATTCTTTCAGCTTATGCCTGTTGTCTCTCTTCTTCCCACCCTTCACCACGCTAAAGAGCCTGGGTCTGGTTTTTTGATAACCTCCTCACAAGTACAGGCAGACTGCTATTAGGTGACCCCAGAGCCGCCTCTTCTCCAGGCTGAAGAAACACAGTTGCCCCAGCTTCTCCTCATCAGACAAGTGCTTCAGCCCCCTGACCATCTTGGTAACCCTCCACTCAACTCAGTCATTTATGGATGTCTTTGTTGTCCTGGGGGGCTTGAGTTACTTTTGTCAGTCCTCTGATATATTGTGTTACAACCTTGCCCTTTTTGTTTGAGAAAGACAGCCAAGTCTAGCAAGGTGAAAATGCACAACAAATGCACTGAAGAAGGAGTGAGGACAAGCACCCACAATTGCTACCTCTCTGAAGCGTAGGCTGAAGCTTTCTGACAGCAGCAGGCACTCACCCGCTTGCACTCCCCTTTACAAGAGCTGTTTGGTGAGATCCCCTTCACACACTGTCTCATATGGGTACAAAGAAACATTAATTGAAGCATGCCCTCCTTCATGCATACATAGTCTAGAGCCAAAAGCCTACAATCCAGCTGATGTGGACAGAACACTATACATGAACAACATATTTACCCCGTCTCTAAGTAAGCAGTAAAGCCCAGCCTCCCAGGATCTAGGCCTGATGAATACACAACTATTAAGCAAGCTAACGTGTTCATGAGCAAATGATAATTGATAAGGTCAAGGGTAGACCGCTCTCATAAGCAGTTTCAACACTGCTGTTTAGTCCTTCTGCAGTTCATTCCACAAACTAGTTTCACAATTGCAGTCTAGTGAATTTTTGTAGTTACGTTTCACAGAAGTCAACTGCAGGGAAGTGGTAATTCAGAAGAAAATCTCTTTGAGCCAAAAGCACATTCTTTGACACACACCTCTCCCAAGAACAAAAATGGCCATACAAAGGAGTGGGAGAGAGCGGAGTTACACACACACATTAACAGCATCTACTGCTCCCTCTACATATAGTTTTCCATTGAAAAGTCAAATACTTCAAATCACCTTCACAAATGTAGTACTGTAATTAATGCAAGTAAGTAATGAATGTAGTTAATACAATTTCTGCAACTTAAGATATCGGACTGGAATTCAAGGGGTCTTCAGTTTCCAGGACTAGGTATGGAGATGTACCTGTGCCAGCAAGCTAACACCCCTGTGGTTTCTCTCTTCCTGGGAGGCATAGACCATTATATAGTGCTCCCACCTTTTCCTTTCTAGACTATTTAAACTACCAAATTCCACAAGGCAGAAACGTTTACTATTAGACTTCAATTTTAAAGAGTTTTAGACACAGTTATTTTTATTCACACTGGTAAAACAAGCTGAAATCAAGCTTAAATAGATAGAAAAGGGTATAGGAAGGCTCAGGGTCTGTCTTCTTGTGTACGCTTACACAACACCTAGTTCTACAAGGTCTCAATCTTTCTCTGGGCCTTCCAGATACTACCAAAACAAAAATAAATGAAACAAAGGGACTCATTTATTTGTTCTGAAGTATGTATGATTCACAATCAGTGACTCACTAGACTAGTAGGGATCCGTCAGCTTGGAATAGAATTGTCCCTTCAAAAGGAAATGCATTAAATGCTATGATAGCATTAACCAAACACAATATAAAATTTTCAAAAGGCCTTAAAACATGTCCTCTGCATCTCCAAGCTACCCCATTAGGTTTACCAACATCCAATGCCAATGCTATACTCTGTCACCTGACTCCGTGATCTTGCTCCCTGCTTCCCAAGTGTGTCTCACTCCAGCATCCTTAGTACCTAAGCTACAACGGCCCTCAGGGCTCGTTCTTCCAGAAACGCTGCATCCAACAAGCATAGCTGCCTGTGCCTCTGTCTTTAGAGAAGCACGTAGCTGCCGCCTGACAAAGATTAAGAGACCGGGTGCACTGCCACAAGCCGGCCTTCTCTGCCAACACTTCTAATGCTGCAACCTCATTTCTAGCCTGGAATGCAACAGCTGTCACAGCATCCTTTCTATAGGATTCTTTATGAAGAGATTTCAACACATGCTATACATCCTATGGCAAGAAACCCTGAAAGACTGCATCTACTGATGCAGCAAGTGGATTTTCTGGTAGCAGGTGGGACTGCTCCATGACTAGTTATGCTATCTGACTCCCAGAGACCACACTGATTTCAGAAGCCAGAGACAATTCAACCAAAGACTCACCCACAGGAAGGCGACTTAAAACTAAAAAAAAGCTAAAAACTGAAGATAATTTCTACCACAAATAAAAAGAAAAATTACAAGAGTGTCATCCTTTTCCTGTTGTGGGAACTTTAGGCCTTATAGATACATCCCACTACAGGAGGACTGAAAGGATACCAATGGTGTAGACTGAAAATTAGTCCTTGGTTTATGCGGACAGTTTGATCATCTCAGATGACGTTTAACTGGCCTGTAAATAAAACCTTCTGATTTTGTGTAATTTGATTACTGAAACCCACAAACAAGGAGTCATAAAAAATAACTTAAGTTGTACCAAAAACTTTCTTATTTTCAATAATATAATTTTAATACAATATAATTTTCTACAGGAATCCTCTAATCCGCAATTAGGTATTCTAGATAACCTGATGAGATTGTATGAGATAACCACGCATTCAGACTTCTGGTCAGCTGAGATCCTTAGCTTCGGTAAACGTCAAAGAAGAGCTGTATAACACAGCCCTAGCCTGCATACAGTAGGTAACGGTACAGTAAGTCAAATCCTTCGCAGAGCACCAGACCTCCTACTCAGACTGGTCCCAGGGGCAGCAAGTAAACGCAAGGAAGCCTGGCAGCAGCCTAATCCATGGCGAGGGCCTCTTGCCCCAACACAAATTCATGAGGCGATGGCGAGATCCAAAAGCATCCTGGTCGTCACTACCGCCACTACAGAAGCTACTCATGCTGATCGCAGACCGTCTTTTCACACTGCAAAATAAACAGTAAAAGTAAGTGGCACCGGTGTCTGCAGCACCTGATCTAGCAAGCTCTATTTGCTTCTAACAGTTGAAAAGGTAATTGTAGTTCATTATTAAGCTTATTACTGGAAAAATCGGTTCGACTGATGTGGGTGCCCCATCAGACGAGACGGGGCGGGTGGGGCCTGCCAGAGCAATTCCCAAAGCGTTAGGGATAAAAAGGAGCCGAAGACCGGAAGAGCCGCGTCGCTGAGCTGTCGGAAACGAGGAGCCCAGGGGAGCAGGAGCTCACCGAAGGCCCCAGAAGCACACGCGAGAAGGCCACGCGCTCCTGCGGGGAACTGCAGCCGAGGCAGCCGGGCTCGGGCCTCCACCAACGCCCCACCCACCGCGCGACGCGCCGTGTCGCGACAGCCGCGCGAATAGGCTGACCCCGGCTGGCTTTGCCCCCATCGCTCCCAGGCACCCTCCGAGAGCGGGCCCGCAAGGGGAGCTGGGCGAGACGATCACCTCCCCTTCCATCTCCCAGGAAGGGTCGCGGTCCCACGGGCATCGTCATCTGTCGCGACAGCCCCGGGGGGGGGTAGGGAGGCCGAGAACCTCCCCCGACGGCGGGCGGCTGCAGCCCGCAGCGTGTGTATGTGTGTGTGTGCGACGACGCAATCCGCGCTCCCGCGCTCACCTGCCGGCGGGAGGGGCGGCTGCTGGGCCCCCCCCTCACGTCCAGCCGTCCCCGCCGGCCGCTCCCATCGCCTCCGCCAGCGGCTCCGCTGCGCGCCCGCGGCCAGCCCCAACCCCCGCCCCTTCCGGCGCCGCTCCCTAGCAACCGCGACGCGCCGGGGGCGGGACTTCCGCAGTGAAGGCCGCGGCTGAGGGGGGCGGGGAATAAGCTCGGTTGCCAGGGAGACGCACCGCGGCACCGCCCCGCGAGGGCGAGGGTCGGCGTGGCCGGCGGCCATCTTGTCGCCGTAACGGGGAGAGCTGCGGCGTCTGTAGCTGCTCAGGGCCGACAGCCAGGTCGGCCCAAACTCTCGGTAGCCGTGCTGCAAGGGAGGAGTGGTGCGGAGGGTGCCTGGCGAGGCGGGGGCCCGGCGCAGGCCCTGAAGGGAAGGGACGTGTTCCCTTTGGGGCCTGTGCCAGGCCCCGGCCTCGCCCGCCCTTTTCTGTCCCTGTCGGCACGCTGCGAGCCTGAGAGGATGACTGTGAAAGCTGCCCGACCCTCTCGCCATCATCCACTGTGCCTGGGGCCCTTTTGATCTTAGGCCACTGTGGCCTGGGCCTGCCCTATTGTCAGAAAACAAGTCCCTGACAAATACCTCATCGTGAGTAAATGGGGGTTTGTGAAAGGTCATAGCATGACAAAACATGCCTAGATGTTTCCAGAATACCTAAAAAATCCCAGGTCACTCAGATGCCAAAGCTCAAGTCCCTGTTTGAGTGCATTAAATGTAAGAGTTTCATCACCATATGGCTGTAGGAATATCCTTTTTTTGTATTGACACTTTCTGAGGAAGTGTGTGAATTTTCCTCAAAACGACCAACAACTATAATTTGCCGTGAAAACTGGGTGAGAGAAACAGTACCTAAGAAGTTACGGTATTAGTGCCTGTGTAGACAAGCCTGATTTACACATGCAAAATTCCTTTGAATATAAGAGATTATGTTAAGGCACCTGACATATATTAAGGTTACTGACATTTTGTGATAGGCTCAATACAAAACAATAAGGTGTTACATAATGAACTCCAGAGATTTGAAGAGTCTCTGAGGAAAAAACAAAGCTGAAATAAATTATTCATTCTTAAGACAAATTACTTATTAAGTAAGGCAGTAGCTGAAATAAGCAGTTCACAGCGTGTTGGCATACAGCAAATAACTCTGATGCGAATCTATATTCCCTAAGAACCTTAATTCTCTAAACAATCGGAATATAATAAATATGTTCTATGATTTACCGTATCATCCTATGGTAATCGGCTCAGTTTCAAGGAGGCAACTGCAAAGAAACAGTTAAATTTAATAATTAACATAACTGGAGCTATTAATTATTCCCTAGTTTAACTATGAAAACAGCCTCAAAATGCAGCGCATCTTCCTTTGGTCATGCGGAGCGGAAATTTCCTGGCACCACAATACCTCTTGGCAGCAGAAGAGAGCAGGGAGCAGCCTTCACAGCCTTCTTTCAACCAAGAAGGTATGTCTGCTGTGACAGCTGGCAGCAAGAAAAGTGAACCTGAATCTTCTCCTTGCTATCAATCCTTTTTTCTCCCCACATCCATCATACCTCAGGGGAAAGCTGAAAAAGTACCACTTTTTAAATGTATTAAATAATTCATTAATGACAGAAACAGTTGTTTGGGTTTTTTTTATGTAAGAGTCTTTTAGCTTAATTCGGCAGTCCTTAATCAAAGTTACAGTTCCATGATACAAAAAGCTGTTGTTTTGCTGTCTCTCTGAAAATTACACTGGCAGTATTACATCACAGCTAATAATAGATGCTCTAGTTTTTAATATTAATGCATCTCCACTTCGTAACGTTATTGTCCCAACAAGGGAAGTCAGGGAAAATTTGAGAGCAGCTCAATAATGCTTACTATTATTGTATTGGGAAATGCCATAGAAGCATCGGTCTGCTATCTTTGCGACAGAAATCACTCCTATGATAACATTTGCATATTTTATTTTAAGCTTCAGTCAACTCACTGAATTAAGCAAGATTACCTGTATGTGCAAAATTAAGCCTGGTTTCAGGAGGGGAACTATTATTGATTGGAAGCAAAGTAAATACGAAAATTGAAATATCAGAACAGGTAAACAGGACAACGTCTTGGCAAGAAGTGATATTACTGAGGCTAATTTCCCTTTTATTATATTGTACTTTCGAGGCAATTTTCATCCAGCCTATTGCATGTCTAAATGTAAACACCGTCCTCACAACACAGTCCTTGGCTTGAGTTGGAAGATAAGCATTGTTGTGTTTGTTTTACAGATGAGTAAACCTCACGTGAGCTCAGATGAGAGAAAAACATCCATGTTGCAAGGATTATTATGCATAACGCAAAAAGAAGTGGTTTGCATAAGTGTGTATATACACATCCACACACAAGCACTTTTCTGCATTTAGAAACTTAGCCGGAAAAGTCTACAGAGATCCCAGCTTCAGGCAGGGTGCTGTATCTATGCCACTGTTCTGCTTCGCCTGGTGTTTACCTTCGCTCACACAGAGATGAAATCATACTCTAAATAGAGGGCAAAGTCCACTCTCAAGCATTACCCAGTAAAGTCTCCTGTTTGACATGACAATAAAGTGTGGAGCAATAGGGATTTTTAGTTCTTTAAAGCTTTCAAGTGGTCAACTGTGCTCTCTAGTGATGGGTGATACTGACTGAATCAGTCACCACCCTGCTATCAACAGCACAAAAGAAAAACACTGGAACTCCCATGACCTCACTAAACCTTTTGGTCAAGAGGTCAGTAGGGTTTCAGTGGATGTCTCTCCCTTTAACTGCCTCAGTAACTCTGCCCTGGTTGTGCTGCCAGGTCTTCTCCTGCTTTCTGCCCCACACCCTTCTTCCTCAGGTACCCTCCACAGTTGGGAATGCGTGCGTATCTCAGTTGCTTCTGCTAAGCTGAAAAAACTAAAGAGGAAAGCCTGCTCCTCCCTGTTCAAAAGCGAACAATACTGCAACATTTCCAACATTTTAAAGACCTTCTTCAAATGACGAAATAGACACATTGAAGCCCAAAGGGATTCTTGAGCAGTGCTGTTGTCTGCCACCAAAACCAAAACCACGCTGAAGCCCACAACCAGCGTGGGCTCCAGCACACTCAGGGTGCTGAAGAAGATATGCGGGCCCACTTACGGACAAGTGAAGCCATTTGCAAAAGGGGTCCTTTGGCAAAAGGGGGGCCGCAGGGCCCGGTCGTGCCACTCGGCACCGCCACCGGTGCGAGCGCAAAGCTCCTGAGCCGTGCTGGCCAGAGTCCCCCTCGCGTCCCACCAGCATGGCAGGGACCATCCCTCCGTGGTGGCCGCTCTCCCACCGCGGGGCCGCCCATCCACGGGGCCATCCCGGCCTCGCCGGCTCCACTTCGCCCGCTGCTGGGAACGGCGCTTGGCGGGGCGGGCCGGGGCCGGCGGCGGGGGCGAAGGCGGCCGGGGGGGAGGCGGGCGCTCCGCCGCCTCCTGCGGCTGCGGCTGACACGGCGGGAGGGGCGGAGAAGCGGGCGGGCAGCCGCTCGCGCTCGGCGCCGGGTCAAAGGTGGAGAGAGCCCCTCCCCCCGAGCTGTCGGCGCCTCTGATTGGCTCTACCAGCGGGCGGGAGGTGCTCACGGCCGTGTGACGCCAGAGCGTACGTGGCGCAGAGCCTGGGCGGGAAGTTTAGGCCGCCGTTGGAGCGTGGCGGGAGCCGGTGGGGAGGCCGCGGAGGACTACATTTCCCAGCGTGCACCGCGCCCGCGTCTCACCCGGAGCTACTGGCGGGTCACGTCGGGATTTGTAGTTTAGGGGGACGGCAGGGCCTCCGCGGCGCGTTGCCCGCTGGGATGCGGAGCCTCGTTTTGGTGCCAGGCTGGAGCGCGGGGCAGGGGGAGGTGGAGGGGGTCGGCAGCCCTGAGGGCAGGGCCCGGCTCATTTTGAGGGAGAGCCGGCTGAAACGCAGTTGTAAATAAACTTCTCCAACCTAGATGCTGTCCACATCGAAAGGGTTCACCAGCCCTCTGAGTGCCTGTCGGTGCCCTGTGTGGGGCACCAGACATGGTGCTTTTTCACCTAGTTACAAACTCAGGACATATCCTGGTGTTACAGAGGCTGCAGCTTCTGTTCCAGGCCCTCTCATATGTGTGCAATGGCTCTCGTCATAGCTGAGCGTGCTCTGAAAAATGTCTGATGGAAGCCAAAAGTGGTGATGTGAAAATTAATTTTCTTAGTAAATAAAGGCATGCTTCCGTCAGTCGTGGTTTGCAGAAAGCAGCTTGAAAATGTGATGTGTTTTCAGAGGTCTTGGAAGCCAAAGGGCACCTTTCAGAGGATTTTTTTTTTTTGCGTACCTCATTACTGTTCAATCTCATTAATTTTCTGGGCCTAACCCGTGATCTGTCAATGCATGGGTAGACGATACGGAGCAGCAGGAGAACTGGGGAAATATTTCCACTTGTTACATCTTCCTTAAGGTTCATACTAAAATACAAGAACGTTAAATAGCCTTAATCCTCAGTTACATGTGTGTACAGCAAAAGTCATAAAGAAATGCTTTTTGATCCCTTTATGCATATTGAAAAAAAACTAAGAAGAATTTTTCTTGAAAATAGGTATTTATGACATGCAGCTTGCAGCCAGCCTTGCATAGCAGCTGACAGAAAGCATATACTCTTTACTCAGTTGGGAGAGAGAAATCGTGTGTCACCGTCATGGCCTGTCACCCACCCGCAGTGTACAAGCAGCTATTTTGGAAGATGCTCATGCTGTTAATTGTCTGGCAGCTGTGTTGGATTGAGAGCTTAATATGTACTGGTCTTGTTCTCCAGAGCAGCTGGGTGGTAAGTTAGCGAAATGATGGACGGGTAGGAAGGAGGCGGGCAGCGTGGTGGTGGGTTGGTGGCATTGTGGTAGGGCGTGATGTAGGGATGGAGTAAGGAAGATGGGAGTAGTCAGGAGGGAGGTGGGTGTCCCAAGGAGAAATGGGGGAACGTCGGTATGAGTAGAGGAACTGCAGTGAGGGGAAGCACTCAGAAGGAGAGCTGGCCCAATGCTGACTGATTTTCAAATAGGCCATTCACTCCTTTGATCTGGGAATACTTAATTTAGAGGTTAGTTTAGAGAGGGAAATTCTTTACTTCATTTTGCTTGAACACTTGTGTTGGATTTTCAAGGAAGCCAGCTGGAACAATATAGATTAAGGTAGACTCAGTCTTGACTTGGTTGTGACAGCTGAAAATGGTTTCTGAGGTTTCAATTGTGATGATATTATACCACACACAGAAAAACTGTGTAGCTCCTCTTTCAAGTACTGAGACATAACAAGTTGAAGTACAGATGTTTGACATTTGGCACATTGATACATATTTTGCCATGTGAATGTTAGCGCTATTCTAAATCATTTTGGTGACTGTGACTTTTGAGCATCTTACAGTTCCCAGGAAAAATTTGTTTCTGAGATGTCAGTGTCACATTATCAGTTCTCACGTACTGTGGGAAAAGACCATTCTAGCCCGGTCTTTGTTTACATTTATGACTTTGGTACTAAATGGGGATCAGGTGGTTATGGGGTGGAGAGAGAGCATCTGTTCCAAAAATGTTCTGCCCACATGGTGACCATGATGCATTCTATTGGATAAGCATGTTAAGCCATAGAAATGGATAGAAAATTCCTTATGTTTGGTAATGTCTTTCTGTTGATTGTTGGTGAGGAGTAAAGCATTGCCAGTGGTCCCTGTAAGCAGATCCACTCAGGCTGGGATTTCACTTTTAAAATCCTTACTGTTTCCAATTAGACACTAAACGAAGCTATTTCCCACTTTGGGAATCCTACATACATTTACTTATAATAAGAGAGTGTATGAGAGAAAAAAAAATGGGAACAACTAATTACAGAACAATTCTGCTCTGGTCTGCTATACAACCTTGAACACTTTTTAAATTATTTTTAAATCATTTAACATCATCCTTCCCATACTGGTTTCTATATCTCAGCCAGCTCACCCTGCCACTGCTTAGACCTGATTTCCTATTACTACCAGAAACACAGGCCGTCATGGAGGAAGCCAAAGTATTTTTTCGTTCAAGTACATTTATTACAATTGGGATTCAGCTATAGTAGATGCAATGTTCCAGAGGAAGTTAGACACAGAGAGAGGCTAATTGAGAAGAGATTTTTTCCAGCTGATAGCAAACAACTTCACAGATGGAGTGGTACTCCTGATCTGTTCCCTGTAGACGCGCATATTAGATGCTCTTGGTTCATTCACAAAGATAGCTGAAAGCTTAATTAAATGCTGGAACCTGAAAGGATTTATCTTGCTTTATGCTTGCAAATATATTCCCCAAATGCTGAAGATAAGAGAAGAGCAGAGTTAGTTTAGAGATGCAGTCACAGCACTAGAATTTGAACCCTCACCAATTTGGCCTTTCACTTCACATGGGAGTTGTGAGCCCACTGATCGGCAGAGGACACTGGGAATGTGCTGCATCTTCATCTATCAGCATGGAAAGAGCTATACCACACAGCTTTACTCACCATCAAGGGAGTCCTTTAGGATGACAAATTTAAAGCTGGTTATCATTTTTTACAGCTGGTTTTGGGGAAATAAAAGGAAAATTTCTGCTCTAAGTCAAAAGCTGCTTACTGCTGCAAGCAGATATTTGAGCCAGAGAACCTTACAGTCGTGGTTTATCACTTAGATACATGACTGGCTTTGTACATCTGAACTTCGAATTTTTAAAAAGGATGCCTGGAAAGAAAGTCTTTACAAATTTATTGGCTGATTATATTAACAAACCACAGATGGTGTCAAAGAAGTGATCTAGGTTTGAATATGAAAGAAACAAAAAAGGAATGGTATGGCAATCTCTAGCTTAAAGCAAACAAATTGAAAAAGAAGCATAAGCTACACTAGAACAGTCACATGGGCAAATGTGTGTTTCAAGGCATTAAGGTTATCACTGTGTTGCATTGTATAAAATAATACGTTCCAAGAGATGATGGTGAGTTAACGGTAGAACTAAAAATGTGGCTTTGGAATCTTAATCAACAATGCTGTCTTAAGGGCGGGGTTATTTCCCCCCTTATTTTCTGTTTTCCTTATTTTTAAAGATAGATGACATTCCATAGCAAGTGATAGCAATTTCCAAAGTAGGGCACGTTTGGAACTAAATAAATCATCAGCTGCCTTTCACCTCATAAGCCAAAGTTTTAGTTAAGTTTTTCTTTCTTCCTAAAGCTGAAAATTTGTTCACATGCAAGTTAAGTAAGAATCCCAAAGCATCTTTCCAAAAGCAGTTGGTGCTACTGTGCTGATTCTCACTTAAGACTGTTTCATTTCCAGACAATAGAAGATACTGTTGGTCTCATTTAGGGGAGATTTCTACACACTTACCAAAATGAATGAATAATATCCACAGCTGTGAACTGCTTGGCCTTTCCTTCCTAACCCAGATAATCTGCTTCTGTAAAGCAAAGTAAAGCAAAGCAAAGGGTTTGGGTGTCTGATTCCATCAGCTTTAAAAAGACAAAGATCAGGAAAACAGTGCTGAAAATAATATATGCATCTGGTTAAGCAATGGACTGAAGCAACTGTCAAATGGGCTGAAATTACCTCTGTAAAAGAACAGAGCTCCAATGGCACCTCATCATAAGATTAAGTTTCAGGAAACATAGTATCTTGAAGAAAAAAATTATAACAGTCTTTTAATTAAAAGGAAAAAAAACAAAAACCCAACAACACAATGCTAAAAGAAATCTCCCGTGTGGCTGTGTAACACTGCACAGCTTTTTGCACTGTCTGTGGTCAAAACTTTTCAAATACATACTACAACCACCCAAAAATAAAACATAAAATGAATCTTTCAAATGAAATCTGATTTGAAATATGAGCTAGAAATTTAGATTCAAAGATTTTTATCATTATATTATTTTCATGCCAAATGAACTTGGTTTACAGAACAAAAGATTTTTTTCTTCCTTAAGACCTCTTCTGAAAATCAGTCCAGATTGTTTTTCTTTTTGCTTGACCATTTGCATTTTTGTTCCTTATCACAACTCTAAATTTGTAATTCCTTCAGAGTCAATTATGTTTCCTTTTATGTCAGCACACCCAGCTTTCTTCTTATAATGATCTCAGCAATGCTTGTACTAGAGACGCTTGTCTCCAGTAAACTTAAAAGCGCTTGTTTAATTGGAACTTCTGATATTGAACAATACTCTTTGTGTTTCAGAAGTCATAAAAATACAAATTACTTAAGTGTTTGGACTATTTAGGCTTATTAGACCCAGAGACAGCTGTGCTATGGATTTTTTTTTATTCTGGATCCCACATTTCAGGAAAGCCTTGACCATACCAATAATTTAGAAATTTCAATGTTATTACATTGGCTAATTACAATATGAGTCAATGTTTGTCAAAGCAGACATAAGGGCTAATCTGTTTCATTTCATAACGTTTTAAAGCACTACTGTTGTTTTGTTGCTTCTTGCTTAGGAGTGCTTCATTTCAGGTCAGTAGAATGTGCTATCTCCCTCCCTCATTTATGAGACTGTCAGTAACAGCAAAGATGAAAAAATACAAATATAATTATTCTTCCGTGAATCAAAGTGAGCAGAGAGGGCTAAAACTAAACTGGAATGAATGAATCTATGGAATAGAGTGTAACTTTGCACAGCCTGATTTCTTGAAGCAAAACTGACTCATCCACAAGATCGTCCAAGGTAAACTGACTCAGTGACTCCCCTCTTGGAGCAGATGGTGCCCGTTGCCAGCCTACCATCACTTGAACAGTGAGCATAGTCCGCTGCTTGTCAAGACGTGTCTCTGTTGGCTGCAACAAACTGACTCATGTTTTGATCTTTTTCATACTCTGTGGACGTTTTACTGAAGGGCTATATTAGTCTTTAACTCGTGTGCTGGAGCGGAACGGCTCTTCATATATGATGTATTCTTTTCTTTTAAATTTGCTATTTGAGACATAAGTTAATAGTAATGACTCAGTACACACTGTCATCCACATTCTCATAGCAGAATAATCTAAAAACGTCCCCTGGCTTCCATATGCTCTGCAGGAAAGACTTCTCCAGGCATCCTTATGTAGTTGACTGTAGTTCTTAGACCTGACATGTAATACCTGTACTGTTCAGGTCCTCCCGAGCAGGAACACACACTTGCCAGTCTTTATTAGAGGCTCTTCTGACTGAGACTGAGAAGGTCTATGTTGGATCAACTCAAAAGTTCTTTGATTTTTTTTTTAGTGAACTGAAGTATATTTAACACATAGTAAGTGGTTATTATCCACAGAATCTTGTCAGAGGAGTACTAAGTTCAAGTACTGATTAGAGCATGTCTGCATTGTTTCCTGTTGTTACTTGTTTTTGCAAAGAGAACAACGGCATAGCACGGTAACAGACTGGAAAACTGCTTTAAGATTGCTTTTGCCGGTTGCGCCAATAGAACTGCCACTTCTCCCTTAAAAATCTTTGAGTGCTTTGAATTGAAACCTGTAAACGGACAGAAGTCAAGATCCAACCCCCAGAACATGCAGATCTGCTATTGTGTGAGAAAGCTACATACCTCCTTGTCCTCATTAGAGTTTTACCCAAACTTAGTTAACTTGTACCTAGCCATTTGGGCCACCACCATTTCTACTTTACCCTGGAGGCAGGGCTGCTGAAGGGGCTGGGGCCTCCAGCGTCTTTCCGTTTTCTGGCTGTCCTGCACACAGGTGGTGGTATCAAAGAAGAGACAGCAACTGGTCTCTTCAGCTCCGTGCTGAAGGGCTTTGTGGGTGTCAACAACCGTTTGAACAGAAACAAGAGTTAATTTTAATTGCCAATATTCTCACCATAACCTATGGAACCTTGGGGCCTAGTGCCTTTCAACATGATTTTGCTCTGTGATATAATTCATTAACTACATGTTTGTGTGCAAAAATTAGTTAACACAGAGTCGTAAGTGCGACAGTTGTTTAAATACATATTATTAGGCTATTCATATCATACTAGGATTAGTAGCCATGTATTATAATAGCAGGGTATAGTCTAAGTTTAGGAGATACACGAGACAGCGTATGCTTGAACTTGTCAGAGGCAGCATTAGAATTTTTAAACCCTCTGGGTATGTACAATTTATCTTCTCTTCATAATGAATATGTATAAAATTGAGTAGCATTGCCAAGTATGGGTGGCTCATTTGTGAATTCATGTATATAAATGGCAAATACAAAACAAAGTATCAAAAGAAGCAAGAATACCAGCCAAGAATCTCACATATCTCATGTACATTATTCAAGTGGGAAGAGGCTCTTAAAAGAAAACATCTGCAATTAGTTACAGTACTTTTGAAATCATTACGTGCCAGTGAGAAAAACATATATCAAAAAGAATATGTTTAAATTTAAAAACAATCTTAAGAAATGCCTCCTGTTGTTTCGTTATCTCTCGGGGGGGGGTTAATGATCCCAGTAGCTCTCACTGAGAGAACTGGCATTTTTTAATAACTTCTGTCACAAAAGTCAACCCACACTGCTACAGTCTGATACAGAGGAATGTCATTTCCAAAACAAAAACAGTTCTGCAAAACTTCTTACTCTTTTCATGCACTGAAATGTTCAGTCCTATTACTTAGTTGGAAACAACATCTCCTGCCTGTCACAGTCAAGGTGACCTGTACGATTTTTAATTTTTTTACCACTTTTGTGGTACTGCCAGTTTAAGCGTGAAAATTTGTCTCTGTATTCAGCTATAATGGTACCAGATCAGGGCTTTGTTCTGTTATCATCTTGTAGAGGCCAAAATTAGTCTTTTTTGTAAGATTTTTGTGTTACTAGCCGGTGCTTCAGACAGCCTGGAACAAATATATTGTAGAAGCGATGTCATTTGGAAGGATGAGATACAGAGAGACAATTGTCTGCTCACGTATCACAAGATAAAGATGATTTTGTCTCTCAATGATTTGTAAGAATGTCCTCAAAGTCCATTCCTACAGTGTTTTTGGAGGTAGTGCTTTCTCTAGCAATAGAAAGAAGCTTGTTTCTTTGTTTTCTTGTACCTGTCGTCGTCATTTGTGCCGGTGCATACTCAGTGTGAAAAAGCTGATCTGATGGCATTTTGCAGTCACTTTGTCTTGCTGTGAATAGCGGCACTGTCTGCAGCTGTGATGGGCATGGACGGAAGGAAGATGTGGCTTTGCACCCTTATCCTCCGTCGGGAGGTCATCAACATGTGCTGCCCAGACAGAATCACTGTGAGAGCAGGAACTAGTGTCCCTCAACTCTCCCTCGAAACCCGCGCTGCCAAGGAGCAGAGAAACAGATGGAGAAGCACCTGCCATAATCTGCCAGCCTTGTGCATGGCCAAGTTTGTTGTCCTTTTGAGGTACAGGATGTTATCCATTCCACGTTTGCTGTTGTGAATAAACTAGAGGCTCATTGCTCTCAGGTCCTTTTCTGGTGTTGCTTCCATTCATTGCTCTTTTGTCCGCTCTGCTTTTCTATGTGGTGTTAACAGGGTCATTCTGGGAACCCAGCGAAGGCCAAGAACAGCATGAGATTTGTATTATGTTAAATTTGCACAGCATCAGCAGCTGAAGCTGGAAGAGAATTTTCATTATCCCTTAGCAGCGTATAATCTGAGGCATCTAGCTGAGAAGCTGTGATAGCATCTTGGAGGAATAGTTTGTACATGCTTCAAGGTCAGCTTGTAAATACAGCTATTTTATTGCAATGGAAATACCCCATTTTAGCCAACGTTCAGGACCAGGACATTACTAGAAGGGCAGGAATACCTATGAGAGTAATTTTTTTCTGTTCAGAACTATTTGTCCACAAACTGATGCAAAGAGTTTTTGTTTCAAGAAGCCAACTCCAAAATTACATTTCCTTGATGTGGCTCATCTAGTAGTGCAATAGTGCAGTACCTGCAGGGCAGTCAAAGGAGGCTGGCAGTGGTCCACGGTATTTCAGACTTCTGGAAGAGCAGTGAATTGTGGAACATGGTTGGGTTGTGTGAGCCATCTTGGTTGATTCAAGGCTGGCTGAAATATAACAAAGCACTTAAGCACATTGCCTAATTTTAAACCAATCAGGGTATTCTTATGGCTTCACGTTAAGCATGTGCTTACATACTTTGCTGGAGAAAGGTGTTATTGTGTATTGCAGGTGTATCAAGCGTGAAGAAAATCTGTACCACTGTTTGCTACATAAGGTCTGAGGCTCAGATCTTTCTTTAATTAGTGTATTTATTTCACATGCTTCAGAGGTCAGGAAAAAAAAATTGTTTTTCAGTTTCCTTAATGAGGGCCCAGTTCGTCAAAGTTCTTAGCTCAAGTTAGCACTGTACAACGTAAATGCCATTTTCAGCATCTGGCAGGATAAACCCCTAACTGACACATTTGCAAAACCAACCAAAGCCTGGGATGGTGAATACATTTCCAGAACCGTGGGAACTGATCGAATGCAGCATTAAATCCATTTAATTCTCTTTTATTAGCAACACCTGAATGCCCAGATAGGTAATTCAGAACAAATGTATTCCTTTGAGTGATTAGGAACAACCAGAATGAAAATCCATTTTCACATCAATTGCTAAACACTGACCAAAGGAACAAATATTATGCTGAACCATGTTCTAATCTGGGGGTGGGGGATAGGAAAAAAAAAAAAATCTTTCAAGATAAAGCATCGGGTCATGTGTGATCCACTCTTGGAAGACAGAAGAAAAAAGAGCTGCATGTTGCAATTATTTCTGTATTTCCCACCAAGCAAAATGTCTCCTGTAAAATTGCTCTGTTTGTAGCTTCTGCCTTGAGATAACTTTTGCACCTGCTGCTCAAAGATTAAATTACATATGTTGAAAAGAAACTGCCACTTAGGGTCACATATGTTATCAAATGACATTTTTTGTTTATTTGTGCAGCTAGGGCTCCCAAATTAGGAAATCTTTCTCTTCATTTTGTGGATCTTCATCATAAAATATTTTTTTGGAGCCAGTGAAAACACTGAGGCTTTACATTTTATAGCAGAAAAAAAGAAAAAAAGAGGGCATATTTTTTTCCTAGATTTCTCTACAATAATATATCTGTATTATTAATGCTTCAGTCACATAAGTGATTCTATATTCATCCAAAAACCACTTAGGTACCCCAAGAAGTTATAGATTCTCATTGTTAAATACTGTATTCTTTCACTGTCATTTCTGCTAAGTACTTTACTCCCTGCCACCCTCACTCCTTTTAACAGCATTGTTGTTAAAGTAATCTTTATGTCAAGCACCAATTCAGCATCCTTCTTGATGTGTGCAGAATATAGCATAAAAGCAATAAGAAAGTAAGAACAGTGGCTACTCTAAAAGATAAGGTTTATACATGGAGGTGTTCCCCAACATATGTCTTTTAGAATATTTGCAGAAAGCTTATAATGTGGGTACTCTTAATGTAAAATAATACTCCTCTAAGAAAGTTATTTGATGACAGCTACAGTTCTTTAACTTTGTACGGGTCTTATTCTAGAATAATTCCTTTATGGACATAAGCTCAGCAACATTCAACATTAGTAAACTACAGAATTATCTACAGTCACAGTTTTTTAATATGAAAAAGCTGACTAATCAGAGCCCTTGACCAAAAGGCAAAGGAACAATGGCTGAATATACACCACTGCTTTTAACAAACTGACATGAATTGCTCAGTCCCTCAGTGCTGCCTCCTTAGTGATACTTTCTGTTTTGACAAGATCATTTACTCAAGCTGTCTCTCTTTTGGCACATACAGTTGGTGGCATATAGAGTCAAGTAAGCCCCAGCTTTTCATCCTTTTTCCCATCAGGGAGTAAAATTTCTGTGAAAACAGAATCAGGTATGATTCAAAATGAAAGCTAGTAATTCGAGTTGTTAGACCTCACAGTCTTGGTATACATGCAGAGTTACTTCCAACTGAAATCCACCAGTCTTGCTATCTGTCTCGTGTATTTGTTTTGTTTACTGATAGTTCCCATGAAAATCTAATGCAAGAGGTTTAAAATGTGTTTACCATAATTCATGTCTCATCTTAAGAGCCATCATAATGTATGTTCAATATAAATGCCTAAAGGATAAGACTGCGCTTCTAGGAATGGGAGCAAAATAGGGCTTCAGCGAAAAAATATTCTCTGGTTAGGTCATCAAATAGTGTAAGATTTTCCAGGGTATTTCCAGTGATTAGGAAATGCAAACGAAGTGCAGAAGAAATGAACGTTTACCTAAGTGCTGACTGATATCAAGAACTAATGGAGCAATCAGCCCTTCTTGTTCCAAACAGTCATCTTTTACAGTAGAAGGAGAAAAATGTAGCAATCATAACTTAAAATATGATGATGGAAGATGCAGTGGGAGTGATATTCCATTAAAGTTCATATTTCTTTTTTCACTAAAGATCAACAAGTCTAACAACAGCTGAAATCAGATTTTTATAGACAGTTACTGTTTCAGCTGTCATAACTTTTTCATTGCTTGCCATCAATGAATATTTTCAAGCCGCAGATCCAGCCTTTAACTTAGCTGTGCTCAACTGATGCACCAAGACACACTTAGAAAGGAAATGCTGGAAGGTTATTGAATAAGCAGTGATTTAAACATGGGGAAGAGTTAAAAGAAATAATAAAACCAGTGTGCACTGAAATGCAAACAGGAAATAGTTTCTTTTTGCTAAAGACTCAAAGCAGTGGATGTGCTTCATGTCCAGTTGATGCTGACAGAATTAAGGTTCCCAATATGTAAGGCTGAGTCACACTGTGTGCCAGTTCTGGTAGTTTTTCTCTTGCCCGTAAAAAAATCTTGTGATTCCAATAATAAAAACAATTTCACTCAAATGCTGCAGCTTAATTCTTATCCCTTCAAACCAAACCCAAGGAGCTGATGGCACAGAAGATATGGGAATTATATATCACATCAGTGCAGAATGATCTAATTTGCTGTGACGCAGAAGTCCTGAAGAAATATGCTGTTAAGGCGATCCAATCAGCCAGGGTTTATTCTTTTCCTGTTCTAGTTTAGAAAGCAAAAAAATGAGCTGAAAACTAAAGCTATGCCCTGCAGAGAGTTACCTTATCACAAAATCAGTCACAAATGGAATGCAGAAATCTTTCAGGGAAAATAGACATCGAATCCATCCTGGTGGTGTTATCTTCATTTTAGAGCTTCAGTAATGATATTTCAGAGGATTTCATAATGAACGCGCAAAAAGGGAGAAGTCTGGAAGTTTCACTTTAATTTCATACATGAGTTACAACAACAGCTCCCAGACAGACACCGTCCTCTCTAATGGTAGTAAGCAAACCTATGCCTACAGAACTATGTCAAAAAAATCTTGCTAACATAAACCGAGCATACCAGAATGTCTTCAGAGTTCCTTTGGCCAAATGCAAAGGTACTGAAGTGTGATGTCTCTTTCTGCTGCTAATAATACAACCAAGTATGAAGATCTAAAAGGCTCAGAGTGCTCACAATTGGGCATGGCCTCATTTGCATCTAGGGTAGCAATTCAAATCCAAAATAAGTGAATACAACAGTGACTGAATTCTGTTGCTGTATCTGCTCTCCGTGAATTGGTCTCAGAGGTCCTGGTAAACAGGTATTATATCACATACAAAATGTCTCACTACAATTGTCACCCCCCTAATCCTCAGAGAAAGAAATAATATAGACTGGAGCAGGTAAGAAGAACAGAATTCTGACTAGATCTGTAGGCTGTTCCCCTTTGGGCAACAGATTTACATTGAGGAATTGGGCCAGGAATAGCAAAAGAAAGCTTGTAATGCTTCCTACCTACAGATTTTAGTACCAGCCTTATGCTTGGCCAAATTTGGTCAATTTTGTTTTAGTATTCCTCATGAACATTAGGAAAGCATTTTGAGGTCCACATAGAATGGCTAAATGACAGCAACTAAGGAAATTAAAGCAAGAAATCTATTTTTTTCCACTCAAGAAAATACATTTCGGATTTGCATTCTACTCATTTTCTCTCAGTAATAATTTATTCTTTAGTCTTGTGCAACAGGTCATTAACCTGCTTAACAACCCTAAATCTAGATGTTTTCCTTTTGAAGAAATGTAGTGAAAATGCCAAATCTTCCTTCCACTTCATTTTCTTTGATAGCTTAGGGGAATACATGAACTGGGATTTTTCTCTCACAGTGGCAAACAGTAGTTTAGCTATTAACTACACGGGATCTACATTTGGGACCCTTACCATGTCTGTGTACAGTCTTATTATCTGCTGAGTCTGATTATAGTTTGATCAATATTATCTAGTGACTGTGACCACAGGTGGGACGTTTCAAGGATATTTCAACTTCCATTGCCATTTGACAGTAGGCAGAAAGTGTCACTGTGAAGTTATTTGTCCATCTTAATCTTTTTTTCCTAATCAGAAACGAGGAAAATCCTGGAGAGGATAATTCATTTTCTTCATCCCCATCTCCTGTGTTTTACCTGCAGCATAAACCATGCGGTTGTTTAAGAGACAGATCATGTAAAGAAGGCGAAAGCTAGAGCTGCTCCTAAAAGCCTAGTGACAGTTCAAAACCCGTCCTAGGTTTCGCCTCTCATTTGAACTGGTGCTTTATTAGAAGTTACTATTCTTAAGATACATTAAGATTTTCTATGTTTCCCCTGACGTGTTCAGTCTTGTTCTCACCTATATTGACATTCTTTTCAAATTCATAACCTGGAGGCAAAGGCCAAAACCTTTCTAGCTGTAGAAGCAAATGTATTACTTGTTTTGCTTGAAGTATTATAAAAACCCATCTCTCTGCCAGAGATGTTCACTGAGAAAGACGTCAGCCAATATGGTGTTCCAGGATTAATTAAAGAGTTTGTCTGCCAGACATTCTTTAAGTCTGCTTTTTCTCATTTTATTTTTACTTTTTGGCATGTAACAATATTTCCATGCTTATTAAATTCTCACTGATAATGACAGGCAAAAGAGCAATTAGCAGCAGACAATTTAGTGGCAAAGAATTTATAATTTGAACTGTTTACCATTCAGAGATGACTGACAGTGATGGCAACTTGTTTCCAGCCCACTGGACTTCTTGGTTGGGAGAGTGATGGGGCCCTATAAATCGATGCAAAACTGCACCAAATAAAACTTCATGTCAGTGATGTTGTTCCAGTGGAGCTTCCAGCTGAGGTGGTCTCTGTTTCTCTGGCCTATCTGTGTATTAAACATAAAATCATACCTGTACAGTAGACAGTTACCTAAATGGCATGCAGTATATCAGGAGTTTTCTAAAATCAAAACCTAATTTCACTGCTCATCATTGCATGTTGAGTGACCTGTCCACATGTTACCTCCTGTTCTTACTAGAAAATAGCCCAAGTGTCATGAGTTAACATAAATGGTATTTCTTAGTCAGAGAAACCCAGCGGTGACTGAGATCTATGGAGGTTTTCTATGCTCATTTTAGTAGAAGCTTCAATTATCTGTACGCAGGAACATAGTTCCTGTGTTCCAGAAATAGTATTGCCATTTCAAGCACAGTCACCAGGCCAGCAAATGCAGAACCCTCATCAATCAGTTCATATCTGGAAGACGGAAAAGAGTTGATGATTAATACAAAGAGCTCGTTCTGAATGAGAAGTTCAGGGCAAGTATTTGAACACCTCTCTGATCATGGACTCAGCAGGAACCAGAATGTCTCACTTTTTTGACAGCCCTTTGGGCTTGAAATGTTTCAGTCCATTTATGTATGGACAAGAGTATGCACAGGCACTACCAGTTTTATAAGAATAATGATCAACTTCCTTTGCCTCTTGTGATATGCATCAGAGAAAAGATTTGAAAATCATCTTGGATAACCAAAAAGAAGGAGAATGCCTGGAAAAGAGAAGTCACCCCCCAGGCTTTAGGGCTTGATTTCTTTCTAATATTGGATACTTTAGTGTGGTGCTTTTTGCCTTCTTTACATTGCAGTTATGCAAGATCACTTCTCCTGTGTAAACCTTGCTGTCAGTTGTCACTTTTTATGGTCAGCCATCTCACCAAAAACTGCATAGAAAACTCAGTACATTTATGATTGAAATCTAGTCATCTGAAAGAAATCTGGTACCAGTTTGTATAGCAATACTAGGAAAGAAAAGACTGAGGTAAGGACCGAAGTTCATAGATCTCTTTAAGATGGGCAGGTAGCAGAATATAGTCATGACGGTTTTAATGCCCTTGCTTCTCAAAGAAGCCATGTAGATCTTAGCTGTCTATGTCAACCTGAAGACTCGCAGTGGCATAGTGCCCTTTCAAGTACTGGTTTAAGGCTCATACAAAAGGGAGGCTGCTATGTACTCATGAATGTTTCCTTTCTGATGCACCTGCTATGTTTTTCCAACCAAGTATTGACCCAATCAAAACTCATTTAGCTTATGAGATCTGACATGACTATGGCCTGGCAGGTATGGTTTGGAATATTTCAGAACTCAGCAGAAGAAAACATGTCCACTTTTTATTTTAAACATCCAACCCTGAGCATGCATTTTGATTCATTATGAACAAGTGCACTGATGTTTTTAACAGGAAAGCTGAGAGGATCCGTTTTGAGGCTGTGGTATTTTTTTAGATTTATTTCCATGTGTAAGTACTTTTTCGATCTGACATAACAGGAAACTCTTGTTTGCTTTACAGTTTAAGTGTAATGAAAAACATCCTCCAGCATCTATTATGAATATACACAACTGTGGCTCCACAATGAGCTCTCAAGCCAACATCAGGGAGCCTGGGAAAGCTTTTGTATGGCCATACTTGTTGCACCAAAGTCCTATAGATCATTGCCTACCTTGTTCTTACCAGCAGTTTTACAGCACCAGAAGAAGTAGCCTCCACGCCTATGATCTACTGCTGAGTAATAGCTGTGTCCACTTGATTTAATTCCTCTGAAATCAATGCTCACTTTTAATTTGCTAACCCTAAGTCACAACAGATAAACCCAGTAAACCATTCAGACAAGATTGTTTTAAAGAGAAAGGGTGTGTTTCTTTAATAAAAAAATACGATACACCCATGCAATAAGACAGTTAAACCATTTCCACCTACACAGAGGCTAGAAAGCATAGTTAGCCAGGCAATACTACTTACTTATATTATAATAGAGCCTCCTGCTCTACTGAATGGAAGGTCCTTTCTGCAGGAGATCCCTACCCCAAAAAAACAATGCAATCTGTGTATACAAAAAAGGCACAAAACTTCTCAAAATAACGAAGAATCATTCGGGCATTGAGATGTTATGACTTCTCTGTCCTAGTCTGGGAAAAATTTAGTCTTTATGACAGACGGCAAGAGTCCATCTGGTTTGTGTGAGGGCTACCAATCCTTTCCCCCTTTAGCGGGGAGATGTCTGGCTTTCCACAGAGTTCGTTCTTCCCTGCCCGGCTGCCTGCACATTAGTAACAGGGAATAGAAACCATTCAGTGTTTGATACCATCTTATGCTAAACAATTTTCCCTCCTGTTTCCAATAAACATGGCTGTTCAAATAGATTATAATGTCTCAGAGCATTCACTACTTCTCCCCCCCGCCCCAAGCCTGCCTTAGATGTCCTTTAGCAGCTCCTTTGTGATGGTAATGAAAGTAAACAGCATTTCAAAGCGGGCTTTGATTAGCATGATAACCGTGTAGTGGCTTGATGGCCAGCATGGAATGATTATCTAGCCTTCCAGCACCAACAGCTTCGAAGAAAAGTTACACAAGCTGTTAAAATGCATGGATGGATGGATGCATGCATGCATGCGTATGTGTTTGCATTCACATAATACATACAAGTATAACTCAGGTATCAATCAAACCTGACAAGGACCGTTTGTTGATACTAACCGTTAGAACAGCATTTTCTTCATGCACGGGCTAATTGCACCAATTTGCCACAATTTGCCTGGGTAGTGCGTATGCATTTAAATAGGGACAGGAGGTGGGATTGCAGCAGAGCTCAGTAATTATCATGTAGAGCATCATCACATGCTGCTAGTCAAGCCACTGGGCATCGCTAGAGATGGGACATCTGGAAATGGCGTGCAGCAGGAAGACTGCAGAAAACTCAGTGTCTCGAGACCTGTGTAACAGTGTCAGCATGCACACCAAGGGCTGAAACTAAAATGCTGTGACACCACTAATATAGCCTTCCAAACCAGACCATTTAGGGCAAGACCTTCAGCTGCAGCAAAGAGTCGCATCTCCATAAAAATCAACAAAGATGCCTGAGTTTATGCTGAGAGCATGCCCCTTTGTCCCTTGTAATATTTATTCCTTCCTTCTGAAAAATAAATGCAAGATGGAAGTTTATTTCTGGACTGTTGTCATCTGACATGGGGCCTGGCTTTCAGAGATTATAACCACTCAATGTGACGGGATGAGCAGTAGGCCATTGGCTATTTCACAGCAGTTAGACTTCATGATACCTGACTGACTCTGCTGGTTTTGTTTCTTTTTTAGTTTCAACTTTCATTTTCCCCCTTTTAATTATTTGGAGCATGAGCATGAACGTGAAAAATTGCCTTAATTGAAATAATGCTTCCCCTGGATTTCTTTTTTATAATGTTTGTACATATTTTGGCAGCCCTGCAGGATGCTGCATGTTAAGCAAAAGTATGACAAGTGACATCTTGGTAGTCTGCAAATTCTTAAATGCCAGAACATGGAGAAGCTTCATGCCACCTATATTAGCAGCATACATATCTGCAATCCAAGCAGAAGTAAGAGATGAGTAGGTACATTACAGAGGCAACACCAGATGAATTCAGTGACATCATGAAGCTGATCACTATGATAAAAAGCTGTGTGTCATCTCTGTAAATATACTCAGAACTGGGGGCTATGGTTACTACAGAGTATCAAAAAGCTGTACAAAGAGGTTTATCTGCTTTACCTCTAGAAATATAAACAGCATGAATCCAATACGCACTTTGCAAATGTTTTTTGATTTATTTTTTGTGTGACTATTTTTACAAAATTCAGTAACTGGACTGTAAAATAACAGATAAAATTCAGTCAGTTGGGGTACGTGGGGAAAACCAGTCAATTTCACACATGAAACACTGGGAGTTTCTAACTCAGGAGTTAGATCTAGGAGCTATAATATATGTGTTTTTAGGCAACTATTAGCTAAATACTCAAAACAAGCCAACAGAACAGAAGGAGTTATTTGGAATAGAGAAGGAAACAGAGCGGCCTGATGCTGCTGTGTAACCTATGGAGGCGGAGGGCCCTGGCTTAACAGCTGGACAGCTGTGGGGGACTGAGCGGCTGGGGAGCAGCTCTGCGGGAAAGGGCTGGGGCTCCTGGCTGACAGCACCTACGTGCCACGCGTAGGGAAGAAGGCCAAGAGCATGCTCAGCTGCGTCAGTAGGAGCATCATGGCCGAGAGATTATCCCCCGTCACTCAGCACTCATTAGAGCACAGCTGGAATGCTGCATCCAGTTTTGGGGCCTACAGTACAAGAAAGACATCGATAAACTGGCATGAATTCAGCAGAGGGCCACCACGATGGCGAGAGCTGGGGCACTTGCCCTTAAAGGAGATACTGAGGGGCCACAGCGTCTTCAGCTTGGGAAGGGAATGGCTCTGGGGGAACCTAACAGCAGTACCTACTAACCAGTACTAACTAACTAGTACCTACCAACCAGTACCAATGCCTTCTGGTTAGGTTACTGGGAAGCTGGAGCCAGGCTCTTCCTGGCAGCACATGGCAGGAGAAGAAAGGGCAATGGCCATGAAACGATACGGAGCTGAAGTGCAGATCTAACTGGGTATAAAGGAAAATATTTTCCTGACAAGACTAATGAAACATTGGAACAAGGCGGGGTGCTCAGTCTCTGCCCATGGAGGTTTTCAACACCCAACTGGATAAAGCCCTGAGGAACCTGGTCCGACCTCGTAGCTGACTCTGCTTTGAGCAGGAGGTTGGACTACAGACCTCCTGAGGTCCCTTCCAGCCTGAATTACCCAGTGATCCTGTGTTTCACACAACGCGTAGCTAAGCTGTACAACTCCGCTGCAGGATGCTGCAGACACTGTAGGTCAGTGTAGATTTCAGAAGCTGGACGGGATCACCAAAGGGAAATGCATTGGTGTTTTGGGTCTGAACCCCAAACACTTGGAGGCTGGGAAATGTTAGGAGGAAATGTTACTATAGGTTTGCTATAATCTCATATTCTTCCTTGGGCAGCACTTATGGCCACTGTCAGAGATGGGCTACTGGGCTAGATGGACCGGCTGTCCATCTCCCAAACCATTACAGCTCTTTTTGTGTTCTTATTTCTGTAAAATACGCCATCAGTGTGAGCTACTGTTTCAAACCTAAAATTTTGCAGAGCTTTTAATTACAGGGAAGTGCAGTTTTTAGAACGTCATGCCTCCCCTTGGAAGGAATAGTAAAATAATGATGCTTTTCAGAGCTGGGTTTTTTTCAGTCAGTTCTCATAATGACAGTATTTGGGGGGAAATTGAAGATTGTAGCTTGTTACCAGAAAGTACCAGAAATGTTGTAAAGAGATCTATTTTTATTTAATTTTTTTACTTTTTCAAAAGTTCAACAAGTTCATTGCAATCTGCCTTTCAAGGTCATCCATCTGAATCAATGATCTTCTTAGCTCCACCAGTTCTGATTTTTTGAATAAAATTGTAATTACCAGCCTTTTAAGCACCAGCTGTTCTATTGAAACACGATACTGGTGGTGTACTCAGTCCTGGTGGAAAAATATCTGTGAGCTGCTCTTCACTGAAGCCTCCTGGCTGATTGCAAGAAGCATTTATGGTCACAGAATTAAAGGGGCCACAACCAGAACCTTTACGGATACAGTTGCCTCTCTCCTTTTGTGAATTACCCTGTTCAAACATGCATTTGAACCTCTACTGTAGTCATTCTTTATAAAATAAGGAGAAAAGGAAAGTACAATATAATGTAGTATAATGTGCAAAGGAATAATCTGTTGGCTCGTCCACATGATGAGCCATGTGATATCAATGCGCAGAAACAAAAATACTTTGAGGAAATGTTTCTCTCTCATTATTTAGCAGCACCCATTCTTTAGCAGTGTGTACTGTCTTTATCAACAGGAGGCCAAGGTTAACATTTAAGGTGAAGGTTACAATCTACATATAGTAGGATATGGTGCTAGGGAAGAAATCAGCGATGAAAAGAGAATCTGAAGATGTGCATTTCTAGCAGGATTTGCAGGAGAACTGAAAGGCTGATTGGCACAGGAAGCGGCATGGGAAAATAAAAGCAAGAGGTAGAATTTGTCTTGGCAGGAAAGTGATGTTCCACTATTAGAAATGCCTGCAGGCCAAAAATAAAAAAATTCCTGTGCTGAGATTTAACATAGATTTTCCAACTGCTTTAAAGCTCAGACCCTGCAGTAAATATCTTCCTCAAGCACACGCAGTTTTAGCTGTACAGAAGTTCTCTGTCATTCTCAGAGAAGCCAGAGACCGGTGCTTATTTATTCTCTCAGACTGGGATCGTGGCAGTCTCTGGTGCAAATGGGCGAGGTGAAAGGAGCAGTCGGGCACGGGGGTGCGCCTGCCAACTGCTGCAGCCCTGTCTCCCCTCCCTTCCCCTGAAAGATTTTTGTTTACATAATATTATAGTGTATTTTCCTTTTTTCTTCTATTTTTATGAGAAATGAGGACAGTGATAGTTTAGGAACACATCTGAACAGCATCTCCTGCCAGGTCAGCGTGCTACCAGAGGGCACTCGGGCCCGAGGATGCAGGGGAGGGAACTTGCCCTGTCAGCCACAAAATCTGAAGCATTGCGGTACTGCTGGCTGATTAGGCATTGCTGTATTTTTTCTCTATTAATTACACGGCCTTTTCTCTCTCCAAAGCCAGGAAAACGTCCACGCTGTCAGAAGTCTTTACGTATGAGGACGCCCATCCCTCTGCAGTGTGCTATCAGGAATCGCAGTGCCTGGCAAGTCCCTGCTCTCTGTAAATCTTTGCCTTACACAACAGACCTTAAGCAGTATTCCTGTATTCGGTGCTCCTGCCAGTCAGACCATTAACTCATAAGGTCCCAGTTCAAGAAGGCCTTTACGCACATAATGACATATCTCTTTTTCTAATGATTGCACTTAGGATGCAACCATTATCCCTAAACCTGGCCTGAAGAAGTATTTCTTCCTGAGTCAGAGATAAGTGAATACCGGGAGTGAAAACGCAATACAGAAGAACAGTGAAGGAATGCAATACTATATTTTTTCTCTTTATTACACAGAAATTAATACAGAAAAAGAGAAAAGCAATACGTGTATATTTCATTTGGAAATACTAGTACAACTGAATGGAGCTAACAAGGTTATTTCTCTTGTGCCACCCCTGTCTATCCCTGATTGCAGGTATTGCCATGGGAATTATATTTTACTGCTCTTGTGCACAGCACCTTTTGCCACAGTAGTTCTTGATCTCATGCAGGATCTCTAGGCACTCCTATAGGACAGGTAATAATAACTGGTGACAAGTATGGAGGACTCCTGTTGCTCGTCATTAAGGTATTTCTGAAAAGCAATGACGGGAAATTAAGAATGACCACATGAATTAATAAAAAGAAGACATACAGGCTAGAAAGCTCAAATTATTTCATTTAAGGTAATATAAAAGTCTGAGAGTACATCTTTCTTTCCAGAGACACTCATTTTGTCCCTTCTTTGATATTTGCGCTTGCTTTAAACAGTATCTTCAGGGGTTGTATCATGATAACTGAGGTTGAATGGAGAGTCTTTTATTTTGAGATATGTAACTAATGCCTCACATCGCTAGAAGGAGCCACTGCAAATAGTCTGAGCACTTCCAATTCCTACTTCTGTGCTGTGCCTTGGCTTCTACTAGCCAACACGAGGTCATTTAATCTTAATATTTCATTGAATTGGTGTGTTAGTAGTGCATCAAAGAAGATATCTTAATGAAATGCAACACTGAGATACAGTCGTTGCATTTGAAGGCTGTGTAAGAAAAAAATGGCTGTTTATTCTGCGTGGAAAAGGAAGTCTGGTATTTGTTCTTCCGAAAGTTGGAGGCTCCAGCTCTGGAGTAGGCGAAATGCACAATATGCATTTGGTGTTGTGTGAGTTTTAGAGCTGGTGATAGACGTGCAATCCCAGTCATTTGGCAGGGATTTACAGAGCAGGCAGAGGCTCCTGCAACCAAGTAAGCTTCCATATGCTGCCTTGTCTCAAAACTGATCTGGAAGTGGGCAGAAAATACTTTGTCATACCATGGCAAATTCTTGGCTTCATAGCCAAAAATGCTTCTGGGGTTTGTGACTAGCATCAAACACGTGGTACTAGCGGTTTTTGCATGGATGCCGGGCTGACAGCACCCAACTCATCCCATACAGGTCACGGGGTGGCCTTCAGGGGCCAGCAGTTCTTGGCCACTAGTGACTAGTGGCTGGCGTTGAAAGCAAAGCGAGTTCAAGGTGAACTCCATATACCATTACCTGTGCTCTAGGCTATCCATCTTTTGTCAGAACGCAAAGGTATGGAAAAATAAAGACCCCAAACTGACAATGGATATTTCATGAACTCCTGCTAACAATATGATATTTTTTCCGTAATAAGTTATGATTTGTTTGCAGAAGTCCCCTTCTTTTTTTTCTCTGTGAGATTATAATCTTAGAGAAACAAAGAAGGGCTCCTATCGCCTTTTATGACAAAAGCTGATTACAGGAGTACTATATTTTCTTTCTCCCTGAACAAATTTCGTACTTCTTTTACTCTCTGTTCCTGTTGGTCGTTTGATACCTGAATGTGTTTATCTCTCAAGGTGGCTCTCCCAGAGATCTTGGAGAACTCTTTTCCTCTAGGTTCTTAGTTTGTGTATTACTTACAGATGCAATACACAAAGCCTGTTCTCAGATGCAATCTCTTAAGCTTGCAGAATGACTGATGAAGCTGTTGGCTCAATTTGCTGTTTGATCATTTAGTTGATAAGGTGAATCTTGCCTCAGTCAGATTTTCCATGGTGGATCGATCAGGTGATGGAAGCTGAATACTGTATTTTCTCAACCTAAGATAGCCAAGGAAAGGATCAGCATCATTAGACATCTATTTTGGTAGGTAGTTTAAGCTCTGAAGCTTGATTTTTATCAGCTATTAACATCCATGAAAAATAACTGCATGTCAGAATGACAGCATTTATACTCACTCTGCTGTTGTGTAAATAGCTATGTAAAGTGCACAGGAGCCATGAGTTGACCCCGGTGTGTTTCATGCCAGTGACCCACTAAGTCAGTGTGTTTTACTGGTAAATGATTTTGCGTGAGATTGCCTACAAATGACTAACAAGTGAAACACTCTGAACTGATAATAGAAATGTGCAGTAGAAATGATCTACCCTGAGAATCGCATTTTGACTTTTTTCTTTTAAAATAAATTTGATTTCAATTGGAGTAATTAATTCCTCATTTGTAAGAAGACAATAGCAGAATTACTTTTGGAGGAATATAAAGGCAAAGCCAAAAAAAAAAAAGCAAAAGGGTCCTGAATATAAAATATATCCTTGGATAAGATTATAGCTCGTCTCTTAACAGTAAGGACGTGAGACAATTTCACAGTTCCCTTCTACTCGTCAGAACTGAATGGTGATCAAAAGAAAAATGGCTTCCATCTTAATATACCATTATTCTCCCTTAGTATCAAATATACCATCAATTACTGAAAATGCTATTGAAACTGTGCGTTAAAGTCATTAAGTGTACTACATGACATGACTTTTGGAGAATATTTGTTATCACACTTACCTAGTTTATGCATTATTCTTTCCCTTCTTCAAAAAGTTTGCGAATGACCAAGAAGTCCAGACAACGCCCACCCTTTGCTTAAGGGATCCTAGTCCCTTTTGAGAACAGAAATATTGTCCTTTAAAAAAAAAAATACAACTTTCTGAAGCATTTTAATTAATAGCAATAATTGAAAAATTAGTGAGTTCTTTTGTTTTTGTAAAGATAAAGAGAATTTTTAGTGGTAAAAGACATAATAATTAATTTTAAATGTCTTCACTGAAAATGAAAGAACCTAAAAAAATATAGCATTCAATCCATTGGCTATGTGCATCCTAATAAAGTTTAATTAGATGTAATCACCTTCTGTCATTTCCACTTCTCTTGCCTTCCGAAAGTGTGGCATTATAAAAAACCAGCTTGCCTTTTCATACAGGAATCAATTTCAGGAAATCAAAGATGTGTTTACGCAGTCTGACTTTCTGGATAAATAAATGTTCTTGAACTACTAACCACTTTAAAAACCTCTGAGCTTCTTGCTTAGTAGATATTGTGTCCTCGTTCTCCGTGACTTCTAATCTGAATGACTGTTACGTGCTATTAAATCTATCAAAGATGAAATTGTTGCCTGCAGCTTTTGCGCATCGCATCTCAAAGTTACCAAAATTAATACTCCTGCCAATCATCTCATGCATATTAGTTTTTGTTTACCTAGATGGCCAGTTTTCTTATATGCATTTGTTTTAAGAAATTCCTATTAGTTTAAAAGAAACGATAAAATGGCAGTGTTCAGGTAAAGGAGATGTACTGCTTCTTGAATGCAAAAGTTACTATTCTGCCTCTAGGCCAAGTCAAAGAATTTCCTTTCTTACATCCAGTCTTCTGGTGTGATTATGTTGCAGCAAGACTTCACCCAAATCTACACAAGAGTGGTAGTTTATATTATGAACTTTACTACTGGAAATGAAAAAAAAAAAATCCACTCATCATTTTTAGACCTTTGTGGAATTCTTTGTACCAAATGGAAAGGAACTCTCTTATCTGCTTAGAGACTGATGTGAGAAGAAGCAATATTGCCTGTGAATATATTATCTGGATAAAATACCTGCTTTTCAATAATGTGAGAAAAGGATGATAGTGGCCGTGATATCCACATGCCTGTAAAGCCCTGCATTTTGCTGATATCTTTATGTACACACCAAGCAGAAAGATGAATCTTCCAGTTTCTAAAAGAAATGATGCTGTGAAGTGGTTGAGAACTGGGTTTGGCACATTTTTTCCCCATCGCTCTCTTAAATTAGTCCCAAAGTCTTATGCTTGCTTGTTAGGCTTATAAATACAGACTGCTTCCTTTTCTGCTCTGGCTGCTTTCCACAATACTGGCTGGCTTCAAAGGACAGGGAAGAGGAAGCAGCGTGCTGACAATGCCTGTACTTTCCGTGAATCTCTTTCACTTATTGTAGCCTTTAGTTACACGAATTTCAGCTCTGAGGCATTTGCTCGTACAGCTGTCACATCACCGACAGTTTCTCCAGCTGCCCCAAACCCTTTCCAGCTCCAACTCTATTTTAAGGTCCTGGTGCACCACATCTTCTGGGTGAAGAGAGAGAAACAAAAATAAGTGTTTATTTGCCAGTGTCTTCTGGATTTACAACAACTTAGCAGCTAACCCCTGCAGTTATCTGTTGGGGAAATAGTTGCCACATTTGTTTAGTTCAGAAACAGCAAGCACCTTTCCTGTACTGGGGGTTTAAGTGTTTCACAAATAAGTGATTAAGGATTTGTGCACTTAATCCTTTTTGTGGGGAAACCACTGAGGATATTATTCACTTCAGAGTTAAGAAACCTAAATGTGTGTGTCTATACATTCATGTTGACATGTGGGTTTGAGGTGCTTGTTACAGGCAGTGGAGATCTAGTCTAATGCAGGAGCCTGGAGAGCGTTTCAGCTGGCCCGCGCAGGGAGGCCCATCAGTTGCCCACACTGAAGTCCCTAGCGCTATCGGAGGTGTAACTGAGGCATCCACACCATGATGGTGGATATGCGGCAGGACCTACGGGGGAACCATGTCCTCCCAGAGCAGCAGTGGAAGGCCAGGAGGGATGTGCTAGTCTGTCTTAGCACCAGCCACTTGTATGTAGCAGCTTCCTAGCGCTTCCTACCCCTCTGCTCTGAAAGGAGTTGAATTTCCCTCTCACAGGTCTCTGACTCTATTGACTATCACGTCAGCTTAGAGACTTACATGTAGGCATCTACCTTTAGGTTTCATAATCTGGAGCCGAATTTCTCCATGAGACTTATCACTGGGCCCCCACTTCTACCACTTTGTACCACACCAGGATTGCACCACCAGGTTCTGGAGAGCTCCTGGGGCAGGTGCCATAATAAGACACTGCGTTTGGCAGGAAGACTAGAAATAATGCAGTCAAGGAGTTTGGTTGTGAAACATGCAGATTTAGAGCACCCCGAGCGCATGCGTTTGAATACAATCAGGCCTTAAGGCAGCTGAGTATACATAGAACATGGGCAAACATACACAGACAGGGCACTGGCTAATGCAAGTTAGAGCCAACCCTAAGGCACGTTGGTCCTAAATATTTGGTGGGACTGATTAGCCACTTTTGACTGTCGCGTTGTCTTTTCCGTATCACTCCTCAGACCGTGCACCAAGTATAGATTGCAGGATCCAAAGACTGGACCGTTGTTCTTCAGGGAAAGTGACCTAGATAGCAGGCACAATGCTGCCTAGCTTGGCTGATGGTTAGGAAAACCATAAATAGAAAAATAAACTCTGTCACCCCGTATATTTAAAAGTGGGTATCCTAAATTGAAAAGCATTGGAAAGTACATGTTGAATACCTTGAATAACATTTGACAATGTATTTACATTTCTCTTTCACACAACTCACTGTCAGAGAAATTGGTGAGAAATAGCAGCAAGGCTCATCTTGTGACAAGACTAAGATTTCTGGCCGTATTGACACCATCACTCGTAGACATCCAGACTGGCTTTTCTGGAGTTAACCCGATGAGGAAATACAAGACTCTGTTGTGTGGAAACACACAGAAGCCATTCAGATCTGGAAATGTGTAGGTGCATTGGCATGGCACTGTCCCGAGGTAATACGCTCTGCAAACACATCCGAACTGCTGCCTCTGCGTAGTGCCGGGCTGCGGCTTGGGGACCTGCTGGCTGAGGTTGGCTGTAACTCAGGTGCTTCATTACATGGCAGAAATTTGGCCTTCACGTCTAAGCATAAACAGAGAGGAATTTCAAATGTGAGCCATACCTCTTTTCTTCAGCTTATCTGAGTCAGACTCTATTTAATGATACATATATTCAAGACAGACTTCATTGCTCTAGTGCCAAACTGTACAAACTTTAACATAGTCTCTGGTTGTTTAAGTCATTCTTAGGCACGGATGTTTGCCAACACGCTAATGTCTGGATACACAAAAGAATGATGAAATCACATTCATTGTTAACTGTACAATATATTTCATTAGTGTTTTAAATAAAATTTCTTTGCTACGTCCAGATTTCTTCTTCTGTTGTTAACTGATTTAGCGCTATTTCCAGGAGGGTTTTATCTCTTCACAAAGACATGTGGTTTTTACAATTCCTTATATTGTGTGGCAGACTTAACTGATGTGGTCCATTTATTCCCCCTCTAGCACATTATCTTGAGTACATAAAATGAATTATTACCTCTTCTGCAGTGCAACAACGCATTATACTTAACAGAAGACCCAAGGCTTGTAGTCTGTGTTCCCACAAAATGTTCTTCCATGATGTCTGCGTGTCTCTAATTACACTTACTTCACTAACTGGTCATTCATATTGTTGTAATAGTATTAAAATTATATATTAACATAAAAACTTTATTGAACTGGTTCCCAAAGGACATTACAATCTGAGGGTGAAACTCATTCCCATGCAGCTCATTTGCCAGCCAAGAGAATACAGATTTTACGTGTGATTTATTGATGCATGGCCCAGCTGTTCAGTGTCTGCTTAGGAAATTTTCATCCTGATTGCATACTCCGGGTAAAACCTTGCTGCTGTCTCACAGGAGTCTCATCAGTTTTAAATAGTACTGTTTAAGCGTGTTAAGTGTGTAAAGCTCATGGCATTTATGTGAGAATCACTTTGCCCAGCCCTAAAGTCGGAACCACTTCTGACATAAAATACAGCTGCTATTTAATATCTCAAAAATGCTATAGAAAGTTTAAGATGAGGTGTGAAAAATACCATATTCCTATGAAACTGCAGCGGTGTAGTAGACAAGAAGCATATAAATATCCTCTCTGAAATGAAGACTCTATTATGCTAATTGGTAGTAAATATATACAAGTTCCTTCTAAACCCTAGCTGCGATCTGTTTCCCTAACTGAGTCAGAAGAGAGACTTACACCTATTGAATCATCAGCTGCGTTTCCAATAGCATATGGTATTTCCCCCTTAAGTACCAATGCAGCCCAATCCTGCTTAGGTTGTGATAGCTGATTAGATCACAGCTTGAGGCTTACACAATAATTGCTATCAACTTAATTATTTTACCTTATATTAAATGCACTACTGCATTTCCACTATTCTCTCTCCCACTATTCAGTTCTTACCTTTCCAGTTAGATGACAAAATCATCCAAAAGCTAATCAGCATTGAAAAGAAGGCCATGAAACCCCCACTCTTGCGTATTCTTTCAGGTTTCTGGTTTTGAAGGAGACAGAGGAGTGTTGGTTGACATATGGCTACCATTTAGGTTAATGCTTTTGTTTTCATGATATCACTAAAGTGGCTTAGGAGAACTTTTCCCAGTGTTTCCACTTAGTGCGGCTCTTACCCTGCCTATTGCATAGGTTTATTTGTAAATAAGTGTATAGATTTTATATTAATCACATTATTGCACCTATTCAGTTAGAAGATCGATACGTGTGTTTTGCAGAAGTCACTAAGAGTTTGGAAAGAGCGGACCTTGCCTGAGCCACGTATAGCTATCCACCTGCGTGTTCCATCTGCCTGTCCACTTGCTATGTAGTCCTTGTTTTGTCTTTGGGAGGTCTTTTACTGGCTTCTCTCCTTTGAACTAGCAAAAACTCAAGGCATAAAAGCTCAGAACAGCTTCTGGTTTTGGAGACACATGGTAAATTGGAAACTAGTAACAGTGTGAGGCACATGAAGCCTAAAATGTATGTTGAGACCGTGATTTGTGGTGGTGAGGCACCGGCACCGGCTGCCCAGAGGAGCTGCGGCTGCCCCCTCCCTGGCCGTGCCCAAGGCCAGGCTGGACGGGGCTTGGAGCAACCTGGTCCGGTGGGAGGTGTCCCTGCCCGTGGCGGGCGGGGGGGAACTAGATGGTCTTTAAGATCCCCTCCAACCCAAACCGTTCTGTGATTCTGTGATTTGTGCAGCAGCGCAGCACTGCATTTTACACTATTACTTGCCGAAAAAGCTACTTTATTTCCTTCAGTTTCATATGCACACTTGTAAATTCGTAGCAGAAATTGAAAATGCTAGAAACTGAAAGCAATCACCTGTCCCTGCTGCTTACTTGCACCGTAGTGTAGCACAGGCATATCCTGATTATGGGGCTTAGGACTTCTTGAAGAGAAGAGCCACCGGCAGCCTGAGCGGTGGTACGAGTCCCTGAACTGCAGGAGCAGTGATCTGCAACGACGAGCCATGTGTGGGAGCAGGCTTTCTCTGTTCATGTAACGTTGTGAGGAGGGGTCCAGCTTTGCCCAGGGTAGGACCATCCCCTTTTCCAGTTGCATTTGTCCTACAGGCTTGGGGCTGAATGGGAAGGGAAGGCACATTAAGTCTCAGTTATTTATTGAGACTCTGGTTTGTGGTGGTGAGACATTGGAACAGGTTGCCCCGAGAAGTTACGGATGCCCCATCGTTGGAAGTGGTACCCATCACGTGGCCAGGGTAGAAGTATAGGCAGTGGAGAGTCATTTTCCTCCAGTTGAAGACTTTTGCCAATTTTACATCACAAGAGAAACTCCTGTTCTTACTCAAGATTCATTGAAGAATCAGCTCTGGGCATGTGTGCAATCCCTATCAGCTGCCTTCACACGTGGGCAGGTGATGGAGACCATACAGATATTTTGATCTGATTATCTTTTAAAGGCAGGGGATCACGGCAAGGTGGCCAGTCTGAGTATTTGGGATCTATCTTCAGACTTTGATACCACTTGCCATTGAGCGTTCTCTGTTTGTAGGAGAACGTTCTCTGTTTGCAGAACTGTTCTCTGTTTGCAGCCACGTACCCTGAGAGTCTGTCCTGTTCCTCGCAGTGATTACATATGAAAATGTCAAGCGTTCTTCTGAATACCTTTACCAGCAAAATTACTCAGGCTAAAAGTCAATTCATCTTTTAAACTGTGTGCATCTATATGTATGAGATCAGGAGGAAGACGCTGAAAGCCAAACTGTCTGCATTGAGTCATTAATTTCTTCTGTGTCTCCTTCTTATGAAATCCATTTTGCTAACCATGATTTCCCCTTTTAAGTCCATGCAGACTCTCATGAGTCACTTTGTTCTTGTCAACATGTTCTAGCTTGTTTCTGACTAGTGATACCAAATCTTCCCCCAGATCAATGTCAGATATGAAAAAATCCTCAGTTTTTTTTCCTTGGATATCTGCATTTTTGAGAAGGATTTTATTAGCCTATTTTGGGTTCTCCTTTGTACTCCTCTTTTAGACCATTGTTTTGAACAATCTTGCCTTTTTAATGCTTGTTCCAATGGAGTGATATAAATATTTTATCTTAATTGTATTCCAGCAGAAGCAGAGTGAACATTAACTGTCTATAAGGGTTAACCCATTAGTGAAAAGGATGCCTGATAAATTGAAAGTGTGGCTCTTAGCCAAGGGAGATCAGTATATCCTGAGCATTCCTCTTCTGCCTTAGGAGTGGCAAATCATGTTGCCTGTATCAGATGTGATACAGCTTCTGAAAGAAGCAACCTCAGAGGCAAATTCGTACTTTGCTATTCAGAGAACTGTCCACTGACTGTGTACGTGAATTAAGGGCATGCCTTACTTACAAAGTTATCGTTGTCTCTGGAATCGTAAATTGTAACTGGGAAACAAAAAGAAACCATAAACAACTTTAAAACAAGTCAGATTCCATTTGCAAAGTGTTATGTGGTATGTGTGTTAATGTAAAATTTTTAGGAGGTATTCATTAAGCGCTCTGTCATATTTTAAACATTTTCAACTGTATTTTCTTCTGTTCTGAGTACTAAAATCAGTAATGAAGACAGCAGTCAGGTGCCTTGATGGAGTTGCTAGTCCAAAAGCATTCCCATAGTCTCAGTATGGATAAGTAAAGAACGGCCAATCAAGCTGTCTGGAAGTGAACCTGTCATAGAACAATGTACGTTTCAAGAAGAATTAAACAGCAGTTAACCTTCCCATTTTAAAAGAAAATAAAGATTCAACACTTCTTTTCTTTACAGTTTTCTTTATAATCTCTATTGATAATTCCCTACCTGCAAACTTTACTCTAATTCAGCAGCATTGTATTTAATTTACACTGTGTTTAATTTACATCGGTGCGAGCACCTGCACAAGAGCAAGGGACAGAGGTCATGCTTTGACAAATCCAGGCCATACTGAGCCTAGTCAAATTCTTTCCGAAGGAAAAAAAAAGCAGAGCCCCAGTGCTGATATTGCTTTGATGTACTTTGATGTACAGGGATTTATGACAGACCATGTTGCTCGTGTACTACAGCCACCGAGGGCTACAGGGAAGCTTTTTGGGGGCCTTCATTTTCTTCTGGCGGATTATACGGAAAGCAAAAGACACCTCCTGGGCATGGTGAACACCTGTGCGCTTGCTGCCCGCTTCACCCACTCATGCTGAATCAAACTTTCACCTTCACCTTCACCTGCCCCTTCTCAGCTCACGAGGTGCCTTTTGCCAGCACCCAGGCAGCCGCGGGCTGGTAGCAGCAAGAAGGACACCGGTCCCTGGGGCGGGCGAGGCTGAAGGGGACAGAGATGGACAGGGGTGGGGAAGCGCATCCTTGGGGAGAAGGATGGAAGGAGGGAGGAGGAGAAAGAGGGGAAGGGCAGAAGCAGAACATTATGGTCCTGAATATCCTTTAACTCTTCAGCACTCTGCAACAGCCCCTTTTCACTGACTTTTCAAAGTTGTTTTCCATAATTATTGAGAGGCAATTCTTACTCAACCACATGCCTTTGTCTTTCCTGATAAAAGACATTACATTTTTTCTGCACGTGAAATTGCCTTGATCTTCTCTATATAAGTACTTTAGATATTCAAGTAATGGAGGACAAGATCACACATGCATATAGCAGACTCTGAAACATCTGAACTCTGCATTCCTGGCATGCAGCCTATCGTTCATTAAGGAAAAGCTCCATATATTTTAAAGGACGTGGAAAACTCATGTGTGCGTACAGTTATGGGGATGTATTCACTTAGATATCATTCATATATATAAATTATATTTGTAGAATAGGCCTAATACATAGAATGTGCTTGTTTTGAAAGACGTGAAATGCACTATCAGTATTCATTTTCAGGATTTTCTAGGGGATGTTTCCTATTGTTCAGGCAATGCAGGAGGAACACATTTGTTGCCATTTTGCAAAATACAAAATAATTTCCCAGTGAATGTTCTTTATTTGCTCTGTGTTCCTTAAATTTTCTGGCATGGAGAAAAGCATGACAACAGTTCATGTAGAGCATACGAGTAAAATTTATTTTCCCCAGTGTGATTATGTACCCTTCCTATTTCAGCAGTCTACGGAGAAACATCCTGTATATTCACGCACTGACTTAGGAAAATTATCATTCTTATTGGCTTCCAGCTGTTCAATGACATTATATACCTATCTACAAACAAATTGTAACCACTTTGGGCTTATAATTCATCATTCATTAGAACTTTAGTACAACCTTCTTGTACTTTTTTTCTCACAGACCAGACAAGATTTGCAAGTTTGGCAAACAGGAATGAAATAGCTTGAAAGAAACTGTACTACAGTATGGAAACGAAACCTCCAGAACTAAAATTCCAGCAACAGCACTTTTCCAAGGTGTTTTACATATAGATCTTATTTTCTAATTTATTTTCTTTTGTTATGTATTTCAGTAGTTAGACCACTTTCTACAGAATTTCTGGGCATCTGTGTTTCCTTTGCTATTTATAATAGGACTCCAAAGTGGCCAGAAGTCTAAGGTGAATCCACCTTCATCTCGTCTTGAAAGAGAACATCCAAATGCACCAAAATGGCTTTCAGCTTTTAAATGTAGCATTTTGTTTGAACAGAAACTGCGGCTGGAAACTTTTTTTCAAAGAGCAAGCTGTTGGCTAGGACAAAATGTTGGTGCCGGGGTTTGTAAATAGTTTCCCTGTTTTGCCTGCTAAGTGCATTTTTGCAATGTGAGATCTTTCCTTCAGGTCTGCTCATGGTCCAGCAGACCTCCTGGGCTGTAAGAAATCCCGTAAAACCTCCTCTGGACCCCAGAAGAAGTCTTTCCTTCAGTAACCTCTCAGGCCTGGATCCCCCAGGGACCTGTTTGTTGAGCCCACAAAGTTCTGGCAGGACTGCAAGCTCAGTCCTTGCTGCCTCCCCCACGTCCTCCCTCGCCATGCACCCTTGAAGCCTCCCCTCCTGCAAGTACTTCATTGCCTTTAGGAAACTCATCTCCCTGCGAAGGGAGCTGCAGACACCGAAACCGGTGCGCCGCTGGCAGGGTATGGTGAGCAGAAGCCTTCCTTGGCACCCAGCCGCACCATGTTAAAAGGAGATGCCATTGCTGTGAGCAAAGTAAAACAATTGCCTTCCGTCACATCTCGAGACAAGCCCAGTAGTGTGCTCGTGGCATGAGAGCAATCAAAACTACACATACACTAAACGGGCAATTACTTTTTCCCAGCTGCCTTTTATTCAAAACTGGAATTTGCAACTGGTATAAAATACCACAACGAAAATATGATGCATGTAGCAAAGAAGAAGATGGAGCAAGATGTACTCTGAACCGTTGCCATACTGAAGTTGCTTTATCACGGTAAACTCTTTACTTTTTTCCTTCCATTCAGTTACAGTTCCTGTGTGAATTAGCAATTGCAACCAGTCCTTTTACAGCGGCACCTTAAAGATTCTTTGTTTCAGTCAGGGTAAAGCAAATCCAAGACCTTTGGCTTGTCAAAGCCTCCAAAAATTCGTAGTGAGTTTGTGTGCTCTGTTTTTAAACATGGGCAGCAATATCCATTGGAAACCTTCTATATTTAAATGCAGACAGTGATTATTTACTCACTGACCACAAATGCTCCATAAATGTCTGGGTACAGTAGCTGGTGTGCAGGAGTTGGACTGAGATGCTCATATTTGAAAACTGATGTCCAAATACCATTGGCAGAGGACCGCTGGGGAGAGGCAGTGGAGACAGAGCAATTCCCCGATGCGCGGTGCATGCTTTTTCTGTGGGTTTTGATCCTGTGCGAAGCAAACCTACGCTACGAGTCACCGCCTTATGCTCCTGGTGCTAGCTGCTACTGGGAGGGGCAGCGGCTCCCCTCGCAGCCCTGGGCTAGCTTTGGTGTCCTCGGCAGCTGCCCAGCTCCGTCGGGGCTGGGCACAGCCAGCAATCGCAGGGAAGTGCTTGACCTCCTACAGCAGCAGCATTACTCTTACCTCCCTCTGTTAACAGTAACGTCCACTGATTCCCTCTTTTTTTCTCTCAGGAGTGTGAGGGAGCTCTAGACCTTCTCTTTTCGGAGGCTATTGTTTTGGTAAAGCTGAACTGGGGTATTTTCCCCCAGAAGACATCCAATGTAAACATCCATTACAAGCCACTGGAGTAGATTGAAACACTGCATTCGAATTGCTTGTAATAGCTAATTTGTTGATCTACACAAAGGGTTAGCTGCAATTTCTCAGCCGGTTCTATTAGACTCTATTTAATGAGACACTTTATCACATTATAAAACTGCAGAGCCCCTTGTTTGTGCAGTTTCAACTTTACTTTGTTGTTGAGACACTGCCATCACGCCGTTTTGGTGTCTGTAATCTGTTCTATGGGTCACAAATGGGCATCAAAGGATTTTTTTTTTTGAGTCAGTCTTTGTTGTTACAAAGGCTTTGAGAGAGTTTCTGGTATTTTTGTACAGGAGCCCTGTAGGAGAGAAAGCAATGAAAAGGATGGAAAATAAAGAGCTCTTTCCCAAGTAGCATAATATCATGCTACCCTCAATTTGTATCACAGTGAAAATTACTACCTAGGGAGTTTTATTAAAATATTATTTGATATCAATCTGCTTATTATATTATATGAGAGAAGGTTCAAAGCAACGTGTTTGCATTGGCTGCCACAGAGGTGCCATTTTCTCTGACAGGCATATGTTACTCAATTATCATTATCCCACATTTCTTCATTTTCTAGACGAACCCTTAATAAGGTTTCCAGCACCGAAGGCTCTATTCAGCAGCAGGCTGGGTAACCTCCTCCTGCTCTTTCTTCCAGGGAACTGGGACCACCTGGCTCCTTCCAGGACTTGGTCTCCACTGAGAAACGATCAAGTAGTTCTCCAGCAGTTCACGTTTCTCCAAAACACACTGCTATTTTAATGTGGGTGGTATTTTTTCCCTTAAACATTTAGTCTGTGTCATGGTAACAGCTACTTTTAGTTCTAAATTTGCTTTCCCATCCTTCATTTCAAAGAAAGGACAGAGTTTCAATGTATTCCCTTTAAATGTAAAATACTCTATTTTTAACTTTTAGTAACTATAAACTGCTATACCAGTAGTTTGTGAACTGCTCTGGATTTCCTATGCAATTGTAAATTACTATATTGATTGCTAAAAGAGATGTTTGCGATAACAATTGATCATATTAATTATGAAGAGGCACCTAAATGTTCAAAACAAGAGCAAATGTACAGTAAGTGCAGTATATGTTGCAAGCTTTTTAGCAGGGGGATGACAAGAGGGGAAGCAGCAAAATTAGCATTCCTAGTACATATTTAAAAATCAAGAAGTAAGCTAAAAATAATCATATCATAAATGGGTGACAGGGGTAATCAAGGGCTGAGTTTTTTTCTGTCCAGTTAACTTTAAAAGGTTTGCATGGGTGCAAACCCGAATGAATAATCAAATGTACAAATTCCTGATAGTAACAGTTGACCATTTTATTGTCCGAGCCAGGGCTAAAGGACATTTAAGATCCTTCAGTGTAGCCCTTAACAAATGTACCACGATTAATTGTTACTACTATTATTATTACTACTACATTTGAAGAGTGCTGGAAGTAAAATGCAGTGGATTCAAAAACAGGTAGTTCCCAAGTACAATTGGATGATTACTCACTTTGGTCAAACTCAAAAGAGACTTAATTCTGCCGTAGAAATCCAGCATTCCTTTTCGGAGTGGTCTGATCAGCAAGTAAATTACAGATGACTGAATTGAAGGAAAATAGTGCATGCAAGTCTTTTCCCTATACAAGCAAAACACAGGATCTTCATGTTTTTTATTAAAAAATAAACTCCTCTACTCAAATTCTGATTAGCAACTGATTCTTATAAATCTTTATTCAACTTGCAAATATTTATAAGGGAACAGGACAATGTACATATATGAAAAGGTGCAGTTGATTCATTTTATAAAGGAAATTAATATTTTTGTGACCTTTTTTTGCACTTTCTAAATCTGAAAAAACCTAGCAGTACTACCTAGTAGTATTGAGACTTTACAGTAAAGTTGAACCATGCTGCTAGTTTTAGCTCTGAAGCGGTACTGCTTTATGCAGGATGGTTAAGGCAAGATATGTGCTAGTATCTAGTTTAAGAACAAAAAGATTTATAAATGGATTATGCTTATTATCAGGAAACTACACCTTACCGTGATCTGAAGGAGAAACATACGTACAGAGATGGATAGTTCCTATCAGTTTCTTTTGTACCACAGCTTCCCCTTTTTGTTCAAAGTGAGAGTATGAATCTTGCAGTGTCACTGTGAGTATTGCTTTACACAGAGCCTGCTGGATTGCCTGATCCAGGAAAGCCCTTTCCACTCCGTCGGTGGAACTAACCATACCATTAAAGTTACGGTTTGTCATACATCCTCTTCTGGATCGGGGCTGTTAGCACTGGGTAATAGTAGTAATTAATACTAAATAGTACGTCTTCTTTGTCGAAAACTCATGATAAAATACTTATTATACCTCTCTAATCTTAATGTTCTTTGAGTGTTTTGAACAATTTACATAACAGTCTGCTGCTGTAAAGTGTGATTGCGGTTTTCTTCCTTGTCTGGTGCAAGGGTTACAAACACATTCTGTGAGATCATTACATTATCTCAAATACCTTCAGAAAAGCTTCTCTCTGATCAGCTCAATGTTCTGTGTATTGTAGGAGATGCAGAGAATAGTATAATTCACATAAATTTGCATTAATGATACCGAATTTCCTTAAAAGACTAAATTTAATCTACATTTCAAAAAGTGAAAAAGTATGACCAACATTTTTCTGATAGGCGCCCTAGCTGAGCATCAGCCTTGTGGTTGGTTGTTAAAGCAGGTAGCAAATAAAAATCTTTTCTTTAAGATTTGGGGTAAAACTTGAAAACTGTAAACACATCCAGGCAGCTGAGGCCCCGTTCTCAAAAGGCACTGGGAGCACATCTACACTGCCGTGTTCTTTCACGGTCCAGCTCACCTGCTTCTGCTGGGACGGCATCAAGTCCTCCACACCCCTAGTGCAGAGCCGGCTCGTAGCTTTTGAGGGCTCTTGCGCCCTCACACTACAGTTGCAAGGATCTGGTGTTTAGGGACGCTGGGACGTGTAGTGTCTCAAAACCTGCATCCATTTTAGGAATTATCTCTTAGATTATCGTGTAAAATGGAGTCCATCTTTTCTGTCCCTGTAAAGCATCAATGGCTTTAACTCAGCTCTAGCCTTGCTTGAGGCACTCCTGAGACTGCACACCGATTGTTTTCCTTCCCTCCATCTCACTGCTGGTCATTCCAGCTGCCCTCTGTGCTTGCCGAGAGCTCCTACAACAGGCAAATGTTCTGTGAGCCGCTGGATCTTGCAGAGATTAGCTCTTCAGGTGTGAGGTGCATTCTGGAGTGGTAGGATCATATCAGTGTGGAGACCTGTGGTGACAAGCAGTGGCTCCAGATCTTCCATCCCACGAGGCAGATACGTTTCATGAGCTTGCCCTAAGCCTGCAGGAGTGGGACACTTATGCCCTGCAGTGGGCACGGTTGCCCCAGAGAGCCGGTTACCCCTAATTGCTGTGAGTTCATGACCGGTTCAGTACTGGCAAATCATTATTTCTGGACTAGCGAGGATGCGTGAGACAATCAGTCATGTGGCTTGTGTGTGGATAATGGGTGTAACTAATGTGCCTGAAATAGCAGCTGGCTTTCCGATAACAGGCTTCCCAAAGTGTGCTGAGTGTCATTAATAGTATTGATGGCTGCAGGTCACTTGCCAGAAAAAATAAGTAAATACATTTATCAGAATTAAATACAGACAAGCATCAAAATGAAATATGCAGGAAAGGCACATGAAGAAAGCATATCCACCTTGGGAATCTCAGGGGCCAAACCGAGTTTGTTTTGCATGGGCTGTTCTCTAGTACTACATCTTCCGGAGACACCAGAGCAAATCCTGACGGGCTGCTGAACAAGGAGCACAGGAGAGCTGAAAGCACAACTGGCACCCTCTAAACTCCTGTGCCCCGACCCAGGCAGCATGCCGAGAGAGAACAGGCAGAACCAGCACCCCAGGAAAAATAGCTTTGTGAAGTTTACCACTCAGGTTACCTGTAATTCTTACCTTTCTAAGGAAAGATTGTCAGTTACGTGTCTGGTCTCTCATTTTCCCTGTCCCTCCATGGAATCTGCCTTGGATCACGGAAGACCAAGGGAGAAAGAGGAAATACGTGACCTGTCCCCAAAACTGAAGCAAAATCGCATGTCACTACATGCAGTATCCTTGACAATAACAATCTCTTTGGTCACAATGAAATCAGAAATCATTCCTTGTAATGCCTGCATCAATAAACACAACAAAGGGCAGTTGCCAGGGTCTGGATTTGATTGCTCCGGGTCCAGGTCTTCTTCAGTCTTTTCCCGAAGCCATCCTCTCCCCGGGATGTCTCACAGCCTACTCTTTTCTGCAGTCTGGTCCTGAGCTTTTAACTCCCTGGGTTGTTCCCAAAACTGCATTCCTTTTTTGCTGCAGGCTTTATCTCCTCCCTGTAAAACTCAGCTTGACTGTGTTGAGAACCATGCCTTAAAATGAAAGTTTTCCCTACGTTGACCACAGAAATAAAGCAGAATTCTGGAGCCTTCCTCCAGGCAGGCGGCAGAGCACCGAGTGATGGGTATCACCCAGTTCGGTGCACCTGAGCGGGACCGTACAGAAGGTTGTGATCAGCGGCACCAAGTCCAGCTGGAGGTCAGCCATAAGTGGTATACCCCAGGGTTTGATACTGGGACCAATACTCTTTAACGTCTTTAATGACCTGGATGATGGGACCGAGTGCACCCACAGCACGTTTGCTGGTGACACAAAACTGGGAAGAGTGGTGAATACACCAGATGGTTGTGCTCCATTCAGAGGGACCTCGGCAGGCTGGAGCAATGGGCTGACAGGAACCTCACGAAGTTCAGCAAGGAGCAGGACAAAGTCCTGCCCGTG
>JAVKLA010000062.1:1483520-1499507 GCA_034782735.1 Sagittarius serpentarius | reverse complement strand
GGCTCCCAAACCCGGAGGGGGGGGTGTGTGGGGGGGTGTGTGTGGGGGAGTGGGTGGGGGCTGCGAAGCGACTTCGCGAAACTTCCCTGCGTGGGGCTCTGCCCGTGGGTCGCCACTCGAGGCGGCGGCGGGGGGTGGGGGCGAGGCTGGAGCTGTCCCGTCCCTCCCGGGTCGGGGGGGGAGGGCGCGGACCGGCAGCGATCGCGCCGGCGGCCGGAGGAGCTGCCCCGCCACCGGCCGAGGAGGGGCCTCGGGTCCCTAAACCCCGGCGTGGGGGTCGGTGCTGTCGGAAGGCGGAGAGCTTCTGGTCACTTCGCAAAATAAACGCTCTGCTTATTGTTATAAAAAGGTAACTAACTTTGCCATTTCCTCAGAGAGGGCTTCCGTCACGGGGGGGGGGGGCGGGTGGGGGTGTCATGTCACTGCTCTCTCCTCAGCCTGTGAGCCAAAGGCAGAAAGGCCAGTTGTGGACTTCCAGGTATGCCTGTCGCGTATCTTTGATTTACAGGTCGTTAATTCCGCGGTGGCGCGCGGAGTCCTGAAGTGGGACGTCTGGTTTTGGTTGCCGCCGTATGGGGGAGAGAGCTGTGCTGCCGGGGACTAACGTTCGCTGAGCGTTGAACAGGAGGAGGTTTTGGTTGCTTTCTGGAAAAAGTCCTGTGGAAGTCTGTTGCAGGTCCGCTGCCGTGCTGCTGACTAGTAAATCCTGTCCCTAATGGGAAGTTCATCGCAAACATATGACATCATAAAAATAGTCACTGAAATGGGAGCAGGTACTCCAGCTGTGAAAAGCTAGATTTTTAGTCTCTCCTCTTAGTAAGTACCATCATTACTAAAATCTGTGGTCATCCTTCTTTATGTCAGGAGGCTGTATAGCTGAGGAATTGCAGAAATAGGATGGGCGACAGTTGTCAAAACCTATCAGATGCTTTTACAGATGAGGAAACTTTAGAAAGGGTGTCATCTGGCCGTGTCAGAAGCTGGAAAGATTTTCTCATTTCATTCTGCGTAAAGGTTGTGTCATGAGCTGTAGCGTGCGGGCTTGTCTTTATTCCAAGTAAACAATGGTAATGGTTTTGCTCGATGGGTTTAATGGCAGTTGGAATACTGATTTGTTAACAGTTCTTGCTTATTCCTATTTTCTATTTAATCTCTTCCATCTTCATTACGAACCTGGATAGATTTACATGTCAATAGTCTTATCGCTGATGCTTTCCTTCATTTGATTTCTGCTGCGTAAATAAAAAAGCTCTTCCGTGCCTAAAGTAAATGATTACCTTCTAAAGCATGTTGCATTGTATATTGCTCAAGTTTAGCTAGTAATTTAGCAGGATTCCAGTTACTGGAACTTTTCTGCTTTAGACTCAGAAAAATATTAAATGGTCAAAATAGTTTATCAGTGCTGAATGTAATAGTCCTTGAGTATGAAAAATAGATGAAATAAAGCTTTCAAACTAGCCAGAAAAATGGCCAGTGCAGTAATGAAACAAAGGTGCATCTTTAGCTAATGTAGGAGTTTAGTATGGCATTGAGTTAAAAGGCAATTACAGATACAGTTAAATTCTGGTTCAAAGCCAGTTGTGCTAACATCCCCCTCTGCTGTTTCTAGAAAATATTTCCATTCAGTTACTCCGCAGAACGTTTTATGTACCTTGTGCTATCAGAAGACTTTGGTGAATGTAAATGCTGTTATTTTAAACTAACATTGTAGCCGGTAATTTTCTGTGATTTAGGTATGGAGTAATACTGGGTGTGAAATACCCAGTAACATGAATTGTGTTTGTGTCACATATACAAGCACACTCATATATAGGATATAAAATACCCATTTATCCATCCATCCCAAATGCATGTGTATATTGGGTAATAATACTTATATAGAATATAAGAATAAGAAACATTTCATGCATGTGTATTTTCTCTGGTTTTATGTACCTGTAATCTGATTGCTTAAACTAGTGTTTTCTTCTAGCGAGAGGAGCTAGTCTTCATTCAGCCTCACGAACACCAGCAGGACTGACTAGTAGTGATTTTGCTGCGTAACAACACAAAACCACTCAGTCAATTTGATGCTGAAGTTTCTTGGTGGTGGGTACTCCCAAAGCAGACTACAAAAATGGGAAAAAATAAAACAACCCATGAACCCAACAACCACAAAACAAACAAAACCTCAGAAAACAAGTGAGTAGCTAGATAATCCTGGTTCATCCATGGCTTCCCGCCAGCTTTCCCCTTCAGTCTGTTTGTTGTATCCACAGTCTATACGCCCCTTCTCCGTCATAGTAAACAGTTCCTGTGCAGCTCTCAATTTCAAGTCGAGTTGTAGCAGGAGGTTTGAACTGGAAAAGAAGAGGTTGCTGGAGGTGCCGGGAAAACTGAGAAGGCAAAGATTTCCCTATGGTGAGCCACAAGTGGTTTGTAGGGACCATCTTTCCCCAGGCTTTTTCCCTTCGAACCTCATGGGCTTCCTTTTAGCTTCTGCTGGGGAGCTCTGCATCCTACGCATGCGCTTTTATGGAGCTGATCAGGCCCCTTTGTCCTCAGCTGTGAAAAAGAGAGAAGTTGCGGGCGCTGAGAGGTGGGTGGGTGTGTTAGAGAGGATGTAGGGGCTGTGTGGAAATCTGGCTGTATCCCTAAGGCAGCGTAAGAGGTTCGCTTCGTACTGATACTCTTGTCTCCATGCAAACCAGCGCGGCGTTGCTTTGGGGAGCGCTTCAGACGCTGTTGTATCTCCCCTGGTGCGCAGTTCGTCTAGCGTGTCAGGAACTGGGCGGTGGGGCTACTGCAGCAGCATGTTTCTGGTGCGAGGGCTCAAGTCAAAAAACTGACTGTGGAGCTTTGTTGTTCTGATGTGAGGAGCTGTTGGGATATTGCAGTCATATCCTTGTGCAGACACACTGGGCTTGCTCCAAGCAGGGGTTATTTTGGTGTATCAGTATCCTTGTTTGCCCCTTCCTTGCTTCCCTATCCTTCCTTGCCCCTTCCATGTTGAACCCCTGCCTCAAAGACTCCTTAGCTCAGCCTTTGTTGTTTCTACAAGTCATGTGTTGAAATGGAGGTTATCCAAAAGCTTGACAAAACCAGAATTTTGCTAATGGAAGTTGGCTGGTCTTACTGAAATGAAGTAGCAGAGATGTGGCCAACGCTGTTGGCTCACCTTGGTGATAATTGGTAACCTGAGTGAAGGAGAATAACCCGGGTTAATGTTTCAGGCATCGGAGCATGCGTGTGCACCTAGGGTTTCGCATTTGTGAGAACGCTTTGTTGCGGAGAAGGTTCTCTTCCAAGGGGTGGCAATCCGTGGTATTTCAACAAGTATTTTTAGATGCCTTCACTGCGGAAGTTATGTGGAATACTTACGTCAAGTAAAAAATCATATCGTGCCATTTTTTAGAGGCTAAAACCGTATTTAAAATACGAAGTGGATAGCTGCTTTTTATCTGCGTTTTTGTGCGTGCTGCAGCACAGTTAGTTACTGGGTTTGTGCTGCCTGCTCTGTAGTCGAGCAGTACTCTGCAGTGGCTGTGCTGCCTCTGGCTTCCACCGCTGCGATTATCACAAGGAGTCCTCTCCTGTAGAGGACAGGAATTGGGCTCTGTGTTGAGTAAAAGAACGCTAACGTACGCCTGATGCAGTAAACCCTGTCATTTCAAAACTGACGTGGGAAGACTACCCAGTATAAGGCAGTGTCATTAAAATTCAGGGCACACTTCTCCCCAATTTTCTGCCTAAGATGCTAAATCAAATCTTGTTATAAACCACCTAAAATATTTTTTGAGGTGACATCTGAGCAAATACCTTGGGAAGAAAAGTGTTCCTGGAATTAATTTCGTTCAATATCCCTTCCAATCAAGTTAAATGAATGCATTTTATGAAACTCCTGTTTCAGCTTTATAGCTGATCAAGTTTGACAGGACTACGGAAAATAGTATTTGTATATCGTGTATGTTCACTATGGGACTGCTTGAGATCCCTTAATGTACATGGTTATTAATTTTAAGAATGCACATAATTGTACTTTGTTTTTTTTTTTTTTTTTTTTTTTTTTTTTTTTAATATTATGCCCTCCACGGTTGTTCTACCTCTATGCTTAACAGGGTAGCCGTGTTTAGAAGGAAAGACTGTATTTTTATTTTCTGCTCTTCTGTCCATCTTCCCAGTTCTTGACAGTCAGAGAAATTAGGTGAACTTTAGGAAGCATTTTAAAGGAAACATTAGGAAATATTTTAAAACCCAGGACTCAAGGATAAAAAAACCGTGCAAGTATTTTGTGAATCCTGCCTCAAATACAAAACTAGTGTGTTCTCATGGAAGATGTTCTGACAACAAGCATCTATCCCTGAGGTTACTGCTGCGTGAGCTTGTCTGCTCATCTTAAGCTGGAACAGAATCAGTTTCTGAGATAAGGGAGAGGTATAGGCCCGTTACCGAACTTAATTGTGTTATTGTGGGTTAGCATTTTACATCTGATCAAATGAGGCCACTTTAACAGAGGATATGCTTCATACTCTTTCCAGGTGCGTGTTAAAAATTAGCTTACATTTTCCACACAGAAGGCTGAGGGTGAGTGTTCATTGCGTGCTAAGCTCCGGCCTAGTAAGGCAGGAGGAATCTCTTCCTTCCTTCCTGAGTTTAGGTGGGTCCTCAGAAACTGAAGATAAGTAAGAGCTGGAGAGCTAGGATTGGAAACCTTGTGCAAAGGCTCTCTGTCTGTCTTTAATCTGTTTTCTCACGTGTCTCCTGAAAAGTTAAAGTGTAAACCGGGTGGCAGAAAGCCTTTTGTGAGGAGAGGATGCGGTTACAGCGGCAGCCCTAAGAATCGGGAGTTGGGCGTTGGGGCAAACATTTGGAGAGGCGCTTGGAAGATCATCTCAGCCCCGGGGAAGGCATTGCCTAGGCTTAGTGTGGGGCCCAGACAGATACCTAGTGAGTGAGCAGTTGGGACATTTGGTCAGTTATGCTGTGCAAAGCATGCTGTAGTTGCTTACGTGTAAGGTGAAGAAATCGTGACTTAGTGGTAGGGACAAAACTGGAAGGAAACGTCACTAATGTGACATAAGACACTGGCTTAACTAGCTGCCTTCCAGTCCTCCAGTAGCAGCTGAAACTGGAACTAAATCTCGAATTGGAAAACGCTAATAATAAAAGATACATTAATAACAAAGTACTAATTACGAATGGTATGTATATTGTCCTTGTCAGGGCTTCTGCCTCTTTTCACCTCAGTCTGACTGAACTGCATCTTGGACAGTTGGTCTTTCTCCATTTGCTAAACTGAACGCCGGTGAAGACCATTTGCCAGGTGGGATGAGGTGACAGTCTAGAGCTGGTTTTCATCAGCATGCAAAGGACACGGGTGCCGTGTCAGTTTTTTCATTCTTTCTCTTAAAACCAGCTGGGACCGGGAGGGCTCTAACACAGGGGTGGAAAGGAGGCACCAATGGCTCCCTAGTGCCCTTTTAGCATGAAAGGAACTGAGAATGAGCAAAAAGCATCTACGTCTCTTGTGATCTGCACGGCCAAGTTAACAGCATTTTATGACCTGCAGTATTAAAAGAATTTGATAAATGTTGCAGAATCTTCATGAAGATACAGTCTTCGCAGGTTGCTGGGAGATGACTGACTGGGTCATAACCGAGGATTTTTCCCATATAGAAAGAAAATGTGAGATACTGGATGTAAATACACTATTTCTGTTTTTTTTGCAGAGGCAAAACAGTTTTTGCTATGTGCGTCAAAAATGGAGTTAGATTTGCCAGCAATGAGTGATGACTTACCGGTACGGCAGCAAACACGCTAGCTTCCTTCAAAGAACAGCATCGTGTAGAATTTGAAGCACGAACAGTATTTGCCACTGATGGGCACAGTTGCTTTTGTGGGTATCTGGGCGCTGTGAAGGGTATAAGCTCTAAACACAAGTTCTTGATCGGAGTTTCCTGTGGACTGAAACATTAGAGGCAGACATAACCTGAAACACAGAAGCTTCAGTGTTACATCCTTCAGTAATTCAGACGTAGACAACCTTTCCTGAATCTCAACACATACCTGTATCCCTGCTGTAGGTTGTTTTCTGTATGATTCAAAATTAGCCTGAGCTGCCACTGCTCAAGGTTCTCCGTGAAGAGCTGTCAAGACCGTGTTGTGCTCAAGTGGCTGCACTAGGCAAAGCCTGATGGTCTGCGTTCTCCGCGTTGCTCATGTCTGAGCCCTCTTTAATCATGCTGGTGCTCAGGAAAAAGGATGCACTGAGTCAGCAACTGTCTGTAAGGGTCTTATGACTGTGGCTGTAAAATTCAGTGTTGTTGGAATGTTTTTCCTAAGCCATTTGAATTTATGCACATTGAAATGTCAGAGTACCGTCCGTCCTGACTTATGCACAAACAGACTAACGAGGTGTGTCGGCATCCTGCGTGGGTGAGGACAGGGCAGTCCCCTGCTCAGCGTTTCAGTCTGGCAAGATGAGCCCGACACCCTGTAAAATTTGGGGTAAACCAGTACCATTTATGTTGGATGCGGGTAATTTTGGTGACTTTTTCACCCAACTGATTCTTCTTTCCTCCCTCTTCCTGCTGGCGCAGGCTGTGCTGGGTGGCTGGGCGCCATTCTGGCGTGTCCTGTGGTACGGGGTGGCCAGGTTTTGTGGCTCTGACTGAGGCTGCTGATCTAATGTTTCTTTAAAAAAAAAAAAAAGGTCATTATCCGTGCTAATTCTGCTTTTCACTGATTCTGCGTTGCAAGTTAGAAGCAGTGTTCTTTGCTTACTATTGAAATATTTTAAAGAGCACGTGCGAAGGAAAAAACAGGTAAGCAGGGGCTGACAACTTTGATGCCGATACGTATTTCACATGGAATTTTATTGTCTTCTCTCTTTGGAAGTTACCACAGGAATCGAGAAAGACAGGCGTGACCGACACAATCTTGATCTTCTTTGTGCCTTATTTAATTTCTCATTATCAGTGAAAATCACCACTGAGAAGATTCAGCTACTGTTCAGGGAAAGCTGCAGAGAATATTTTAATAGTGTTGTTGTCCTCTTTACATACTGGGTTCCCACAGACCTTTAGGGAGTTCTGCAGTTGTCTCACTAAAGTTTAACTTTTTTTTTTTTTTTGGCTGAAAATGACATAATAATTCTTTATTCCTTGAAATATAGTTAAAGATAGAAATATAATGATGGCATTTTAAAAATAACTGTCAACTAATCTTATTCATCTTTTTTTTTTTTCCACCAGTGGGATGAGACTGAATTTTTAATGCCACCATTTTGTGGGGTGCTAATTGAATATTGTGTAGCTGAGCACGAACGTTTCCTTATCAGCAGGCAGTATTTTGAACATTGTAAAGCATTGCCAGAACGTGTCCTCCCAGTAACTATCTTTCCTAAGAAGGCAAGCACTACATAAAATGCTTATTCTTGTTTAGTGAGCCACACAGGGTAGCGCAGCACTTTCTGAAGCAGTTGCGCGGCAGGTGAATGTACAGTGAGACGTGATCTCTCTATCCCACAGTGTAAAGTGAATTAAACCCAACACATGTACATTTCACAGACAAAATGAACGTATCAGTGACTGGCGCGAGTGTTTAACTGAGCCAGATCTGAGACGATTCCTGAGACGATGTTTCAAGCTTTTTGTTTCTATTGATATCAATTAGCAAGACGCAGAAGTGATGCCAGCCTTTCTAGTTGCCTGCGATGGAGACCAGGGGTTCCGCAGTCCAATGCTTGTTTGTCGGTGTAGCCGCTTCTACAGCGGGACAATATTCACGAGAACCATTTTTTTTCAGGCAAACAAATGAAGAACAATAACTGGTACTTTTTTGGGGGGGTATAGTAGTGTCTGACGTTGTGTCGTCAAAAATACCTGTGGGATACATGTGTTCTGCATAGGCAGGAAGAGAGGAGGTGCATTGGGTCCTTGGGGCAGTGACTGCCAGTGGTCAGAGCAATGGTGTTTGCTGATGGGAGGCCTTACTGAAAGCTGTTATTAAAATAGGAGTAACACACCGGTGGACTATTTGGATTATATTACTCTTTTCTATTTGGATTATCACCTCTGTGGACCAGCTACGGTGTCCTTCGTACTGCGATTGCAAAGAGGAGCTTTCCCTGCTGCTTCTGTCTTTGCCATTGCCAGTGCCTGGTCAGGGAAGATCAGCAACGAGCTGGTGCGCACAGGTGCCGCCTCTCACCTCGGAAGTTTTTTCGGCATCTGAGCAAAGCCAGGTTAGTTCCAACAAGTGAGTTGCATCAAGCTTCCTGCTATGCTCTGCACTCTCAAAATCTCCTTAAAGTGCCAGTAACGGGCAGGATTTTTGTCCTCACTTGTGCCCACGCTCTTCATTACAGGGTTGGGACCTGAGTCTGAGATGAGGCTGTTGTGGAATAAACAGATTGTTTCACTACTCTGACAAAAATTTAATTTCAGTGGCATTTTCAGTGAAGTATTTGGGTTGGTTTTGTGTTAGGAATGGATTATTTACACAACAGCTGGGCAGAAAGTAGAGCGGTAGTCACACAGAAAATACTCTGGGGAGTGAAATTCACTGCCTGGTAAATGGATGCAACTCTGCTGGATTCTGGAGGTTAATTCTCTTGTGCCAGCAAATTTACTGAGCCCTTGTAGCTGTTAGTGGAGGCTGTTTCTTCGTCCAAGGTCTCTTCTGAAGTGTCAGAGAAAACTATTGCCCCAAAATATGTTGCCTCCTTCGCTTATACCTGTCAGTTTTATTCTTCTGGTTTTTTACATTTTCTGGTGGTTTTGTAAATATCACAATGTTTTTGAATGTGGTGAGAAGATTTAAACCTGAGCCTTCTCAAAATACCTGATTTATTTGATAAAACTTCCAATTTTATGAGGAATATACTTGTAAATTGCTTGACCATTTTTTTTGTAATACTAACCTTTCCCAAACCAAAGAAACAGTATGGAAGACGTAGCCTTTAAGTAGACTGTGTTGTAAAAGGTTCTACGTACATCGTGATTTGGCAGGACTGAGGAAACGTGTCTCCTCTCTTACAGAAATGTGTTTTGAAATTATAATATGTAGTGCTTTTAACGTCACCTCTTCCTAGGACTGTTTGCAATATGTGCAGGAGCCAGATAAACTTGCAGGATTTGCATGTCAGAAGTGAAGCAGTTGATTAAATGCTTTCAGCTGGGGTGTGGGCAGCTGCATGGAGAGGGGAGAGAAGGAATGAAATGGGTAATGTATAAGGATAATTCAGTAACTTTATACTTTTAGCTCTTGTGAGTCAATAACTTAATTCAGGAACACTATTAGTAGCAAAAAAAACCAGAAAACCCCAAACACCCCCCTCGCACCTCAAGCACAGAGTGCTAAAACAGGGCTGGTGTTTTTTGTGTGTTCGTATTTGCACATTGAACAAACACATCTTGTAACTTAAGTTTCATGTTATCTTGATTTGAATATTATAAGGCTTTAGTGTTCTCAAGCTTTCCTGTCATTACTAATGCTGACAGAAATGGTGCACTAACTTAGGCTTTTCTTACGGTCTCTCGTATTTCCTCTGTCTGTCTTGAAGGTACTAACCCTAAAGTCTTGGAAATTTCCTGTCTTCACATGTCCACAGATTCAGGCATGCAGGGGTACCTGTGTTTGTTTTTTAAAAAAAAAATCAGGAATATTATATATTGTATTTGTTCGTCATTCTGCTTAGACACATTTTAGATGTTTTCACTGCTATTTGTTTAAATATTTAGCGTGAACTGATTCTTGCTTTTCAGAGCACTTTAATATGAAAAGAGCCTTAATTTTCAGGTGACTTGCCCGCTGTCATTAAATACAAATTTTTCAAACTAAAGAAAAAGAAGAAGGTTCAGCTGCTGGCTCTATATCCTATTTTCTGCTTTTGTCAAAGATCAGGGTAGTAGGTAAGTAGTACCTGAAGCTATGTTCCTATACATTTGTTTCTTTTTTGTAAAGTAATTGAAGTAATTTTAAAAAACACAACCTCTGAGAATTTTTATGATGACCTCCTCGGGTAGATGGCTTAAATATAGGAAACATCCTTGTAGTTGAGTTATGGGGTTCCAGGTCATCTGAAAAACTTGTCCTAATACTTCTCTTTCACAGCTTATAATATACATCAGGCTAGTTTTGACATTTCTTTCCTCTTCTGTCACTCCTTGCTTTTTGCTGATCTTACCAGGGTTGGCAGTATTCTTTTTCTGACCCTTTTTTTGTAACTAGGGATATTTAATTTCTTTCTTTAACTGCAAAGAAAGAAGTCAGCATAAAAAGAAAAAAACAGCATGATGGGCCTGTTCATTGAACTGAAAAACTCTTTGGTGTTTAGGCTGATACTCTGAAGAAAAGTATTGAAAAGTAGCTTTTAATTGACTTGTTTCAAGTGTTGCTTATTATTTCCTTAGTGCTAACTGCCTGTAATAATTACATAAAGTGTCTTTTTGTAATTTGTACGGTTTTGCTTTCAGTTACTAAAATGAAAATTCAGTATGTTTATGTGGAACTTCTAAATGTCCTAATTGACAAGTTCTGGATTTTAGATCTGCAGTTATGTGAATGCATTTGTAATTATCTGGGGAGTTTAAACTGAATTGTAGATTATTCCTATACAATTAGGATACTCAGGGTTGTAGTTACACATATTTAAGGGTTTGCAAGGTTAAAGGTAGGCATTTTCATGATATTTAAAAATGTACCTTTTGTGGCATGCTGTAGTAGTAAAGTAAAATACATGGTGCGCCCAAGTGAAGGTCAGTTCCTGGAACTGTGCTGAAGTCATGGTTTGTGACAGTATTCTTTAAACAGAAAACTTTTTAGCCTGTTGTCATGAATCTGAGTGTTCAAGTTCAAACACATAAATTATCTTACTTGCATGCAGATTCCAGGTGATAATCAAATATTAGTCATTTTACCTCAGTTGATAGCACACTAAGGATTAAAAGAAAAACAGAAGCTTATCATGAATTGATAATATGTCAGAGATCTGTTTATCAGCAGAGTTTGCACGTGAAAGGCTTGAACCAGCAAACTGTCTTGTAGAGAGTCCCTAATCCAGCAGAGTATTTAAAAATATACGTTTTTCTGGATCAGACCATGACACTCAGTGCACTGTTAGGCTCTAATTGTATGAATGGATAGTGCACATGGTCCCAGTTCATTTGATGCTGATCTTAAAAAGATCTCTTAAGGCCGCTGAAACCTTTGCTGCTGAAGTGTATGGATACTTGAGAAGGAATAATCCCTTTGAAGTCAATGTGCTTAAATTTAAGGCTTAACTTATATGCTTAAGTGGATCAAAGGATAATTCTAAAAAGAAACTGTTTATTTTCTTTGATTAAAGATCATTCTTGTGATCTTGACCTGTTTTGTGGGGGGAAGAGAAAGCCAGTAAAAGGGATTTAAAATATCCTATATTTTCTCCCTTTCTTTTAATAAAAAGCCTTTTTTTCCCAGAGAACTTGCAAAATATATTTTTCTTTGGTGGTATTCCTTTGCTTATTCCTCATATTCTTTGTTGGAAGGGAAGTTAAATGTGTCTAACTGCAAGATGCTGTGTGTTATTTTTTTTCCTGGTGAAAATACTTATTTTCATTTCCGCTCATTGAAAAATATTGCATCGTGAATGAAAGTAATGTGCAAGAAAAAAAAAGTATACTCAGGAGATGCCAGTTTTGGTGATAAAAGTGATGCATACCATTTACCCGAACAGGTCTGAGATCCCAGTGCGTTTTCAGAGTTGCTTGATTCGTTATCACAAATATGCTGTTATGTATCATAGCAGGAGGAGGAATCTTTGTCAGAGTGAAGACGTTGAGAGTTACTTTTTTCCAAATTTATCTTTCATGCAGATCCTAAAAAACACAAGCTTTTTCCCACTGCATATTTAAATACGGATAGCCCTAGAAGCAGAAGTTACCGCTCTACAAAATAGGGTAGCATCTTGGTTGAAATCAATGAGAATTCTCTGTTGAATGTGTTGAAAGTAGAGTATCAGTTGGTTTTCTGTGCTGTGGTCATTTGGGACAGCTGCAGTTTCGGCTTCGTTCTTCTGGAAACTGGAGTACTGTGTGGGATGAAATGAGAGGATCACCTGTTGAGAAAGGGATTTAAACACTACGGGGCTGTTACTGTGAATTGGCACTGATGGAGGGAAAATAGCAGCAATGCTGTTTTTCTGCTTTGTACCTTAGTTCCCAGGCAGTTCAAAATACATGTACTTCTGGATAATCCTTACTCCTTTGATTTTGTATTCCGGTCTGTCTGTTTTTGTGAACTTTGATGTATTGTCTATGCTCTGAAAAATGCTTTGCCACCATGCAGGTGTTACTGAAATCTAAGTGTAATAGAAATATTAAAATTTCTAAAGGAAGTCATAAAACACTCCCAGACAAATTTTAATGTTTTCTGCTTTGTCCAGCAGAAGAGAGAGAACTTTGAGTTCGTTAGTGCGTTTCATCTTCAGCAGTGGTTTATAAACCTTAGCCTGCCTTCTTTACGGTGAGGTAGGCATTATTTTGTGAAAAAAATCAGGACGGACGTGTGGTTGGTGCAAGATCAGAGGAGACGTCTGCTTTGCAGTTTGAACTCTCTCATGTCTGGTTCTTCAGTCAGTGGAACACTGTGGTCTGTAGTCTTTCCTGTGTGCAGGAACTGTACAAGATTTCTCTTCAATAGTTGGTTAGAAAATACAGCTAGAAGAAAGAGGTACTTTTTTCCTGGGGAGAAAAGCTGCACTTGTGTGAATAGAATGCATAGGACGGATTGCAAGTCCTTTTGCTTGTCGTTAGAAGCAGGAAGCCAATGTCAAATGGAAACTCCATTTCTATGTTGCCGTACGTGGAGTAAGGTGAATAATAACAATCAGCTGAATAAAAGCAATATTATTCTGCAATATGACACTGCTATAAGTCTCTTCTAGTGCTCTATAGCTTTCCAGTCATTCTCTATTGACCGAAAATACTCATGTATTTGTCTCTAAACAGACTTCAGTATTGCAATGGTAAGGAACATTGGTGTATAAGTCATTAAACCATATGAATATTTATTTGTGTGTGCTAGTTTCCTGGTCTGCTGGTGCATCTCAATGTGTTTATTGAAGGTTTCACTGAAGGGTTAAAAAAAAAAGTCCTCAAGGAATGTCTTTTGAACATAAGTGTCCAAACAGGGGGGGGAGAGACATTATTTTCATAATGAAAATGTCTTCTTCCTCCTTGAACTGAGGTGCTGCATAAAAGGTAGACAAGAATAAAAGCACTTCTGCTTATTTGATCTTCCAGGAGCAGGTTCGTGATCTGCCATTGCAGAGTTTGGGGGCTGATAATCTATGAGCCCAGTTGCACAGAAGAGAGGAGACAATTTTTTCCTTCGCATAGCAAATCAAGAATTTACATTTAATCTTGTATAAAAACCTACTTGGCTAATACTAAGATGTGAACGCCAAGGTATGTAAGCATGTATGGAAGAATAGTACCAAGTTGGACTTGGCAGTGTTAGGTTTATGGTTGGACTCGATGATCTTAAGGCTCTTTTCCAACCTAAATGATTCTATGATTCTAAGTTCATCTGTAAGAGACCAATTTAGCTGGTAATCTTCACCCTTCCTCCTGATGTCCCAGGAATTTGGACTACACTGGAGATAGTTTGCGAGATTGGTCTCGGACACCTTTAGGTTTTACTGCTGAATTTTTCTTAACCCTCATGCTTTACTGAGCTTCTAGGGTTGTCTTTTCGGTGCTGATGGACTTAAACATCTTGGCTGCTTCCCCAGTACTGTGCAACACAGAGCATTTGCCATTGGTTTTCTGTCTGACCCGAGCAGGTGCTGCTCTCCTTCCAGATGGCCACCCCTCAGCTTTCCTTAAGCTATGGGCATCATCTGGTAAAGAGAAGTAAATAATTTTTACATTAGGTTCTGCATTCAGCTACCAGCATCGTGTTCTGCTTCTTTCTAAAACTGAGTTTGGAATGCGGTTTTGTATAATTGATCCTTTTCGTGGTATTTCAAGGTTGCAATGAGTTAGGGAAGTTATGGGAAGAATTTTGATCTTTAAGGCAAAGTACAGGCTCAGTGAAAAACACAGGCAAACCAGTAGAATATATTGCCATGAAAGCCTTATTAAATTGGCAATGGTGAGAACTTCAGATTGATTAATGTTTCTTCATAAGATGTTTTATTAAACAAAAAATAAAAAAAAAAAGTAGAAATTGCAAAATGTTATACAGTAAATAGGGAGTGTGCTATAGTATTCAAAGTTGTGAGCTATTATTTGCCCATTCAAAGAAGTACTAACAAAATGCTACTTTGACTAGCGAAAAGAACAGCTGAAAGGTCCAGTGGTTCCTTCATCTGCTTCTTTACATACAGGATAGACTGTGTAAGCATAATTTGAGATTCAGAACATGATTTGTTTTAAAAAAGCATTTCTAATTTTTATTCATTGAAAGTCAAATTAGGATAAGCAAAAAATGATGGGGTGAAATTGTTCGAAACTGCTTTAATTATGTCTAATGTCAATTCTGCAAATGTTTTAATTTCTTTTGTGGTGAAGTGTTTAATAAACATAATCAAAACGGAGTTTTAGATTTTATTATTTCTAGCTATGTTAAAATGAGGTATTTCTTAAAAGGGAAAACAAAAAAAAATTGTTTTTCTGGTATCTTAAGTAACCTTGACTAAGCCTCTAGTTTATCTAATATTTTGTATTTCCATTTGTTACATTAACCTTGATGTCTTCACATGTTATTAGTCTTTTATCGAATGGCTTCATAACATTTCATTGTTTTTCCTTTAACAGTCTTCAGCTATTGTAATGCATCATTTTTTGTTGTTGTTTGATTTCTGTTTTAACAGAAAGAAAAGGAGTGAGAAAATAGTGTTCAAACAGGAACGCTCCGTTTTCCATGTTCGTTGCGGCAGAGGTCTTTATCTGCTTTGTGACCATGTCTGGTATATCCTGCTTCAGGGCAATAAACTCTGTAGCAGTGAAATGCAGAGTAACCTTCGTCTTAGGGATATTGGCTAGAAATTTATTATTGTCCTGAAGTTTGAGAATTTGTATCACATTTGAAGCTTATGTTTATATTGCTTACTGTTATAAAGCGAGTGTGCTTGTCATCTCTACAGATGCCTGATTTAATCCTGTAACCTGTTGTCGAAGTAGTATTGTATGGAAATGAAATTCACAGTCTAATTTTGCGTTCTGTGAAGAAAATCTTAACGTTATTGCTTGATAATTCTGATGAATGTTCTGTTTACCCGTTCTCAAGAAAACCGCAAGTTGCCCATTGAGGTATGCCCTCACCCGTATCTCTCCCTGTCACTGCTGTCCGTGCTCTCTGTTGTAGAGACCTCCTGTGCTTAGGCTGCACGTTGCTTGTCTCTCCTTCACACCTGTGTAGTTGGCCAGTGTCTTTTCTGAAGTTGGAAGACCGGAGCCTGAGACCCAGGTCCAGATCCAGATGTAACTTTACTATAAACTTGAAGTTCTCCCTCCCACTGTTTGCAAATCCATCCTCCCCTCTGATTTTGGAGCCGCTGTTCGTCTTTGAGGAGAGCTCGTCACTGGATTGTCCATCCGTCCTCTGCCGTTATGTTACCCTTCTGTTAATTTTCCCTGGGTACGCTGATACTGCACATAGTCTGCTGCTCTTTTCATTATCCTTCAGTAATTCTTGCGTGGTCAGTAAACGTTTTAATCTCATCAATCATCCCTCTTTCACATTGGTCTTTAATGTTTTTCTGTATTTTTCTTTTTTTAGAATATCGCTTTTTCCTAGTTTAAGCACATTCCTAGTCCTTCCTGGTTCATATGAACTGATGAGAACTGGTCATGGAGTTAAGGAAGTCAGGTCTTGTCCATGAACATTTCTTTGAACTCAGTTAAACCACCAATAAGGCTGATCATCTCTTTTCCTTCCCTTGGCCCCGGGGGGGGGGGGGGGGGGGGGGGGGGGGGGGGGGGGGGGGGGGGGGGGGGGGGGGGGGGGGGGGGGGGGGGG
>JAVKLA010000062.1:1441460-1483420 GCA_034782735.1 Sagittarius serpentarius | reverse complement strand
CCCCAGTACTGAGTTGCATATGCCTTCTTGTGTGTGAACCTTGTAACTTCTTACCTTCAAGATAAGACTCTAATTTATTTCAGTTACTTTAGATTTTTCTTACTGCTTGGGCTTAACATTTGATTTTGCTTTCTGTGGGTTGATTTTTTTTTTTTCATTTATTTATCACAGTCAGTTAACTTGACTGTTGAGGAGATGGGTAAGAGAAGGAGGTGGGAGAAGGGGGAAGTATTTCTGCCCATGTATCAGAGAGCTTGGAAAAGTTGGGGTCCTCTGACTGAGACTGAGGATTCTCTGCTTCCTGATGCCTTGCTGTTGAGTTGGAAGTTATTCCAGCTAAAGCTACAACTCTAGCTGTCGATTTCTAAGGTCTGTGGGTGGGAATAGGGAAGCCCTGAAAGCCCCAAGCATTTCAAAATCTAAAGCAGAAGCTCTGGAGCCCACTGTTACTAGCCACTCTGCATGGTAGAATATCCTAAAGCCACGGATCCAGCAGCTCAACATGGGAATGACCAGAATCCATATAAATACATATTTTTTTTTAATAATACCTTGTGTTGAGTTTGTTTTTTCCCCCCCTTGAAAAATTTAGTTTTTGATAAATGAGTAATTTGTTGTAAGGATCAATAATACATAAAGTTAATGTTGCTGGCAAGATGTGGACATACTGTTTGAACCCAGAAGTGTAAGTTCAGGGCCACTGTATAGAGAGAATGTAATGAAGAAAAAGACCATCTAATCATATCAGAAAAGTATACATCATTAATAATGAGAGAGGTAACTTCTAGGAAGAAGACCAAGTATAAAAGACGATTACTACTCTAGAAGTTGGAATAGTTGGAATTGTCTCCTTGGTACTGCCTCTGGTCGTCTCGCTGGAAGTGGGATAGATGATTTGATGTGCCTTGGAGTGGCTTCTAGAGGAAGACTGTGAACTGATTTGGTATCACCCTGTAAGCCATCCGCATGTGTTCTGAGTGGTGGCAGCAAATGTGCGCACAACTTTGGCAAAGCCTCTTTTTTGCCTTGTCTTTAATTGGAGGTTAACGACTATGAAGAACGGGTGCGTTCAGTAGTGGACAGAACCGAGCTGCTCTGGCAGCGTTCCTGGTCCGCGCGTTGCTTTGGAGCAGCCGGATGGGAGTACCGTGGCAGCCATGGCATTAGAAGTTTAAAAATTTTTGTGAGTAATTATTTATGAAAATGAATAATACATCAACGTAGTAGTTTGTATGTATTTTAATTTTACTCCACAGCTGGCTTGCTTTCTGGCCTGGTTTGTAGCATGAAGGAACTTGCCCGGCAGTACTGGGCCGTGAGCTCTGTTTCGGCAACTTAATGGGCACCGGTCGCTGTAGTTTGCAGCCAGCAGCAGGAGTAGTTTCCACCAATAGCTACAAAGCTTCCTGAACAATTTCAACTGTTGATTTACTTGAGATGTCAGAAAGCTTTTTCCGCTTGGGGTTTTGTGAATGTCATTTGTCATTCCAGAGCTTTTTCCCTGCTTTCTCCTTCCTGCTTCCTAATAACAAAGGCTCTCTGAACCACTCCCCCCTCTTCCATGTCACCTAGTCTCCTTTTTTCTGTCTCTGTCACTCTTAATCTTCCTTTTTTTCCATTTTCTACCATCTTTTATCCTTGTTTCTTCAGGTTTTTCTTGTTACCGAGTTACTGCTTTAGACATGCATTATAAATAAGTTGCACTGTAATGATGGTGAAGACAAGCTAAATAAGATGTATGCTTGTTGTTATCTGGGCAGAACTTAGAGCTTTTTTCCCCACCAGTACAGCTGTATCTGAGCATATGGGCAAACTGCTGCATCTACATAGAATCAAGAGGAAAAATGCCAAAAAGGGACTGAAAAGGTCATTTTGTCTGGTGTTATTCAGCCTGTGGTTTGTGAATCGCTGCTGGTCCATAAATCGTTACAGAATGGTCCTTGAAACAATTATAAAATGCCGCAGGCGTACGCACGCTCCCACACGCTCAGCAGGATTGCGTCCGAGTATGTGGGCAGGCACAGGCAGCAGTTGGCTCCCAGCGGCTGTCCAAGCCTCATTAAAATGTTTGTTGCTGTCCAGTTCTGAATTTATCAGTTCTGTTGTTTTAACCAAATATTAGGTATCCCTGTCCTCAACTTCCCGTGATGCCGGTACAATAGTTAAACCTCGAGCTTTCTTGCTCGAGGAAGTCACTGTCTCTGGCTTACAGTCCAGATCTCCTTCTGCAGTGAGTTGTAGGCTGCTTTCCGTGTCTAACAACCTATCTGCTCATAGAATAGTTTTAGATCCCCCTAGTCTCATAATCCCAAGTTTTACTAGTTTTCTTTGTAGCCATATTCCTCATTTCCATCCATAACTGGCTAAGAAATTTTTCCTTACCCTGGCCTGACAGTTGTTCTCCTGTATTCTTCATGTTTGCTGCCAAGCTGCTGTTGTTGGTCATAATGGTCGCTGTATTGTGTATGTTCTAACGCCTGCCTTCTGTATCTGAGCGTAAAGCTTTTGGCAGTAATTGTTACAGGAAGAGTCCAGTTTTGTCCTTGCAGCCTTGGAATGCGGCATGCTTCACGAGATCAGGGCTGATACTTTCTTATGGGCATGCCTCAGAAATCTGAGAAATTAACATGCTTAATTCTTTCTAATGAACATGTCTAAATACCTTGTTTTGTGATTGGTTTTGTATTGTACCTAAATTTGGGTAGTTTTCCATGACACACTTGTGATACAAACTTGAAGTCCTTACCCTAAAGCATGTAAATGGGAGGATGTTCTAAGGAAAAGGCATTGGCTATTTTGGAAAATAAGACTTCAGGTATATTCACTTATTCCAAGTATGATAAAATCCTTCCAACTTTCTGACCCATTTGGTTGAAACAAGAACAGTAGGAGCAACAATCACCCAGAGGCAATTAATTAGCACAGATTTCAGTCCAGTTAAGATCTGGCAAAGCAACAGATACCTACAGAAATCCTATGTTGTAAGTAGCAACTGCAATAATAGCTAGTACTAATAGTGAAAGAGTTGCAGGAGAAAGTAGTTCCTGCAGAGTGGCTAGAAGCTGATTTTCACTGTATTGAAGGGGTATCATAGAGAATGAGGTCAACTGGTACAAATTCTACTGTCTAGGCTTTTTTTTTTCCTCCTACATGGTAAGGAAATAGAAGTCAACCTCCCTCTTCCAAGAAGAGGAAGAATTCAAAAATATCAAGAAAGAAGACTGCCAGGAACAAATCCAGGTGTTCTTGCTTTTATCCTTTCAAGGAGAAAGAGTTATCGGATGCAAAAAAAATACTTTTTGATAAAGGCCAAAAATGTAATTAAAATTCTTGGCATCCAAAATGAGCAGGAGCTGATAAAGAGCCCTCTTAGTAAATATTTCCCCTTAGGGCCCACAAAGGAACCTGGCATTACTCTCCACTCTGCTTTGGGAGGATGCAATTAAAGTAAGATGGGAGCTTCTGAATAAAACAGGCAATGTGTGAAACCGTACAGGTTTGGGGAAGAAAAATCCATTTCATATTCATTTCCCCAAAGTATCTGGAGCAGAGGCTTTTCTCACAAAAGAAACTGTTCCACCAGCTGCATGAACAGGGAAATTTGTTCTAGGAAATAAATAGATAAATACGTAGAAGTTCTCAGGAGAAATCATGTGGTATCAGCTATGCTCCAGGCGTCATTAGCTTCTGCGTAGGTTTTTCGGGGCTGTGAGCCTGAAGACCACAGCCGCAGCCTCTCGGCAGTACGGGTGTCGTTCAAGTGGCTCTCACAAATGGGTGCTTTGTGAGCGTATGTGCTCTGCGAGGGTGCGTGTTCATGAGCGCTCTGGGACGTGTCAAGGTGGTGTGCCACAGGGCAGGACGGGATCTTACGGCTTGGTCCCAGCAAGCAGCAGCGTCCGCTGGCAGTGAACTTGCATCACTAGGGAGTGGGTTGAATCTTGGTATCGGCTTACCTGGGAGTAAAATTTTTTAAAACCTTCAGCTTAACATTCAGCCATGCTTTGGGAGAGAGATGGAAATCTCATAGAGAAGTTCCAGTAGGTTTCGTATGTATTGGATGCTGAGTGGAGCAGAGAGGTACAAATAATGCATCTTTAAGGTAGTCATTAAAATGACATGTTTTATTTGACGGGCTGACACCTGGCATGTGTGGGCTAGCAGTTAGCACGTGTGTAGCTCTGAACTGGCTACAGCACACACCACCTTGCCCCGTGGGGATGTTAAAAGGCATGTGGAAATGAGCTTTGAGTGTAATAATGGTGGAAAAGTGCCAGTAGTGGGGAAAATGGCAGAGGGGAGTGTGTGAGATTTGAGGAGGGGACTTCATCAGTGGGGAAGCAGACTCCTCTGGTTCTGCTGCTCCTGGTACAACTGGTTGTGTTATGTCCTACAGCTGCTGTCCTGCTGCTTCAGTTGTACTTTCTGCCCTTATCACTGTTAGAAAGGCAGAATCTGCCTTTATCACAGGTGTCTGGGAGGAAAATGTCTTTCCTGTTTTGATTTTGGACTCTCTTCTTCTCTAAATTGTTTTTTAATTTAGCTGCTGTTTAGAAACAAAGGGTGAATTCAGACCATTGTGTTCTATTTATTGTGCATGCAAAATTTTACGAAGGAAGTAAAGTCAAACTTGCTATAGAAAAAGGCAGTGGTCAGACTGCACTGATTGCATGTGTTACAAATTTTCCTTAATTAGTGCATATGAGTGGGGTATATATTACTGTATATAGCCTTCCCCCTGCCCCCGTATTCAGTGCAAAGATGAATAGTGATTACTTCCTGAGTAGTTAGTGAATATCTTTTTTTCTTCTCATTGTTCAGGATGTGGCCAGTGCCTCATTATTCAAATATTCATCTTCAAATTCAGAATTCTAATGGATTCTGTGGCCCTCATCACCATGTTATCTGACTACTTAATGTTTTATGAGGCTAGGTAAAACTCTGATCATCCCCATTGTATTGGTAGCAAACCAAGGAACTAACAGCTTAAAATCAAAATTATCTGCTGATTTTTGTGGCCATTGCTGAGACACTCTTCCACTCTGCTTGTCAGATGGCAGTATTAGGTAAAAGTTTCATTCTCTGCTCCCCTTGGCCTCCGTTGCGGCTGCATTCAGGCTCTGGCAGAGCGCGGGGAGTCCCTGCAGGTAGCTGGCTTCAGGTTTTGGGAAAAAGAGATGGAGACTGGATGGGACGGGGTCAGTCTTGCTTGAAACTGGGGTGCAGGGATTTCCTGGGGGGAAGTGAAGGGTTACCTTGAAGGCTGTGGTGCAGGGTTGCCGGAGGAGCAGCACGTGGCTACTCACTCCAGAGTCTTGCCTCTTGTAGCCTTCAGTCCTCTCCTTCTAGATGTTCATGGTTTATACTGGCATCTCTTCCAGTGGTTCCCATTCTGTGCGACAAGTGCGTGCTCTTCGTTTTCGGCCTTCTCACTGTAGCTCCTAACTACCTCTCTCATTTTTTTTCTTTTCTCTTTCTCACCTAATTTGTTTGCCCGTTGGTCCCCAGTCTTCTGAGCTTCTGCTCCTGCAACGCTCTTGGGCACCTTGCTCCAATCTGCGTGTGTGGGTTTTGTTACAGCACTGTTTGTCTCGTGGACAGAACAGGTTCCCCCATGTCCCTTGTTAGCTCCCCCTCTGTTACCTACTGCTGAAGAAGGCATTTTCTTTGTCCCTGTAGTCCCACGCTGACGGGAATGGGTGCCCCATTCCAGGCTTGGGTTCCCTCGACAGATTTGTCTGTGGGTGGTGGGTCCATGGACAAACTTCCCAATAGCATCGACAAAATTAATGGCCTCTGCAAAAATACTAGTTTTTGAACTCCGTTAGAGCTTTAATGGATGTGTGCAAATTAAGATCGGAGAGAGGTCTGTCTGATCTGTCAGTTGTTGCTGTGTAGGGTTTCTGAGCTCTCTGAAAAGCCTACCCACTCTCTAGTACAGAGCCCTTTCTGCTGGGCTTCAAGTCCCTGAGCTGAAAAGGGAATATCTAAAATTTTCAAAAGAAAAGGTTGCCTGAAAAGAAATTTAATGTCATATAAAGCATTCCGTTTCCCTCAGAATGTCTATTAAAAAATAAAAGAATTTTTCATTTAAGTCTGAACATGGTATCATGAGAAATTCATCTCACCAGTTAAAATCCAGCAAAGCAAGAGGCACGTAAAGGCAGTGTCAGTTTTAATCATTGGCACTGATATCAACTAGAATAAATACATATATAAATGTTGCAGTTGGAAAGGTTTTAGTCTCTAACTAAGAGTGGATTGGCTTCTCCTGCTACTTGAGGAGCTGATACTCATGTCATCAGTCTTGCTTCCCAGAGGGAGAGCTGAGTTAGTGTTGGTGGGTCATTTCTCAGAAAATGAATGAACAGATAGGGTATTTCTTTTTACAGCAGCATTGATGGAACTTGCAGAATGCTGGTTGCATAGGTCCTAGTAGTGTGCTTGACATTACTTAGTATGAATTATGTTCAAAGCTAGTATACCTTGACCTGATGCATTTGTTTCAAATAGTGCTTTTTTTTTTTTTTTTTTTTTTTTTTTTTTTTTTTTTTTTTTTTGAAAATGGTCCTTCAGGCTCTCTAGAAACTTAAGGATCTGCTGGGAGGTTGAAACAAAGAGGAGCTTGGTAATGGATGAAACTTGGGGTAATAAAAACATCCATTTTATTTTTCTGTAGTCTTTTTCATCCTACCTGTTATTTGAAGGTGTTTTATAATATTGCAAAGCAAAACTTTCCAGGGTGCTGTGATGTTGGATGGTTAGGCACTCTGACCTCGTGGAGGAACAAATACATGGTGTGTAAGATTCTTCAGAAAAATTTGTTCATTAAAATAATGTTTTGGATTCTAAACTCTGTTTGAGGTGGCATATTTGTTTTGCTTGGTTATTGCTTATTTTGTGCAATGCATTGTTTGATGAATAGATTTCTTTCAAAACTAGCATTCAGAAATTGGAGGGTGTGCAAAAGGAAAAAAAACTACTTTTGTACAACTCCTACCTGATTTTTGAAAAACTATAATTTTACCAAATTATTAGATGAACAAAAATAAAAATATAAAAAGACCATGCTGTTGTAAAAACCTGGTTTAGCTTTTCTGAAAAGTATAGTTACAAATATTTAGAAAGATCAAGCACTTTGAAAAACATGACCTGTCTGACATCAGATGTGCGCTGCATTTGATAACGCTTTAAATTAACAGATATATTGGGTTAAGGGCTCAGCACAGGTTGTCTTAATTTCCTAATGATTTTTAAGCAATTTGAACATGTATTATTTGCTTACATAACAAGCATCATAAGCCTTACCTGTCTCAGGTTTTCTCTGAGTATATAAGTGCTTCCTTCTACCTGCTGATACCGAGCCCAGTTACAATCCTGGGGGAAGGCGCTGCTCAGGAATACAGCTAGTTTAGTCCATACACGGGTATTTTTATATGAGGGCTGGCTGATGGCTTTAGCTTTGGCTGTCATCCTTGCCTACCGCTGGTAGATGGAGACTAGACAAGCTGCATACTCAGCTGGGCTTGGGTTTGCATTTATGGACGGCAACTGGATTGCCATGTTCGTGGACTGGCAGCCAACAGTTTAGCTTGTGCAGAGTTTACAGAGCAAGTTACTTGGCTGTATTAGGTTTTATTTTTGTAGTGGCTAAATGACAGATTCTGTTTCTAACATTTAAAGCGCTCCTTTGGGCAGGCTTTCTTCTATCATTCTCATCCAAATCCTTTTACCTGTGCTTCTGCTGGGCTTGCATTCACCTGTCAGTCTCAGCTTCTACTAGGATCTGCTTCAGAAGTTCAAATTCTGAGTCTTCTCCTTTTCCTGAAGGAAAAATAGCTTTAATGAAATTAATGTTTTTAATCAACTTTACTTTTTGTAATTTCCATTGTAATATTACAGGCAACACTCTACAGTAATACTTGAGTAATTCTTCCCTGCCTTTTGTAGTTTTTCCCTTGCAGTAAGGGAAAGACTGATAAAGTTACTCTTCTGGTAGCTTCCATTTTAAGCAATCAAAGAAAACCTGTATGTCACTTAAAAAGAAAGACACACATTTCAAGGTTTTCAACACAATTGTGCTAGGCTGGGTTTCTTTCCAGTCATGCTTCTTTTTGACTGGCTTCAACTGCTAGCATGTGGCAAGAGTTCATACAGAATATTTTGTGGAAATGAGAGGCAGAAACATATCTAATTAATAGATGGTTCGTTTGTATTTTAGTCTGTATACTGGTTGGCTATGCTGAATTGGTTTCAGTTGTGGCCATGTAAACCACGTTGTTGCTGTTGCATTCTGTGTGATTTGAGAGAACAATATGTGTCTTGCTTGGGAAGAGGAGGTTTGGGTGGTATCTGCAAGAAGTGATGCCATTCTCCTGCTTTGCACATAGGATTCGTCAGGAGCCTGATCTGAGAGTAGGATCTTATTAAAACACTAGCTAGTGCTACACATTGATAAGATTTATTCTTAGATACTCTGAGATCAACTGCCCACCACTTATGGGGACTGACCTAATCTAAAGGATAGAATGTTTCATTAATTCCTAGCTTTCTCTATCATCACACTTAATGCTAGAGCCTGCAAATGAAATGTTTTAACTCTGCGGGAAGACTTCCCACTTCTGGTCAATACTTGGTCATTTTGTGTGTGTATATTTTTATTTATTTATTTATAATTAAACCCACAATTCTGCTAGTAAGTAAATTATCGAGAATACAGCTGGCTGAAGTTTTTATGCTAGAACTACAAAATAAAATGGGATTTTGACTATATAGACACACGTGTACACACGCACACAAATATGTGTGTGTGCATATAAAAATAATTGGCAAAATGCCCCTGCCTCCCAGTTGCATTTTTTTTGTGTGTGTTTTTAGCTGAAACAAAATTCAATTGGAAATTCAGTGTTGGCAAGCTGTATTTCCGTTTTAGGATAAGAACATGCTGTGTCTTAAAGGAATGATGCTGTGCAGAGGGTTTCAGTGAGGTTTTTCAGCTGAGTCGGCAGTGGTAACTAACTGTATTTGCAGGGCTTCCTGCGCTCTGCTTTGAGTCTTATGTTTCCTGCTTCCCCCCCTCCATGGGTGTTGTAAGACAATGAGTATCTTCACTGCTGGTTTGGATGAAGTAAATACTTTCTTGCCTGCAACCGCCTGCAAAAGAATTCTCCTCTTGCATCTTTTGTTTGAGCTTTTACAGATGAGCTGCTGTTACGAACCATCTGAGAAGAAAGTGGAAGTTCTAGACGAGGGTAGTGTAGAGAGTGCCCAAACCAGGTGCAGTGTTGCTGAGATCCGTATGTGCTCCTTTGTCCTGCTGAAAGTCCTGTCTGTCATTGTAGGAGAGTACTCCAAAGTACTCAAGTACTCAAAGTACTCCATCTTGGGTTTCTGTGTCTCTGCTAATGGTGCACAGTAATTCTGTTTTCCTGAGGACTTCGGAAGACAGTTTGTCCCAGGGGTTTGTACTCAAGGTTTGTAGGTGTGGAGGATCCCACTTCTCTGAAGCTCTGGAAGATCTGGGCCTGTTGGAATATCTGGGCCTGTTCTGGAAATTAATTTCTCCCAGTTGTCCATCGGACCCTAAGTGTGGTAAGCTGCAGTTTGTATTGGAGGGCTTCTCCTCAGTCAGGGTTTAGGCAGAGCATTTTGTTCCTTTTTTCTTCAAAAATAAATAAATAAACAGGATTCAAGGTTTTACGAAGAGTATTCTTGTTTATCTTTTGTATTTTAAATGTATCTTAATGCTATTTTGCCTTTAATTTTTGGAAGTGGGAATGGATTACATTTATTGAGGTCTCTTATTATGTATGCTTATTGTCTTCCCATGTACTAGAGCTCTTACTTGACCAGATTCAACGTCTGTTGAAAGCTGCTGTCAATTAGTAGCCACTGTCTTGTAGATTTGCACTTTGAGATACTGCCATTATTGGCAGTGAGTTTTGCGAGTGCATGTTTACTGTTTCAAATACTTTTATTTCTCCCCCTTTTTTGTATTGCTTATTTACTTGCAGGCATTTGAACTGTCTGACTTCATTGAACCAGAGTTTGGAGTTGCTGACTCTGTGTCTTTGGCCTAGACTCTGTCCTTTTAAGTAACAGTGACAAAGTGCTGTCATGAAGACTGGGTTGCTGTCTCCGGTATGGGAGAATCACCTCTGCTGCTTCTGAAAGCTTTGCCTGAGGTGGCTTCGTATAATTGTAACGTTTTAGATAATTGTTTGAAGTTTGTACAGTGCTTTTTACCTAAATTGAGAACTGTTTAAAAATGAGTTGAATGAAATCCCATGTCTCCCTTCTCTGCTGTGCTGGTGACATTGTGGTGCATGATGGGCATTTTAAATATTTCTTGGAACAGATGCCTTTTGTGTCATCGTGCCTCTCCAAGGTGGATACGTTGTGTGGAAAAAAGGCGTATCTCCCAAAGTGTGGGTGTGAGGCGGTCCGGACTGGACCTCCTCTGTCACGCGGGAGGTGGGCCTCCGGCGAGGCAGATGTATTGGTGGAATGAATGAATCGTGATTTTTGGTTTCAGTCGGAGGCAGCTGGTGTTCATTTAGACGTTTGTAGAGTTAACTCTTGTCTTGTTGCCCAGTAGAACTCCAGCATGGACTGTGGGCAGCAGTGGGGTTGCAAATCCCTCACTGGAAAAATCTAAGCGATTATATGTGTGATTGCTACTGAAGGGCTATAGGAGCTGGTGCTCTGAAGCCCAGAGCTGCCCCTCAGAGACCTGCTCTAAACCCCTCGCTCCCAGGCCACTTCTGCTCTCCAGCTCCATCTTCGCTAGCACTTGCATGCTCATAAACCCAATGCAGTCCCAAAACACCCTTCCCCTTCATCCTGTCGTGTGTCCCACACCCCGAGGCAGCAACCCCCCCTTAGTCCGAGAGGCGATGAGGAGAGCTGCTCCCTGCGGCTCCTCTTGCCAGACTCTGCGCCTGGATGCTGGGGCTGAGGTTCTGCTGTTCTCAGCAGGAGTCCTTGGTTTGGGGTCCTGCCTGCCACTGGGCCTCTGCTCCTCCGGGTTTGTGGGGATGTGCTTTTGATGGTCTGATGGCACCTGGGATGCACCTGGGAGTAATCTGGAGGAGTATTAGTTGTGTAGGTGTAATACCATTATAGTCCCAAAATTATACTCCCAAGTGGTAGCGGTCAGATCAGAGCCCATTATTTCACCTGTGACACCAAGATTTATTTTTTTCTATGTGCATAGCCTTTCGTAAATGTAATTTTTAAACTTTTTTTTTTTTTCCTAATCAGCCCATATTTTTACTTTCCTGGCTAATTTAAGTATTGCCGACAAACCTTGCACCTCACTATTCACATTTTTTCCTAGTTTTACTAAGAAAATATTGAGTAGGATAGGTCTTAACACAGATCTACAAAACTACTGATAACTTCCCTCTGACAGCTGATTATCACCTATCTTATTTTTTAAAAGTACTTATCTGTGCCAGAGTAAATTAGGTACTGTTTCTGTTTAGCGAACACAGAAGTTGTGTTTATTTTCAGGATTTTTGTCTGGGGTACTGTTAGGCTTGTCACTGGCAGTGATGCTTCTGTCATTTTCTTTTGGGAATTGTTTCATACTCTGATACCTTTTTTTGTCAGAGTTTATGTACTCAACAGTTTCATTCTATCATTCATAGTAATTTCTCCAGCCCTTGCAATTTTCTGAATTAGTCCTGTCATCCTTCAATGTAAGGAGGTTCCTATGCACCTCTGTTAAGCAGATGAGACATATTTAGCTTTTCTGACTTTTCCTTGTAAATTCAATGCTTCTCTTACTTTTCCTGGCTTAAAGACTTCCTTCCAATCCAGCAGAACTGAGTATCTTGGTCCATCTGTGTTCTTTCCATTTGCAAGAAATGCATCTCAGGTCGGTATTAACACAGTGCCCTGCTCTGGTTTTTGGCCAAGTTTGAGGCTCCCCATTTGGCAGACTTTGTTTTGAGTGTTGGTTATATGTGTGTGTGTATATATATATATGTATTATTTTTTGTTTAATATTGACCCTTGTTTTCCGTAGGGACAAAACCCACAGGCACGGAATGCTAACTGTGAAAAGGCGTTGCTTTCTTTTTTAGAAAATTGTTACAGTAAGCTTCAGAGCCGTACAAACAAATAAGTAATGTATTCTTCCCTGTTTACCTTAACCATAGTAATTTTTACAAAATTTTTGCTTCCTGACAGTTTTTACAAGTGTCTGTCTTGAGAAAAGCAAATATAAAATGATTTGGAGTGTTTTGCATTATCATTTCCTCCTTTATGAGCATATTTAGTTCTGATCTTTTTCCTGAATCATTTTTGCAGAACTGTTGTTTTTAATTGAAGGTATAATGAAATACGCCTCTCTTGATCATTCCGTATCAGATCCATATCTCTAGTCATTCCACTTGACTTTCTCCAGTTTTTAAAAATACTCTTTGTCAGGGTTTTTGTATTTCTGGCGCGTATCTGTAGCTTCTGGCCAGTCCTTTCTGAAGTCCTGCAGACTCCGCCGTGGGAACAGCAGCAGGGCAGTGAATCACCTTGTGGGCTGATGCACTGCTGCAGTGGCTGGCACCAAAGGCTTCGCTGGGTTAATGGCCTTTGGACAAATAAACATTTATATAGGAGATTTTTCTTTTTTCCTAACCCCAGGCTACTAGTGATCGGTTCCTGTCGGGAGTTTGTGTCATTGGAGCTGGGGTGGAAAATGCTTGCTCTTTGCCGGAATCGAGCTGGGGCATTGATGTGTTCTGGTATAGGGATCCTATACAGTTCTGCCTGGGGCTGGGGAAATAATTGCTGGTTAAACTTAGCATACTGGTTCTGCTAGGGTAACTGAGTATCTATGTCATTTTGGTTTGCCGACATCAGCTTTGTAGCCCCCCTAGTTCGGTTACTGAAGTTGGAGCGTGCGTCAAGCTGAAAAGGAACAGGATGCTGTGGTGCTGTGTGTGCTGTGCTGCGTACGGCAAGTGGAAGCATTCAGACACAAAGGCATCTGCATCTCTGGTCACCAGTCTTTGTGTGTGCCCAGTCCCTCAGAATTGCTATTTTTTGGTGTCGTAAGCAAGAACGTTTCTTTCTGCCATTATGGAGCGTTAGATTTTCTTCTTCTGGATCAAACTTGTCTGCCTCAGCTTTGCGTCTTTCAAATATCAAGTTCTTGCCTGCAGTTCCTTTGGAGCTGTGTTCTAAAACATGGAAGCTTGGAAGTTTGTCATTGTGAATAAAGGAGAGGATGTTTTTGAATCAAATGGGATTTTGTAAGTCAAAATGTTTTGCGGAGCTGGAAGGAGATTTCCTACAGGCTCTCCCCATAAGTGACTGCATGGGCCTGGGCAGCTTTTGTCACCTTGCAGCTGTTTTTGTAGGTAGCGTGGAGCCTGGGAATGCAGGGGTGAAGGCTCCTGCTCGTCTGTCTCCTTGTATATTTAGTGAAAAACACGTGCTAGGGTGGCAGTTACTGCTTGGGAGCTTTGAGTGAGCCCGAGCTCTCTGTGTGCCACGCAGCGTGCCACGCAGTGTGCTGTACACACCAGAGCCTGTGGCTACAAACATTGTACAGATCAGGTCAAGAGTAGGCAAGAAGGAGCTCTGTTCTTCCCTTTTTGAAGATAGATGGTTGAAGCTAAGAGTGACTTAAAACTATGTGACTTCAGACTGGGAGCCCATAAGAGGGGAGAGGATTAAGCCCAAGTATTCGGCATGGTAGAACATAATTGTAAGGCCAGACTTTCATATGACTCCATTATTGAAAAAAATAAAATAAAAATAGAATACCTTTAACTGAAAGTTGAAGATGTTACTGGAATGTAAAAGACAATGAAATACTAAATTTCACGCATCTCAGTTAAGAAATATTTTGCACAAAACTAACTGCAGCAGTACTAAACGTGTTGACCAAACATGAACGCTTGTTAGAGGCCAGCTTAGAGCTGGGGGTGCTGTTTCACATCTCCAGGCTTGGCAGAGGAGCTGTGCTTTATTCTCAGGGCAGTAAGACTGTAGCCATGCAGGACTCAGTATGATCTGTCTCTGGGGAAATTAGTCCACTCATCTCATCAGGAATTGATTCTGGCAAGCAACTGGTAAATGTTATGACACATTATTGTCTTTCTAATATATTCTCTCTCTCTGTCTCCTTATATGTGCGCATGTAAAATGCGTATGGTGATTTGTGTTTCTAAACATACTGCAAGCTATTGGTATAATTCACAAATAACAAATGAGCATCAGTTATAAAATTGAACTGATCCTTGCAGCAGTAAGAATTTGAGGAAGCAAGCAAGGATATGAATCACTTAGCTGGAAAAGAAGAACTATCTAGATGCAAATGGTGTTTGGCAAATGAGTGGGAGTATAGCAACCTGAGCGCAGTATAGACCAGGACCCAGCTCTCTGCATTATTTTTAAAGTGTCCTGAGTTGTCCAGCTGCCACTCTCTTCTAAAATTTTGGAATATCATAAATACTTAAATTTGTATTCACTGGCTTAGTATGTTGCCAAAAGCATTAAAAGAATTGCTGTCCTAAATTAATTAACTTCTGTTTGTTGAATCTGTAGTGTGGAACACAAATGTCAGTTTTATTCAGACAGAAGGCAACATTCATCTTCAGGCCATAACTGATTTTACCCTGGCTTAACGAGTCATGTATTTCCACTCGACCTGAAAGAGAATTTTTTTTTTTTTTTTTTTAAAAATGATCGCTTCAGGCCACATATAACCTCATCATTTGCAGCAGTGCAATTTAACGGATTTAATGTAAACTACTTGAAGCTGTTTGATGATACATTTGACCTAACCACAGGAGGAAAAAAAAAAAAGAAAAAAATTTGCCTGGCCTTCAGTTATAGTAAAATAGGAAATAAAAGTCAGCAGATACGAAATAGTTTTAAATGGCAAAGTCTGTCTGCTATGCTACGCGGCTGCCCCTTCTCTTGCTTGGAGCGCATCCTTGCCCACCCTCTGGCCTGGTGACATCTTCCCTAGGGCAGAGCGGGAGGAGGTGGGCGACCGGGTCCTGCGCTGGGGCTCTGCCCGCCTGGCAGCCCGCAGGGCTCAGCACGTGCGCGATCACCGTCCTCCCCAGGAACCTGTCATCGGGAGCGAGTACGGCGATGCAGAGTAGCTTTCTTTTGGTTTGCTTTGGTGTTTTAAAGCATTGTGTAATCTTTAGCCATAGGGACAAAGCACGTCACGGTGAGAAGGCTGGGGTTTGCCATTATGCTTGTCCTTTTTCCTTTTTTCCCGACAGTCTCTGTTGAATCTACTGTCCTTTTTCGGTTCCCTTACGCCAGGTGGGCTGCTTTGTAGGAGCTGGTGGAAGCCAGCGCTGCTCTTACCTGCCTTCATACCTGTGTTTTCCAACATAGTTCCCCTTGAATTAACACACACACGCACGCACGCACACGCGATAATTGAGTCACGTAACAGATTTGTAGATTATTAGAAGAGGCTTTGTGAGAACACAAAGTTTCAGGCAGACCCCAAATATCCAATTGTTGTTACCTGCTGTCATTCAAAACTGTAATAGTGACCTCAGCATTGTTAAAACCGACTAATTCTCCAAATAAATGGATTATGAAAAGTGCACTGTTTTGTTGATATGAGGAAGTATTAAGTCTTTGTTAAGGTCTTGTAAGCGGAGGGAGTGGATGATACAGGAGTCTTCCGGGGATTGGTTGCTTTTGGGCAGCGGTAGCTTCAGTACTGTAGATGTGTCCAAAATACATCACCGCCATCCTTTCAACATCATTGTGTACGTGCTTTATAGGGTATAGGGGGAGTGCTGTGATGCCATTTAATGGCAGAGACATGGAGGTGGGGAGGGAGGAAAGGGAGGCAGAGGGAGGTCTGTGTATTTGACTTGAAGAATTGCACGATGAGTGGTGGACTTACTGTATACCTCTTTGTTGTGCAGCTTTCAACGCCTCGTATGCCCTGCTCGTTACTCTCCCTCTCTGTGTCTTCATACTTTCGTACTATCTTTGTAGTATCAGTCTGGAAGTGAAATGTTCTCCCTGACTGCTTGTCAAATTTCTTTCCAAAATCAATTCCTCTGCTAGGATTTTTTTTTTTCCCTGGATAGGCCTTTTGGTCTTTTTTTTTTTTCTGTGTGGATCTAGTATCTTGTGATCTTAAATGGCAAAAGATTATCATTTTATATCTTAGGAAAGGGAGATAATCTTTGCTTTCTACTGGGATGCAGTGTTTGGCTATACTCAAAAGAGTCTAAATCTTGGATTTAAAATAGTGCAGCTTTTATATTCAGAAAATCTGTTTTAGCATATTCTTGGAGGTTTTAAAAAGGTATTAGCTGTAATTTTTCTTTCCTTGAGAATCCTGTAGTGTTGAACATAGAGTGAAGTACTGTGCTTTGTAGGTAGAAAGAGAAAATAAATGGTCCCAATAAAATACTGAAAGCTGTAAACCATTGCTCAAGTAGTTTTTCAGTTAAAGTATGTGGTGTCTGTAGAATATGTGGCCTACTGGACTCTAAGGAATTTTTTTTTTCCTTTTTTTTTCCCCCCTCTAATCAGGACTTGAGTGAGATGAACCGCACACCTCACGTGAACATTGAGGTCATACCGTCTTTGAAAAGTCTGTACTTGGTACCTCAGCACTTCAGCATTCATACTTTGGTCTTTCTGAATCTGTAATTTTGTAAAATATTTTCATTTGGTCCTGTAAGGATGATTCATTCTGCAGCAATGAGTTGTACGTATATATTATTCATTACCTCAAAGTGTTTGTTTAAATATTTTATTTTGTTAATAGTGCAACGTGCTGAACTTTGGATTCTGCGCTTATCTGCTGTCCTTCATGGGCTGAGCACCAGTAGTGGAAGTTGTGGTACTTACTGCTGCAGGTTGTTTTAAAGACTTTTGTGCCTTGCTTGGTTCCTCCTGAGCTGGCAAGATTTCTAACATTTTAAGCAACTTTGGGAAAAGTCAGGATGATTTACATCTTGAAGCGCTTGGGTTTTAACAGTGCTATTGGAGCAATGAAACCCGAAACAGCTGAGTCAACATACCCTGCCAAAAAGGAGTATTGGTTGTGTAACATTGAAATGCCATCCCTTTCTTCGTATCTTACAACGTGAAGGAATGGTGTACGCGAACATACTAATAGATGTTGTTTTTCACTGCTTTATTCAGTGCAGATTTGTTAAAAGGGTTTAAAATTCTGTTGTCTTTACTATTAAGAAACATTATATTAAAAATGGCAGCAATGATGCAGCAAAATATCCGAAGGAGAGGTGTTTTGTGTGTTCCTCCTGCTTGCTTTCCTGCGTTTGCTTTCTCACTAATGAATTCACAATAACTCCGTTTATTTGGATGAACTTTACATTACCTGGTGTGACTTGAGATCCCTTTTTACTTGTGTGTAATTAACATAAAACCTCAAACTGGAAGTCTGCAATACAGTGTCTCATCACAAAAGCCAGCTAACTGTAAAAGCTGATAATGTTTGTAAAGCACATTAAGCTCCCTGGGTGAAAGGTGCCATAGAAATGCAAAATACTAAGCCAGTAGCTTAATTATAAGATAAGAAGTAATTGAAATTTTCCAACACGGTTGCATGTAGAAGACAGTCTGGTGATTTGCTTTGTAATATTTAGGTCAGTGAATTGAGATGTTTTTCTAAATCCTTTATGAATATTCTCTCATTTAAGTGCATTGCTCGAAGGTATCTGATACATTTATTTGGCTGGCTGATACTGGAGTTCAAAAATACCACATTTCAAGTAGGCAGAGAAGTGCTGTATAGAAACCTTTTGAAATAACCAACCTTCATCCTTCAAAATGACAGTTATTGTGCTGTAGTAATTGTAGAAGTACTGAATTTGCTTCAGTTGATTTTTTTGAATAGTATACTGCTCATTTAATACACAATGCCTCCAGAATTTTAATCTCATGTCCCTCTTGTGGTTTACAATTTGGTGCAGATTTCCCTTGAGATATTTTTCCTTGCCTTATGTGTATCTATATAAAACCCGAACATTTTATCGCGAGTACTAAATCTCATTTTATGGCACTTACTGTGCTGTCAGATAGAACGATACATAATTTGAAATCAGTACTTTTTTATGACATTGGATCCTGAAAACTTCTGTACTACTTCCATTTACCAAAAAAAAAAAAAAAAAGTGCCCTGCAACAGTTGTATGGTATTTTTCAATTTGGCATGTCCAAGGCAGACGTTAATTTAGTGCTGTAGTAGTTCCCTCCCTGGTGCACCAGGTGTGACCGGGGGAACGTGTCAGTTGGGTGCAGCTGGAGCATCCCAGCATCCCGGCATCTGTTCCCGAGCTGCCTCCGTGGCCAGTAATGCTGTGAAGTGGATACGGTGCAGGGCGGAAGGAGGGATTTGAGGCTGCAGCCAGCTCTCAGACACAACGAGGGAATTCCCTCCCTGGTCCCCTGCAGCTTTCCTCCTCCTGCAGTCATGGCAACACTGCAGGACCAGCAAACAGCCATGTTTCCAGCCCAAAACTGTCTGCTGGGACTGCTGGTGGGAGTTAAAAACTGAATGGAGACTCTGCTGCATCTGCATGCAGTGGGGCAGTGTTTTAGTTACCGGTTAATTTGTCTTTACTAGCAAAAAAAAAAGTGATAAAAGCTTTTAAATATTTTTACCTTTTTTTTTTTTTTTTTTTTTTCTCTTCATAATAATCCTTTTTCCTGAAGAGGGAAATCTTTTCCTTCTTTTCCTTCTATGATTTTCCGGAGCTGTAGTGGAGGAAGAGCCCTGTCCTGCAGGGCTGCAGCGGAGTCAGTATTTGCAAAGGTGTGCTGCGTAAGCGTAGCTTCAACGGGTGCCTTTGCCAGAAAGCTGCCGAGCCAAGGAGAGATCCTGCTCTCGGTCGGTGGTCAGGTGGTACTTCTTCCTACGGTAAAAGCTGCTCTGTAAAATGTTACAACCTTGAGTTCCTAGGGTGCAAAAATTTTAGGGGGACCCGAGTTTGGCAGAACTGCTTCCTGGAAGTAAAAGAACGCCTGTGAGTAGTGACTTAAAGAGCTTTCCGGTTTAAAATTATAAGCTGGACAGGAGAGCCATAAGTCTAAAATTTGAAAACCAAGCAAAGTGTTACTATTGGAAAGTTGTCTGTACAGCTACAGAGATTTAATGGTAAATTTAATTTTGAAAGGGAGTACCCTTAAGTCTAGAGTTTTGAAGAATTCAGCAGATTTGCTGCGTGTTTCAGAATGAGAAAGCCCAGGACTGAGTGTGGCAATCTTGTTTAGTATCGTTGTAGCCAAAGGCTGTGGCCTCCATGTTCTTCAGCTGTACTCTGATGTGCTTGTGCCGGTGAGCGTATGCTGCAAGCCGTACAGACCTGTTGCACCTCAGTACCTCTCTGTTGGAGTAGAAAGACTAAAAGGGCGGTTAATTCTCTGTATTACGGCCTGCAGCACAGGGCATCCTCCGAGGGATGTGGGACAATTCATACAACTTTTGCTGAGCTCTGGCTCTAAGCACCGATCACAGGTGTGAAATCCTGTCCCTTACTGAAAAATGAAATTTCTGCTGTGAAGTTAGGGGGACGCCTTCCTGAGGAGAGCCAGCTCAGGTGGCTCCTGGCATCCCAGCAGGCCCCTGTAACAGCGCTTTTCTCCCTTTTTCCGTTCCCTGTCGATCACTCCTGCCTGATCGTACTCCTCAGCATCCCTTCGCCGTCCTCTTGCTCTCTTTCATCCTGAATCCCAGAGGAAAAAGAACACTGCAGCCACCCTGCTTCCGTTCCCCAAAGCCCGCTGCATTTATAATTCCCGTCCCCTCCCGTTCATTCCCACGGCCTTCCGTCCCGCTCCTGCTGCGCTGAGAACCCCCTCCCCGGGGTGGAGGTGGTGGTTCCTGCCGGCAGCCAGATTCTCCGGCAGGGATGCGGCCATGCCCACCGGCATGCAAACCGTGGCTCTGTAGCATGGCACACGGGAGCAGGGCACCTGCGGCCAGCCAGCGTAGTAGGTACGGAGAACGAAGAGGGCACGGTATGTGTGATTGCTGAGTGCCGTGTCGATCAGCGATTTGGTTTTTGCCTTGTGTAATAGATTGAAAATATACTTTATCACATTCTAATCCTACAGATCATTTCACTTTTAAGTGTAAGGATGCGGTTGAGGCTCATACTTCCAAGAGGAAATATATCAAACCTTCGAGTCCAGATATAGTCATGGTCAGAGAATGAGTGGGCAGTGAAGTTCGTTTTAAGTTAACACAGTAACGTTGCTTTGACTGTCTTTTGATTTCTTTGTCGCCCCTGTATTTTGCTTTGAATGACAAATCTTCCATTGTTGTCTACGCAGTTGAATTATATGTTTACGTGTTTTTTTAAATTTTGAAGTGGCCCTCAGTTGGAATTCAGGCAGGAGCTGAGATTTTACTGCCTGCATATACAAGTGAATACTACCATGCTTCGTGGACCGTGAAGTTTGGATTGTATCTAGTAAATGAGCAAATGGTTTCTATAAATAATTAGTCTTCTGCTTAATTACAAGATTGTTTTCCAGCACATTTGTCATGTGATCTATGTATATGATTTTAATTGAATGTGGGAAATAATCAGCTTTCTTTAAACTTTTGAGTTGATACTGCCTCATCAAACTGTAGCTGATGGATTTAATTTGCTATTTACTGAGTTATTGGTTAAATGACTGAGAATTCCGTGAGAGGTAGTTACCTGGAAACTTACACTGCTGCTCCTCTGGAATGTACTGGTGAAAACAGCTTTCTAAGTGTTACTGTTGCTTAATAGTTCACTTAGAAATAATAAACTTAGTTTAAATTTAATATAACGTGGTATTTCACTATTTGTAATAAACCCTCTCTCTTTTGACTTCATGTTTGATTTACTTGCAAAGTAGCTCCTGCTTTTTGCAGAGTACTGGAAAGCTGAAATGTAATGTGTTTGCTGTATAGATGTTTCACCTCCAGTTTTTCACATTTTAAAACCAACTTCCCCCCTGCCTAAGATTCAATTAGGAGGTTTTGCTGAAAGACCAGTAGACTGGAAAATGGCTCAGTCTCTTAAAAATACCATCATTTCCATTATGGCAGCTCCTGAAAGATTCGGAGCGATGTGTGTATCTCTGAAAGACAGGCAGAATTCAAGACCTGCCTTCCTCGCGGAGGAGTTGCCGGTGGTGTCCGCGGCACCGGCTGTGTATAAAGCCGGCCAAAAGCCCCCTCTCGTTCCTCACGGGGGGAACCTGCAAGAGAAGCTTCTTCACACCCATCCCAGCCTCCTCTTAGCGGCACTACCACACACTTTCTCCTCTGTCTTTTGTAGGCGATCAAGTATAATCATTACATCCCTTCTATGTATTTTGCTCTTTCTTGTTCTATATTTTTTTGTCTTTTGGGTGATGGAGTATTTGCCCTTGGATATCTGTTTACATAAACTAGCTAAATCAAGTATCATTTAAAATTGGAATTAATAACTATATCCCCTCCTTTTGTAATAAACACTAAAATAGAGCCTTATTTTTCTTAAAAGGCTAGGATCTCATTTAAAGCTGTGTTTTAAAAATAAAATCTTTTTTTTAATGCCTTATTAGAATAAAATTTTTATAATGTAGTTTTATTTTGTGAATAAGTTAGTGTTTCAGGTTTTTTCTTTCTTTTCCAAGTGCTACCTACTGGTATTCTTGGAAGTATTCTTTGGTAAAATGGCTTCTTTAGAAAATAAAGCTACATCTGCTTCTGTTTATTTGAAACTTCAGTAAAGAAAAATGAAAAGAATGAAAATGAAGTAAGTATTTTGCAAGTTTATTATGTGGTTAAACTTATGTCCTGTTACTGATCTGGATATCCCCCTCTTTTTTTTTTTTTTTTCCCATTAAAAAAGTATTTGTTAAAAGTACCCCCTCATGTTTTTCCCAATTGCAGTACTACTGTGTGTACGGTTTTTTTTCTTTATTTGGCAAACGTGATACTGATCTAATATGTGTTTGATCACAAGCCTTGGCTTAAAAAGGAAAGACAAGCACTTTTTCTGGTGGTGCTTTTTCTAGCAGTGATTTTACAGTTCAGTTTCAACAGCCCATGGAGATCTTTAGTCCGGAGTTTACAGTTAGGTTGAAGTGCAGCGCTGACTTTGTGGGGACTGTGACCAAACCCTCAGAAATTGCCACCAGAGGAGAGGGAATTACAGCTCCTGCTACTCTGGCCTGGGCTCAGAGGGAAGGAAAGGCTGCCGTCCCTTTCCCCTGCTCCTGTATCAACCCCTCCAGTCCAAAACCTGGTTGCTTTCACCACCCTTTTGGTAGAGTCGTGTGGTTCTAGCAGATATGAGAAGCCTTGTGCTTGTTTTCCAGTGCGGTTACTCTGGCTGACGCAGCAGGGTTTGGTGCTTATGTTCTTTTTTCCTATGGGAGCATGTGATTTAGGTAAATGTATACCGTTTCTCCTAAATAAATAAATATTGGTGCATCCAGAGCTCACAGCATGCACAGTAAAGAAATAATAGGATGAGAAAAAAAGGCTTGTACAGTTGAATCCACATTGCCATATTTTCTTCAAAACTTTAGAATTTTCTGCAGGCCTTAGCAGTACTGCCAGTTTGGGCTCTTAGAAGGTGCTTGCTGTCTTTTCTTCCTCCTTTCTTTTTTTCCCCTTACTTTCTCCAGTTCGCAGTTTCTTGATAAATCGCTCTATTTCTGCTACTAAGTCTGGCAGCTTTTTGAACGATTCCTTTCATCCTTGGTTTGTATCTCCGAGGAATGAATTTTGCTGCTCACGCAGAGCTGGGGACAGTTCTCCAGGTGCTGCGATGCCTTTGTTTCCTTACAGATCCTTCCTGCTGTTTGGACTGTACCTTATCTTTATCTCCTCCTTCACAGCATTTTCCTTTTGGCATAACTTCTTGGAGTTGGCAAGAATAAAAATAAACAAACTGAAGTACATATGGCATTTGTAAAAACAACGCATTTGACCTCCCTTATTGTCTTGAAGCCCAAAGCAGTGTATGCTTTGAGGCACCTAGTCCTTGGAGAGTGGCAAAAATACACCTTTAAAAATGAGCCTTTTCTTTCGTGTGTTTAGATACTGTATTAAACAAAAGGAAGAAATCCCTCAGCAAATTCAGGGTTTTTTTTAATTTAAATTTTACAGGCATCCATTTTCTTCTCATCCATCCATGACCTTTTTCAAAAGCTATATGATGAGCTATCATCGCCCTGTTATTAAAATGCTTCATTAGCGAAAATACAGGCAATAAAATAACAAAAGAGCAAGACAGCCTTCCGTTTCGTGGAGTGACTTGTTTGAGCACCCTGGGCTGACAGTGCCCCGGCAGAGGAGCGGGTGGCCTCTTTTGTGCTCTGTTCATGGCCAACACGAGGGCACTGGTGAAAAGCAGCCTGTGGGTTGTTCTTTCTCTCTCAGCTAGTCTGGAGACAATGTGAAGGCCGGATTCCTGAAATCGGGCTCTGAGGTGGTAGTGCTCTTCGCCTTTGCAGCGGGCCATGAGACAGACAATGACTGAAAATACTCCACTCGTAAAAATGCCTGTTTGCTTCCATAAGGGTGTGTTGCAGTGACAAATGCCACTGGAGAAGGCTAACGGCATTGCTGTTTCAGTTTAAGATGGCAAATGCTGTTTCAGAAACTGAGTCGCAACGGGGTCATGTGCGTTGGAAGGAGGCGGGCGCTGGGCTGGTGCTGTTGGCAGAGGTGGGAGCTGGCACTGGGGAAACCGCTGGGCGGGCGGGGCCGGTGGTACCGTGGTGGCAGTGCGTGCCGTCTGCCTCTCCTGCGGTCACCCCGGTATTTGCTGACCGCCACGAGGGGGTCCTGGGGGTTTCAGAGTAATGAAATCTTCTAAAACAGATGGGAAAGGCTCTCGGCAAATCTGGATAAGATGACGCGAATTAGGCTGCCGTACAGCAACCCTGGCTGGAAAAGTTCTTCTGGTTCAGATTAAACTGAATAATTTTTTCTTTCCTGGTGCCATCCCGAGCACAAAGCTTCTCCCTGTTACATCCTCAGTACTGGAGGACAAATAGTCCAGGTGCCATAGACCCCTCTCCAGGACCTGTGATGGACCTTGACACTTCTGTATCATTTTCAAAAGCTTCAAGCATATGAGTCCTTGAACTTTATTTTTACCTGGTAGGTAAAGCTGATAGACACATTGAAGCTGATTCTGAACTCACATAATCTTTACTTTGTGCAAAAATGTACTATTTCCAGCAAAAGGAATATACACAGTTACTGTTTAAGTGTCTTTACAGCTTTTGTTCCTTTTTTCTACGCATGAGGTTTCTTAGAGCTCTAGATCGAATTTCTGTGAGCATCCAGAAGCTTGGCCTGCAAATTTAACGTGGCTTTTCTGTGTTACGTGTGCTTCTCTTTTCTCCGCTGCCCAAGATTGATCTCTCTTCTTCGCATCTTTTATACATGTACATCTTAACACCATCAAACAAATCATGGTTTTTCTTCTGGGGGATTTCCAGTGCGCTCTGTTCTGCCAGCTGCTGGAAACACTGGGGAAAAAAAAACCTTGTCTCAATCTCATCACCCCATTATTCAGCACAGGATGAGATTTTAAGCCTGTCAAAATCTGTACGATAGGACTTGCTGACCGCCTCTTTCAGCGATGGTCTCTAGTTATGGCTAATGGCCTCCGTAGTGAAAAAGCCAATGTACAAGTAGTAAATAGAAATCGTAAGGTATAACAGTCGGGTCTCTGAGCATCAGAACTAAGGAAGCCTGACTTCATTAATTGCCTGCTGGCCCCTACGTTCCTCCTTGCCAACATCCCGACCGGAGCAGAGCAAAAGCTCCCTCTTCTCCCAGGCACATCCGTCAAACCCGCCCCTTGCACCAGAGGCGGCGGGCGCAGCACCTGCTGACGCTGCCTGGCAGTCGGTCGCTGCCTGGCAGTCGCTGCCTGGCAGTCGGCCGCCGCCGCGCGGTCCTGCGGTGCCTCCTGTGCTCTCTGGAGACATCGCTTGGTGACGCTTCCCAGCAGCTGGTTCCCGTTAAATTTGTGGGAGCATAATTATTCTGAAGGGGTTTTATCCCCCTTAAAATTTAGCTGGAATCAGCCAACAGACTTAAAGGGTGAGTGGGCAGATAATGTGATAAAATAAGCTGAATTTCCTTAGGAAACCATATAGATAATTTAAAAAAGTTTTTTACATGGAGTTCTTAAATTGAGTAATTCAACTTACGCCACAGTGATAGGAAAAAGTTACAGTACTCGGAGATCCTAATTCATGGGTGTAGTGAAAAATTGTCCCCAACGTGAAGGTTTTACCTCCTAAACAGGTATGATTTCATCCTTCTTGGTGGTTTTGTTGCTGGTCTACAAGAGCCAGTTACATGACTACCAGTGGAAATGCCCTACTACATGAGGGTAGAAAATTAGGTAACCTTTAAGGGATGATGTATTGTAAAAAAATACAGAATCTACATCCAGCCAAGCATCACCCATCCTGTCGGTAAGAGGACATTGCTAATTTGTAGCATATCCCTGTAGCTAGTGTGTATTTGAGAGTTATCTCTATACTTCATCATTAGATGGAAATCTTAACGCTGGATGCAGACATCAAATCTGATCAGCAGAACTTTGGAAAGCTTCAGAAACGGGCTGGAGTGGAAACCTTGAAGATCTGTGCAACTGAAGCTTCAGAGGGAGAGAAGGTCTTCTTGTAACATTTCTGTACTCTGTCTGATAGTCTGATAGAAAATGACATAACCTTCCTTTCATCAGCTAGAAGAAGTCAGCCACAATGAAAATGTTTCCCTAGTGGAAGTTGTTTTGTGAAAACTGACTGACCAAAAAAAAAATTGCTTTCATGTATATTTGTCCTGTACAATATCCTCAGTGTCCTGATTTGCTCAGTTCAGTAATCACAAGAATTATTCTTTCTACTTTGGTACTTGGGATCAGGTGACTTTACAACTATAAATTGCTTAGTTTCCCTACAGCTGTCTCCTTACCTATATGCTAGGACATAGACCCACACCTCCCCAATGCCCCCCCAAACCAACTAACAAACCCAGACCTTGTGCTAAGTATGTGCATGTAGAGTAAGAGTTGCACCTTACAAACTTCTGTCAGTCACTTTGCACCTTGAGAGCTTTTGCTCGTGATTTCATTTCCAAGCTCATGCTGATTTGCTCTCTTCAGTTAAAGGTTTAGCTACACAGATAACTTCCCTTCGTGGACACTACCCGTAGCTGTATGGTACGTTGGCTATTTGATGGTAGTTGCTTGTGTGAATAGATTTGCCCCATCTGGTAAGTGCAGGGTAACTTTATTGTACTTCCCAGTGTAGTTATGGTGATACATACCGTAGGTTGCAAATCACTCCCTAGTTTATTCGTACTAGATTGTTTTTTGTAGCTGTAGCACCAGTATATTTTGGAGCGTCCATGCCGTGAGATGTTTATTGTCCATGGGCGCTCTGATAGCGCGGACAGGCTGCCATGTGAAGCCTTGCTTTTTGGATGGAGACTGCGGTTAGTATATGACACTTTATTTTGACCTTATATGCCCATTGGGCAAGTCAGCTTCACTTGTTATTGCTTTCTTCCTTAAGGGTAAAGCAGTTTTCATCTCTTGAGACATGAAGTCAGCTTCTGGAAGCTTACGTTAACAGACAAATCTAAACTGTAGTTGAAGTGGAACAAAATAATGTGTTTACGAACTACAGAGAACAAATAGAAAGAAAAAACATTTTAAGCTCAAAGTGCTCCTGTCTTCTGGCTGGATAAAATCACTGTAGCAGTATTTGGGGTATCGAGCTTAGCGTTCATTGACCTATAAGAGTACTGGTGCATGTAGGGTATGGTGTAAACTTAAGGTGTACTAGCTACGTTAGCTAGCTACACTAGCGGTTTTGGGTGTGCATCATTTCACTGTGAGCGAAGGCTATCGGTACTTGTTCAGGGCAACGGCATTGGAGAGGCAGAGCTGGAATGGTTGATGCTGTGGCAGCTGCATGCAGATATTTAGACCATGACTTTTTAAACATCAGAAACAACCAGGCTGCTTATTGAAGGGACGGTGCTTGAATGAGAACATGAGAAAATTGCTCCTAGTTTGCCTAAGGACAGTGTCCTGTGTCATTTGGGAACTGTTCCTGGCTTTTTAAAGCAGTTGGCTCTGCAGCAGTTAAAGTGTTTGTGTCCGTGCCATGACAGCGTGCTTATCCCAGTTCCAGAGGGGAGGAAGCTACTTTGCCACTGAGCAGGTCTGCCCACGCTGGTCTGAAATCGCAACCTCCTGACATCTCCCTAGGCAGAGCGTGCTCTGCCTTCCGTGCCCAGGGCTTCCCCGAGCTGCAGCCCGCAGGATTGCTGCGCATCATGTGCAGGGCTGGCCGCTCCGTGCAGCTGAAGCTGGGCTGGGGGCTCGGAGCCCAGCGGGCAGAGTATGGTCAGCTCGTGCCTGCTTCGCTCGCGTGAGCGGACGAGCCCTCGGTTGCAAGAGTTCAAGACGGCAAAAGGAAGAGTGTAACGCTGCTGCCCGACTTGTTTTCCCTCTGTCCGTATCTGTCCCTTGAGCATTTCTTTTCTCCTCTTGCAGCTTCATGGAGGAATAACTTTCTTCGTAATCTTACCAGAGGCAATATATTGAGGTGTGGTGTGGGCTTGGTGGGTTTTTGATTTTATTTGTTTAGTATTTCTTAGCAATCACTTTGGATGACACTTCTGTTTGTGCCCAATATCTCAGTTGTTACCTAATTCACATACTTCACATTTCGGAGCGGTTTGACCTGCTTTAAACTTTATTTTCCCTTTGGGTTGCAGAAAGCTGTGGTTTATCATTTGGTTGGGCTCTGACGTGGAGCTGCATGTTTGGCTGCCCCTTGACCAGGGCTGCAATTCCCCAACCTTTTGCTGGGGCTGTATGTGCTTTGACTTTTTGTAAAGCACACGCTGGTCCCTGGAAGGAGTGTGTGGGCTCCTGCACCACTCCTGGAGGGCATTTAGTTAGTGCCCAGAGGTAACGCCTGCAGAATTGCCAGAGCTGCCTGAGAAAATTAAGCCAAGTGTTTTGAGGAGTCGTTCACCTGCAGAACTCCTATTTTCATGGTTTCCTGTGGCTGTGGTCATAAACTAGGCTGCGCCTAGCGATTTTGGAATTATTTGATGATAGGAACATTTAAAAACAGTCTTGTATGCTCCTGTGTAGTTAAACTTTTTTTCTAGACTCCTGTATCTCAAAAATCCAATTCTGATTGTTTTGGCAAAACTGTAACTGCATTCAGTAAAGCAATTGGTTTAGGTTTGGGAGATGTTAAAGCAGTTAAGGACAGCTAGTAATGAGCGAAAAGTCCGTGCCTGTGTTGCCTTTCAGATCACTTGGGCTGGAGAATACAGTCCACGAATCTCCATGTTTGGTCTGATGGTCTGGTAGCAGAACCACTTCTAGAAAGTTTTTACTAACTGACATAGTTTCAAGGAGACGCGGAGCTCCCCCGTATTGCATTGAGATGATCTAATGGTGGTTTGCAGCGTGCTGAAGGTAGAGAGCAGTGCTTGTTTTCTCAGCGGGTAACGTGTGCCCGGAGAGGAGGGCTGGGGGAGCAGGAGGGCAGAGACTGCAGGATGGTATAAATTATCATTCAATTCTGCTTTGATGCTTTTTTGTTAGCACTATTTCTGCATGTCATATATTAAATATACGGTAATTACATATTTGGAAGTGTGTTTTAATATCCTGTTTGATGTTCTCTCTGGAAAAAAAGAAGGTAATATTGTTAGTGTTCTGCTGATTTGGTTTCAGATCTAGGAGTTAGGGATATTGCCATAAATCAAAGGTAACAAATAGTGTAGACAACAATGAAACAAAATACTCAGGATTTTCATATAATGGCTTTCCTCTGGATGTTGTCTTTATGCGGTAAAGCTGAACAGAAATGAAAAGGAGCCTGAAACTTGATTAGCTACTGCAACGCGACAGAGTCTACGTTTATTAAGGTATTTAAGGCTGTGTCTCTGTTCAAGCGTGAGAAACCCAGTGGCACCATTTGGTCTTTGTAGGAGACACAGAACATTTTGTTCAGTATTTTTGTTTCATTTTAAGCAAAACTTAATTTTCTGTTGTTTAGCCTAATTTTCCATTAGGCAGAACTTGAGGATGTGTTCAGAATTATTTCGAATTGAAAGAAACTCTGCTTTCCTGTAAACTTCAAATGGATGAAAACAGGATATCGTATATTTCACAAAGTCATTGCTTATTTTACAACGTCCTGGGACAGCACATCTTCCCTGCTCTTCTGTTGTGCTTTACTGTCGCTCGTACAGACTCACCTGTGGGGTCAGGCATTTCTTGTGGTGTGGCTGGCAAAGTCGCTGATGCTCTGCTATGGGCAAGCTGATCACTGCATCGGCTGCCCTTGGGGAATGTGAGCTTCCTCCTATCAGTTGCGTTGCTGAACTGCAGCTCAGCAGCTTTCTTTGAATAAACAAATAAAATAAAAATTTTCCTTCAGTCTCACCAAGGAAGTATTTTCATGTTTGTAAGTGCAACTTACAAAGTTTGGGGAAACCTAAACATACGGGAGAAGTAGCCTATGCCTTCTGAGTGTGCAAGGGAAGCTGGAATTATTGTCAGCATCTGTGCATTGATGGATGCCTAGGAACTTCTTACAGACATCAAATAACCTTCCAGGTATTTGCCTAAGCTTACAATTTCCCCGTCTTTTTTTTTTTTCTTTCCCCTCTTTTAGTCAACACAAACGCTTTTTTTTTAATGTAAACTGTGCAGCCTTGTCAGGTGTGTGTATATATATATAAACGTAAGAAGTGGGAAGTTATAAAGGGCTAAATATTTGTACTCCAGTCAGTGTTTTCCAGGATTTTCTGTTTTATGGGCTTTTGCTAGTCTTTGTCTCAAAACCTTGCCTCTCTTCCTCTAATGTGTGCTTGGATCCTTTTTAAACTCAGTGGTATTCTTTTGCTATGTAACATATTAAATTTTCACATGTAGTTAAGTGTGCCCAACTTCATTAGTCTTTGTCTTTCTCCTGCAGTGCAGTACATTGCTTTCACTTTCACTGTCCCAATTATCACCTAAACTTTACAGAAAAATCCCTATGCTCCAGTATTATTGAGGCAGGTCTGTGCTGGCCTGTTAAGTCACGTTGCTGAAGACTGCGTTCAGTTTTCTGTCTTAATGGTCAGAAAACATCAGATGGCCTTACCGTAGTTCATTATTCTTTATACTGTAGTAGGAAATATTTAGCTCCACTGAGAGAGCAAATGCTGGAATTAGTCATGTTTGGATACTATGCTGACAAACCTTACTTAAGGTGAGATCTTTTTCTTACTTATTATAAGGTGAGTGCAATTGCCCCGTTTTTCATATCTAACCTTTTTGCTTTCTTTGTGTAGGTTGAATTCATGACCATGATCAGAGGAAGTGTGTGTTAAGTAAACAGTTGACAGTAAGTAGGTAGAAGAGCATATAACAACTTGGGAAACTCAGAGTTTCAGGAGTAGCGAGCCTTGCATATAATCATTTACTGAAGTACACGTACACGCAAGAGGTAAATATGCATTTAAATTCTCATTGCCTTGGGTAGGCAGGCACTAGAGAGCCCTCTTCAGAGTTTGGAGTGGGGGAAAACTTTGAATGCTGTTGATTAAAAATACCTGTACACTGTCTGAGGTGGTCCTCTCAGTGGCTGGCTCGGTAGTTCAGTGTTACCATCTGAAAGCGATTCGGAGACTTTAGGTGATGCACCAGAGCTAGTAAGTGGCATATCTATCTCTTGCTTTCTCTTCAAAGTGGTAAGATATCAAAGGCAAAAAAAAAAAACCCAACACCTTCCTGCTTGGGGAGGGGGGAGATAAGTCTGTAGGTTTAAATGTAAATTTTAATTCTGTGATACAAATAAAAGGTTAATTGACACTGTGTTTGCCTGGTGCTGAAATTTATCTTCCATGGATAAACGTAGCGTTACTGGCATAGGCACAAAATCCGGAGTTGAGTATTTTGGCGGACTTGTGTGTGTTGTGGTGTGTGAGAATAAAAAAGGTGGAGAAAACCAGAACCGATACTCCTGCAAAACCAGCGTCTCCAGGTCAGGCTTGCGGCTGTCCTCGCTTCTCACCATCCTGCACCCACTCTCCGATCGATGCCCTGTGTTACCGAGTCAGCCTGGGGGCAGTCTTCCCTCCTGCTGCTTTCTCTGCTTTGCTGGAAGGGCTTTATTTTAGAAGAGAGGAGCTCCAAGCCTTCCTTTTTTCAAGCGGACCTGGTGACTCTGGGGCCGTGGGTCCCCGGAGAGCCCCACTTCTTCCTGGCCCTGCTGGTGCCACCTGAGAAGGCTCAGCCTCCCGCCTCCGCCGCGACCGGTGGCGGGTCCTGCTGCTCTTTCCAGAGAGACCCTCCGCCTGTCGAAACGTAAGCACCCGTGTGGTTGGTTTGCCAGCCCTTCTTCATCGTCCTCCGTGAGGAGGAGGAAGGAAGGGACTTTCCTGCCCTTCCTCTGGGGGCTCGGCCCAGGAGCTGCCCCTCTGTCTCTTGAGGCTCCCCAAAATATAGCAAGGGGAGGTGACACCCCAAGGGCTGCTGACGGAAGGTGTTAGGCCAGCGCAGGGCTTCCAGAGAGGAGCGGAAGGGCTCTTGCTGTCTGTGGTGCAGGCTAGCAGTGCTGGGTGCGCCCCCCCCCCAAACAAAAAAAAAAAAAAAAAAGGCCAGACCTGGCTGGCGTACTTTATATATTCAGTTTTTCAAAGCTGATACTAACTACAGAAAATCCTTCTAGCCTTATTTGCATTTTTGAATATAGAGGTTTTGTTTATCTGTGTTATCCTCCCTCCTGTGTTTTCCTGAAATAACTGAGAAAGCGTCCTACGTGTCTGGTGAGGTGAGGCGTTTGACCAGGAGATCGGCGCTGACAACAAGATGGGCGTCCTTAAGACAGAGGGTCTCGGAAAGTCTTGAGAGTCTCTTCCAGCCCTGGGTTGCACCATTTTGGTTTTGCTGTTTTGTTTTCTTCTTGGCAGTTTCTTATGAAGGGTCTTTTGTATTTTGTTTGTGCATAATTCTCATGAGTGGCAGTGCAAGTGAAACATAAGAATTGATGAGAAACCAGATCTCTGACCTGAGGAAGTCTGTATCATGCAGTTATGAATACAGAAGGAAATGAATGTGCTTGACTTCGTAATAATATACAAAATGTATGTAGAGTATAGGAAATTGATTTTTAAAGTGGAGAAGGGCATTCTGAGTGAATAAAATATGCATATTTGCCTCTGATAGTAAATTTCTTTAGGGGACTTTCTCTCTGAACCGAACTACAGTAGTTTATATCGTTTGTTACAAAATAATATGTTCTCCCTTGGTAGAAATCATATCATAAAGTCTCAAATTGGGATAATTTGGTACAACTGAACCAGAAATAAATTAAAGCTGACAAATCTGTCATAAACTGTAAGTTTTAATAGAAGCTTAATCTAAGCTTTCATGACTTTGTCAAAACCAATAATGTATCAGCAGCTAGCTCTGAAACTGGCTATATCATACTGCAGGACTGCAAAGGTTAACGGGTTTTTAAGACCCAGCTGTGAAGTTGTATACGTTTTTAAATGTCTTTAGCAGAAGGCGTATTTTTGATCGATTAATGAAGAGATGCTTTTTGTTGATGTTTGTTTGAAAATAATGTTTTATTTCTGTCCCTCAAATGTCTTTTGCACTCATTTCAACGTGTGACATGTTTTGTGCCTCGTACTTGAGTGGTCTCGCTAAAAGGGCAATGATCATAATACAGGTTTGGGGAGCCCAAAGGAATTCCCAAGATTTTAATCAGTCATCCTTGATCTTTCCTCCTGGCACGTGCTATTGTCAGCTCTCCCCTACGCAGCACCATTCCTGTCTTCTCCTCCCTGTGCACCTGTAAAAATTATTTCTAATGAAATAACTTTAGTGTCAGTGCACCCTCATAATAGAAAAGGCAGAAAAACATAATTTTAGCAGAATGACACTTTCAGCATTGCACCAGAATTCTTGTTTCGTAGATGACATGCACATGGAATCAAAGGCATTTGTGACTGACGACATACAGAGACGTTGGGGATATCACGGCTTTGCACCAACCAGATTAACAGAAATATTTCTGTTAAAAGAATGTTGTAGAATTGTGAAAGTTGTTCATAGCCTTTCTTCCTTAAAATTCAGTACAATCTACTTGACTTCAGGGAGGATTATGTTGAGTCAAAAGAATAAACTGACCCAGTAAATAATTGTCTGGGGTTTCTTTAATTAATTTAATTTTTTACACTCGGAGCCACCTCAAAAGAGAAAACAAAAGCATTTTCTAAAGAGACCAAACAAGGAAAACTCTGGTCTCATCATGACTGAAGGACAATTATTTGCAGGGGGGTGGGGGTGGTAGTAATTGAAGTTTTGTACCAGGCTAAGTACGTTTGACACGATCCCCTAATTAGTGTGAAAGTGTCGTTGGTACTTGGCCATTTTACATGGGAGGAGTTTTTAAGGGAATCATGACTTAACACAAAATAAAATGTGACCTTAAATGAATTATCTCCCAGCTGCTAGTGTGTTTGTATTAATTAAAAAAAAAAAAGGTAGGAAAAAAAAATTGAAGCAATAACAATTAAACTTTTTCTGCTGAATTAGAAGCACAAAAACTCTCCCAACTTTTCTTCTCATACTAAGAAAACTCTTGTGTACAATAAGGAGCAATGTTCATTCATTTCTTTAAACAGCTTAACTTTCCAGACATTGAAACAGCATGCAGTCGGTACATATGCTTATATAGTGCACTGTGGTAATTATATCCTGTGGTTTTTGCGATGCAGGATGAAGTATGGCTATCTTGGTTCCAAAATTAGTCTGTTCTTTTCAGAAAGCAACTCATATTGTACATTTAGGAGATTTATCTATGAATATCAACTAGATGCATATTTTATAAAAGACTGTAGGAGTTTTTCTCCCTCTCACCCCTAATCATTCAGAAAAGTTTTGTGTATTAACAGGGATCCATTTGCTTAAGGTAAATCAGTAACAGATGTAGTTATCTCTGTCAAAGGTCACTTTAGCGCTGGATAAGATTATTTTATGAGAAGAGGTGCTATTGTAGGTACGATTCCCCCCCTGCCCCTCCGTTGATATTTGACCTGAATCCATAATATTTACTTTTTTTTTTTTTAAAGAAAAAAAATCTGAAGTTCCTCTTCCGAAACATTGCTTCTGGCATATTAAAGCAGTGGCATACAATTCTGGTGGTAACCGTGCCTTGAGGTAGTACAACAAAGCAGAATTCCCCCTGTTGATAGCGATGAAAATAAGTCCTTATTTAAAATACAACCAGAAACCTTATAAGTGTTTTTTCTTTTTTTCTTCTCTTTAAAGAAGAAAATGCGTCTTGGAACCTTTTGACTGTGATCTCCATCTTCTTTGTCTTGCTACCTTCCACTTGAAAAGGAACAAAAGCAACTGTAACTATCAAAACCCCCATTAAACTAGGAAGGTAGAGATGCATCAATTTTTAAAAGAAATTTTGTTTTAGTGCCTCTTCTGCAGGACAAGGGATGAATTCTGGACTGTCTAGGATGAAGTTAAATTCAGATGGCTTTAAACACCTTTGCATTCTTCTGTTTTAGGAGGCGGAGGGTGCGGAGAGCAGCCGTGCCTGGGATTTCGGTTCAAGTGCACCGGGGTTGTCTGCCACCCTGCTTGAAGGCTGCGTGCTCTGGCCTTGGCTCAAGGATGCCTCCTAGCAGATTTTTGAGCACCTCCTTGTAAGACAGCCACCATATGCCTGTCGAATACAGTATTCATGCTGGTTCACTCCTTGTACAACTGGTAAAGGGTCTGCTAGGATGTCATTATGGTGCGTTAGCTCAGTTGCTGGTGGTAAGGCTGTAACCAGTGTGAAGGTCACTCCTGACGGGTAGTCTTTGTTGATACATCTTTTAGGAAATCTTAAATCTGGACACTTCAGCTTGATAAATCTGCATATTTCTGCATTTTTTTGGGTAGTTCCAACAAGTCTGCCTTGTTGTATTTCACATATTCATATATTCCATATACGTTATATTTCATAATAACTATTATTGTTTTAACAGGGCACTGAGCTGTGGGACCCCTGCTTATATGTGCTCTTGTTGTGGATACTTCAGAATTATATGATGTCATTTTGGCCATGTATTCCAGTCGTGCTGCGCAGGAGCTGACGTGAAGTATTGCTCACAAGTATGGCTGAGCGTCGGCAGGAAGCGCAGGCAGGAGAGCGCTCTCTGGTCTGTGGGGTTCGGCCAGTCCAGGCTATGGAGAAAGGAAAGGTCTGAAGGCGAACATGAGCAAGAGCCTGAGCAAGAGCATCTTCGGAGATGCTCTGTACCTCTTAAAATTGATTTCTATGCTCAGCTATGAAACACCAAGAGCTAAAAGATTTAAATTGTTTTTTTGGTGGTGTTTTTTTTCTGAGTAAGACTATTTTCTTGGGCAGATGGGATCAACCCATTACAGCTGTATTTTTTCTTTTTTTTTTCTTTTTAATGCCAGCCAGTCATCCTTGGATAAGATGAAGCATTAGAGAAGCTTGTTTTAGAGTTAACTCATGTGATGTCCGTTGTACCTCCCAGATCCCTTCCTGTCTGCCGCTCCATTTCCCATCCCTCCCTGGCCAGCTCTCCGCTGCCTGCAGCCTGTCTTTTCCCATGTCAGGTTGTCCTGGAGCTGGATGGGAGCTGCATGTGTGCTGCATGGTGGGACAAAATGGAGCATTACAGGAGGAGAACACAAACAAAACGATGGCTTCTTGAGCCAAATTTATTGACTATTTTTAAATGGATGAAACTGCTATATTAGTTTATATTAGCTGGCAAGTTGACCAGCATCTGTGTTCTGAGGTGAAAAACATGATTTAACTGAAGTCAAGAAATAGTGCTGGAGGCAACAAGGCTGTAACAATGAGGTCATGCGGAGTCTAAGATGCAGTTTTGGGATTCGTGAGGGTAACCTGGTAGTTGTTAATGTTTTGTTGGTGGTTGGCTTTTTTAATCATAAAACATACAGTAAATGAATCATGCCCTCCCTGGGTGTTGAGGAGGGGGAAGGGATGATGTGGTGTGTATCTGTTGTGGTTATTTTACTGCAGCCAATGGAAAAAGTCCACTGCGGAGAGTTCGTAAGGTAAAAGCTTTGCATCTTTCTAGGTATAAAAGGGCAGTGACACCTACTTACTTTAAAAAAGCAGACACCAGTCCTGGTGTCAGTTTAAGAACAAAAGGCAGGACAGATGTTGCTTTCTTAGTAAGTTAATAAGGATTTTTTCTTAAGCACATAAATCTAGTCAAATGATTTGTGAAACAAACTGTAAAATTGGTGTATGTCAGACATCTGGCTCGTACTTAACTTTTAGTTTGCGTTTGGTATTTTATGCATGACAGCAAATAGGTGATCGTGATTGAGAGTCTTTCAAAAACATCAGCAAAAATTACAGGTTTCTGAAACTGTAATGGTAAGAGGATGACTTATTTATCATAATTGATGTTTTCTCCAGCTCTTTAATGATCATCATTTCTAACACATATTTTACGTTTTATTTCAGGCTTGTAAATCTGAGGTAGGAAGTTAAATGCTGAAGTGGAAAGGGATGCGACTGGCAATGGGCTGCTTGATGTTTGCCTTGCTCCTCTATATGGAAGTTTGTGAAATTCAGTGAAAAGGTTTCAGAAATTAATTTGATTTGTCACCTGCTTTGATTACAGAGGGTTTAATCAGAATCTTTCCACTATCTGTGTGACCGAGCTGAGCGGCATGCTGGCTGGCCTCTTGGGGGGCTTGAGGTGGTGGGTTCGTTTTCTTGGTGTCTAGCACTGTCAGCATGAAACACGACAGCTGCAGCCCTTTCTGTTGAAAACGTAAGTGATGGTAGGGCCTTGTTTTTGTATAGATTAGATTTATGTAAGTTATTTATATAGTGTAGCGATTGGAATGTTTGTTCTGAAAGAGCGAAATTTGATTTGGTGCCTTTGTCAGCCTGAGGGACTCACAAAAGAGATTTTTTACCCTAAGGCGAGACACTTGATTGTAGCAGGGTCATTCTTGTCTCCTGGTAGTGAAGCTGTGCAGGAAAAACTTACTCAGAATTCATAGAGCCAGAGAAAACGTGTGTGGGAGAGCATAACTCCTCTAATCCAGTGTTTTATAGAATGTGGCTGGAGAAGAAAAGCCTCCAGTTCTGGTCTTCAGGGCTTCATTTATTTGATTTTAACTGGCAGTTGGGTGAATTGTGTAACTAGTATTGGGGATTGTCTCAGGTATCCCCTCTTTCAGCAGAGCGCTCCTATCGCTAAGCTACACATTGCTTTGTATTGTCTCTTTGTGGCTTCGTAAATCCTGTGTTCTTCAAAGTGGATCTGAAAGTGTGATGGCCCTCTTACCTCACTTGCTTGCGCTCCTTCCCTCCTTCCCTTGGTGGTCGCAGCCCTTTTCTGGAACGCTGCTCTGCTGAGTCAGGGATTCACCCGTGTCTTAGAAAGTGCTCTAGCCCTTACACCCTTGAATAAAACGTATTTAGAAATTTACAATGTATTTTAAAAAAACCCAGACAGACAGAAAGCATTTACAAAAATAAATGCCCACAAAAGAGACTTGGGCACCTGAAAACGGGAATGATGTGGAGTCCTGAATCCCAGGTGCGTGTGGACGTCGGAGTGAAGGCAGCGCAGAGACCAACACCCCGGGGACGGGAGCAGTTTCCGATGCCTCCCTGTCCTGGGTGCCGGCAGGGTACCCAGCTCGCCTGGCACTTGCCATGGCTCCCTGCTCGCCTTGGGTGCTGCTTAGGGAGCCTAGGCACGCCGTGCGAGGCTGCAGATTGGCTCCTTTTGGAGCCGGGCTCTTAAAAGTTCTAGGCCTCCACCATCTGTGGATCCAGTCCTCTGTTATAAACTCCTCTGTCATTAAATGGGAGTGGTCCCATTTCTTTCATGGGGTGTTTAACCAGGCTTGAGAGAGTCATGTCTCATGAATTCCTTGCTGAAACCTCGCTGTCGTGGTTTAACCCCCGCCAGCAACTCGGCACCACGCAGCCGCTCGCTCACTCGCTCACTTCTCCCCCACCCAGTGGGATGAGGGAGAGAATCGGAAAATAAGGTAGAGCTCGTGGGTTGAGATAAGAACAGTTTAATAGGACAGAAAGGAAGAAACTAGCAATGACACTAGTAACAACAATAAAGCGACAGCAATAGTAACAGGATTGGAATACGCAAGACAAGTGATGCACAGTGCAGCTGCTCACCACTCGCCGACCCACGCCGGAGCGGTGCTCCATCCCCCCGAGGCTGGGCGTGACATCCCAGGGTATGGAATACCCCTTGGGCCAGTTTGGGTCAGCTCTCCCGGCTGTCTCCCCTCCCAACTTCCCGGTGCCCCTCCAGCCTTCTTGCTGGCTGGGCCTGAGAAGCTGAAAAGTCCTTGACTTTTAGTCTAATCCCGACTCAGCAACAACTGAAAACATCAGGGTGTTATCAACATTCTTCTCATACTAACCCAAAACACAGCGCTGTACCGGCTACTGGGAAAACAATTAACTCTATCCCAGCCGAAACCAGGACGCTCGCTGTGGAGGTTGAAGCAGTGTTCTCTGGAAGTAACTATGGTCTGTCTTTATTCTGGTAAACCAGGATATGAAGGTGCTTGGCAATTCGTTTTAACATTTTTACAGAACCAACCCATCGGTTATCAAAGCTGTGACCACTGAATGGACTAATGCACGTGCTGTGTGTACATATTAATGCTCATATTAAAATTGTCACAAATTTCATTTTCCTCTTACACAAAAAAACCCCCAGAAAACTGACACGCTACTTCCTTTGGAAGGTTTTCTCCCATTTTAATGTCTGCTGTACTTGCATCTGCTGACAAGCATCCCAAGGAAAAGAATAGTGTTAGGAAACATCTAATTGTGATGTTTCCAGGACGTGACAAGAAATCAGAACCTATACGGACGATGGCCCTCTGTGCAGAACGGGAGTCAGACAGACAGACACTAGTATTGTCTTCAGTGCTGATGGAAAGCAGAGAGTAAACTGTACACACGCCCAAAAAATAGTATGGGCTAACCCTTTCTCCATAACCTGTGGGGAATAGAAACAGTCAGTGTCCAAGTATAATTTAGTTGGACAGTCTGCTGGCTGCTTGGCTCTGTGTAATTCTCAGCCAGTCCGAGAAAATTAATATGAAATGGATGTCTGTAATCAGTGTGACTTTGGTGGTTTGATAGTCTTTCTTCCCCCTTTCACCATTATACATAAAGGAACTTTTTTTTTTAATTAATTTTTTATTTTTCCCTGGTCTCCTAGGTTAAGAAAGCAAATAATAGACTGAGCTCTTGGGTGCTTTGAGGCTCGCAGCTTTAGAAACCTGGTCGCCTCACCCACAGTGACTTCCATGGCCAGTTACCTGATTTGGGCGGCTCCTGACAAATACAAAGTGCAATGGGGAAGTCAGAGTAATCAGTTCTCAATGATACATTGTAATTGCAAACTAAACTCTGCATTTGGGCAATAGTGATGAAGGTGAACTGTCTTCAGTGAAATTGCGCTAGTTCTAGTAATTAAAGTGGAATTTAGTCTTACAACTAAGTCAGTTGTGTGGATAATGTGTGTCACAACAATATCCATCTGGTTTTGGCCCAAAATGGGAGTGATGCTCTACTAATTGGAGTAAAAACATTCCAGTTGCTGAATATAGGAGATAACAGCTGACTGTGTAGAGGGCAAAACTGATGAAACATTTAAATTTTTTTTTTTTTTTTTTTTTAATGAACAACCAGCTCTTGGTTCCCCATGCCAGGATGGGTGGAGGACAGAGTTGTCTTCACCCCGGAGTCACGGGGGTCCTGTGCCGCACTGCTGCTTCGCTCTTCTCTCTGCTTCCTAAAGCTGTCCCCTCTTTTCACAAATTCCTGTTACAGTGCTTCGTTAAGGGTGAAGGCACGCTCTTGCAGCACGACTTGCATCGTTCTGTATGAACCTTACTCCATGCGTTCCGGTTTGTGTTGCCCTCGGTAGCAGAGGGTAGGCTGCCGTCACGTTTCAAAGCGATAATGTTTTCTAGTAACTGTGCTGGGGAGAAACAAGAAGGGTCTTTGGGGAACTAGGATTTACCTTGTCTTGTCTTAGAAGACACTAGTGGGTTATCAGTAATTCAAATGCCTTTTTTTCACACTGGTGTCTGACAGGATTGAAAATAGAAACTGTCAGCCTCCTGATTGTCTGGTTACGTAAAACCATCAGCAAAACCAAAACAGAACAGGTATGATAGGATTATGTATGTGCATATATTTGGCTTGGGGATATTTTATAAGGTTTATAAAGGAAAAAGTTCACTTTCAGCTTTAGATCTTAGTGTTTTGGAGACTGAGCGAGAAAAATACCAAGTCTTCCAAAAGTAAACTTGTATTTTTGATGCTGTTACAAGTTACAGTGATCATTTTTGAAGCTGATCAAAATATTTAATAAAATGCTTCTTAATTAAAAAAAATAGACACCTTTGGCAAAATTACTTCATTTACAAGGCAGGAAGATTTTCAGCCATTGCCCAAATGAAAACTGAAAGAAATGTCTTGGGGCATCCTCTACTGAAAGAATTTCTGGTTTTGGATCAGCTCTGGTCTGTCTATACAAAATACGTATTAGAAGCAGTTCATCTGGTTAAGAGAGAGGAAGGTACAAATCCGTGGCACTGTTGTGACCCTGGAGGGCTGGGGACTCCTGATTCCAGTCTGACAGAATGAAGAAATTATTATGAAGCCTGCAGGTTATTGCTATATGTAGCATTAATATACATATAGACAACAACTTACTCTTTTTATAGCTATAAGCTATCAGTCAGGAATACTTTTGTACTTATTGTATAAAATTGCAGCTTTACTTTTGCTCTCGAGTACTTCGTTAAGAGTGACAGTGATTTCTCTAGCATACAAACCTGGTATTTGATTAGGCTTAAAATTCGTCCATTTCTATGTAAAAGGAAGTTTTCTTAAGAAAAAAGATACAATGTTAGTTCTCACGGATAGAGGTGTTGTCTTAAAACATACGTTTATATTAAACCCAATAGCTTCTTGAAAGTGAACTAGAGTAAATAATGTGCATTTACAAACCACTTGTGACAGTTCTCCAACAGTCAAAATGAAAGATAGAAACAGTCTGCGGTGTCCATTTCAAATGTTAAAGTTGCACTTTGCTTACTTATAGATACAAATGACTGTTTTTTCTTTCACTTATCAATAAAATTTAAACCTGGGCACCCCTGTAATAAAAATGCATGTGAATAAGCCCAGAATACTACTTGGCATGCAGTGTGGTGTTGCCGCTGAACTACTGATAGACCTGATTTAGATAAGTCTCTTCCCCCCCCCAGCTCTGTTTCAGTAAATTTTGTGGAAAAGAAAAAACTTTACATTTTTGAGACAAAACAGTTTTCACCAATACTGAGAAGGTTTTCCTGGGAAATAGGTGTTAAGAGTGAATTTTACTCCCTTCTAATGAAAGCCTAAGCAAACGAGTGTCATGTGGGAGCGCTCCGGAGCGGCGGCGGCCCTGGGGCTGCATCGCCGCTGTCCTTGGCAGGTTGCTCTTCTTGCCTCGGAGGCTGGCGGGGCAGCCTGCATCCCCAGGGCTGTCTGCAGCACCCGCTTCTCAGGAGGGTTTGTTTCTGAAGGCTAAGCCTGAAAGACAGACCGTGATTGCCAGATGCATGTCAGCTATGTTGCCCTGTGCTACTCTGGAAAGTGCCTCGTTATAATTACGTTTTGTGAATGTGACTGAATATTTCCCCCCAAATTCATACTGATTTTGGCCTTAAAACATGGAGTTGTCTAATCAGAAGCAGTCATTCAAGTGCATTGGTAAAAGAAATAATTAACTTGGTAGACAGAAATTGTACTGGGGAGTTGAAGTTTTTCTCCTTAAAAAAACCAACAAACCAACGAACAAAACTCACGCAAACTGGGGGGCGGGG
>JAVKLA010000062.1:1395674-1441450 GCA_034782735.1 Sagittarius serpentarius | reverse complement strand
ACGAACAAAACTCAACCAAACACCCCCCCCCCCCCCCAAAAAAAAAATAAAAAATGCTAACCTCAAAAACAACCCTCTGGTGTGTTAACAGAGACTTGATTTCTTTAGATTTGATCGTGGGGATTTGTAATTTATTTGTTTTCCCTAGCAGTCCTCTTTCAAGCGATCAGATTTCAGCAAATAATGCTGTGTACAGCGAAGAATCAGGAATCTGCTGCTTTGACTGTTCTAGAACATCCTCAAGCGAGGGGTTGTTGAGAGTAAAGGATCAAAGCAGCAGCTCAGCTAACACCAAGACAATTTCTCTGAGAGTGCTACGTTGTCCCCCAAAATTTTTTCTGCACAATACAGAGACACCAATTTCTGTTCTTTATCTCAACTTTTAATGTGTGTTTCCTGCTGCAGTTGCTAATGATCTGAACAGAATTAGTTGGCTGCATCGTGCTGACTCCCTTAATTTCAGTAGCGAGAAAAACAGACCATATGGGGAAAAAGGGGGAAAAATAAAGTACAGAAGAGAAAGCAGATCCTGTGATTATCCCCCCCCCCCCCCAAAAAAAAAAGACTAATGAAGTTTCACATGAGAACCTCCGAATAACATAGTTCAGCTGTTATGTTGTGGAAGCTGAAGAGTTTTAGGGGATGTTTTGCAGTCATGCCTGAGTGGAAACAGTTATCATGTAAGGTGCCATCTGAAACTGCTTGAGAGTTTTGCATTTCTTATTAGTCTGTTCACTGGATGAATGATGGAGGTGTGGGATTAACCTGCTGTGCCAAGGATCTGAGAAATGAACTTTCTAAATATACTGCTAACAGCATTCATCAGCAGATTGCTCTGTTGCTTGAATTCAAAAGGTAACGTTATTTGTTGACACCAACGGTTAATTATTAGGTACAGGCCATGAAGGAGGACAATTCAGATGGTTGAATGAATGTGCTACTTTAGGTGAAATCTGGATTACGAGTTTTGCAGCTGTCTCAATATAATTGTGGTTTTCACAGTTTTAGAGTAGAGAGATTTGGCATGTCAGGTTATTGATTGAAATAAGCTGCTTTTTTTTCAAGAGCTTGGGAGTCTGGATGACTTGCTCATGCTCAAACCCTGCTCGTGTTCAAATAGTCTTACAAGACCAACTACGCTCAGTTCTGTTTTCCTGCAGAAATGAGTGGGAACACAGAAGAAGTAAAAGCATGGCTAATAGAGAACATAACCGAACCGTGCTGTTAGGGAATCACTCTTTATTTCCTTCACCTTTGAAACTCTGACAAGCTGACTTTGGCTGCAAGTTGGGGTGGCTCAGAGGAAGAGCCCGCTGAGCAAAATGTTTTGTACAGGGGACCTGTGTCTTGTGCCGCCGGGCTCAGCTCCAGCCAGTGGCTTTGGAGAAAGGTCGGGGGAAACCGGAGCCTGGAGAGTCGTCACCTGTGGGTAATATATCTGTAGCTGTATTACACAAATAAGAGTGATAGAAATAGGACATCACGATTATTATTATTTTAATCAAAACAGGGCTTTACTTACCGGAAACCTTGTCTTCTGGATGGAAGCAGTAATATTTCTCAACAGACTTACTTGAAAAGTTGTCTTCTCAAATAAAATGTATCAGTTGATAAATGTATTTTACAAAAATCAATTTAATTTTCAAATTATGCTTCTGAAGCCCAAAGGGGATATCAGGGCACAACTTTGTAAGTGTATCTTTACTCTTTATCATTTTCATTTACCTTTTTTTTTTTTTTTTTTTTGAGAAAAGGAAGTGCTCTGCGTTTTCTGGAGTGTTAGTATTTTCTGGCTGTCTTCAAAATTGGGATTGAGTTTACTGGTGTGGTTGCATTTGTCTGTGTAACTTCTGTGGATGGTGGCTGCAAAGAGGCATAGAACCTTTGCTTCTTGCTGAGACAATGTATATGAAGACTTTCAAGACTTAACTGTGACATTTTTTCATCAGAATAATTTAGGTTTATCTGTTTTCCTTGTTTAACTCGCAAATTAGCTATTTGAAATGTTTTGCCACTCTAAAATTCTCTCTGTAGAGAACATTAATTTGCAAGCAGCATCAGTAATTTAGCAGCATACATTTCACGGTTGGCAGGGCTGGTGTGACTCTGGAGAAATATTTGTACCCTTCTATAGTTATTTCTCTGCATGTTCATTTTGTAATCGATGAAATATCACAGCGGGCAAATCAGATACATTTAATATGACAGCAGCATCTTTCATCACCTCAAAATCTTTTTTTTCCATGGCTGCTGCTATTGTTGTGTGTGCTGGAGAGCTCCACCTTCCTTCTCCTTCCAAAACAGAGACGAGATGCACTTGCTATCAGTGAGATAGCTGAGAGTTCAGCTGCAGTGTTATTAACCATCTGCAGTGCTGTCAAACCCAAGCATTTGAAAAATCACAATGTAAAATTAATTTCATTGCTATTTGAAGTTTACCTTCCAGTTTCTGAGCACAAACAATGTTCTCCAACAGTTTTGTGGCTGTAAAAATGAAAACTTGAGGGTCAGCTGATCTGATAAGAAATTTGCTTGGGATGAAACTATAAGAAGTATTTGCAATACTGAGACAGAGCCTACTGGGATAAACTCCATGAAGTGCCCATGCATGCAGCACGTTTCAGTTTGTGTAATAAACTGAAAATGCATGAAGCGGTAGATTGAATTCTCTGTCCGTTTAATGAAAGATGTTATGTTTTTAGGAATTAGTTTTCAGGAGACCAAACGCTCCTGAGAATGGGTTCATATGTCTAATTTAAAATACAAACCAGCACAAACACTGTTGTGGTACTCAGTTGCACAAATAAGAACATGTTGGAGGAAGAGAAGCGTGGACCAGTATTTCCTCCCAAAATCTCAGTGGTATATAGCAGCACGGCAGCAGAACTTTGTGCCTGGCGGCTGGCGCAGGCCTCCGGGTGCCTGTTCGTGCTGCGGGTGCATCCCTCCCTGTGCCTGCGGGCAGCTCCCCGGAGCTGTAACGAGGCACTGGGATAAAAACCTGGCTGCGTTTCCTTGGCTCCTGCACAGGAATAAGTCACGGGGAGAGAGGTTTAGAAGTACTGTGAAACCTCAGATATTTCTAATGTGTGCTTATATGAGTAAGTGCTACCGAGAGGGTGTGGTTTTTCCTGTATTAGTGGCTCTTGCTAATCAGCCCTGTAGCAATACATCTGTTCTCTAGGCCAGAGTGAACATTTTAGCCACTTGAAAGGCAGGTCTGTTTAGGGTCTCCAAGGAAAGATAAAATTCTCACGGGAAAAGGAAGGGAGACCTGGAGAGTGATTCATTTGATAAGGGAAGGATGGAGTAGGAATATCTACAGGTAGGGCAAGCACGTCTCAGTAGATTATTCATGTCAGTACAGACTCTGATGAAGTAACTATGCCGAGATGTATTATCCCAAAGATTTACTGTGAACATTTCATTGCCTGTCTCCAAGGACACGCTTTTTTTTTTTTTTTCTTCCTGTTGTACCCTAAAATATATTTACAACCCCCCCCCAACAGGTGTCTATGACAGACATTGTAAGCTGGAGCAAAGTGAACTCTGGAAATTGGCAGCTTTCTTACAGTCTGTGGCATCATTTGTTGTTAATGAGGGAATGCAGTTAAAAATGCATATTAATCTTTAATTGAAGAAGATTCATGTAAACCCCAGCTGTGACCATAAGAATCGGCTTTTTTCTGAGAGAAATAAAAGCAGTGGTTCCCTATGGTCTCATTTGATTTCTTTATGCAGCAGCCACCCATATGTTAGCATACATCTGTGTAGCCTTTTGTATACTTGCGGAGTAGAATATGTAGTGCTCAATCTTATTTTTGTATAAAATGACAAAATTGCATCTTGTAGGACTGCTTATGCTCAAAGGTTTTAAATAACCATCATGAGGTTTTCTTTGGCATTTTGGTGGTTGGAGGAATTGTACATAAATAAATGTACAGCAGATGGCACTATGCTGTAACCATAGAATTAGAGGTTTGGGTAGAAAAAATGTGTTCATTTGTAGTTCGTACCTTTCTATGGAATTCGTATTTTCTTGTAAACAGTGATAGAAGATTAGAAGGCCAAAGCGTGTTAAAGCAGAATATTGTAAACTTGTGTAGCATACGTGTCAAGTAAAGCTTTGGTGGTTTTTTAATAGTGATGTTCAGTGCTGTTTCCAGTGATCTTTTTAGCTTTCAGTGGGGCTCTACTGCTAAATGCCGAAGAGCTTAGGTGTTACTGAAAAACAGTGAAACTAAAGTCAGGCAACACACACAGCTTTCTTCCACTGCACCACAGCATATCAAAGTGCGTAGAAATTTTAAACAAGAGAATTTCCCCGGGAGCTTCTTCAGCTGGGTAGGAATTGCCAGGACAGAGTGTGGACAACTTACCGTAAATGGTTAAAAATTGTGCTAGAACTACCTTTAACGTGCAGCTCTGAATTTTGTTTTTCTTTCCCTTCAACTGGTAAAAACAACAGAGATGGCTTTGTAACATCCCCAGGTAACCTGATGTCACAGGGGCGGACAAAATTGACTTAAGTAGCTTACAAGCTCAAAGGAAACTTATTCTAATAAAAGATCATTTAATACTTCAACAACATTAGTAAACTACGGGTTCCAGATGCCAAGCAGAACCAAATACCACACAGCTGACTTAAGTTTTAAAAAGGAGCTAACCCAAACCGCGTTTCACTTGCCAATCAAGATGAGGGCTCCTGACCTCGAGGAGTTCCCGCGGGCGGTGCCCCGACCCAAGGGCAGAGTCCCCAACTGCAGCCCTGCTGCTCTGAGGAGGACCGACTCAACTGTTGCCCTCCGGCGGGACCCCATTTGTACCCTAGTCAAATCTGATCTGTGGTCAAAAATGTGCTCTGAGGGTCTTAGCTTTCAACCGAAGCGTAGGTCTGACAATAGCTAGTTGTGCAACTGTGTTGTGACCAAAATCAGGAGATGTTGTGGTTACTGAGCCAGACCAAAGTCAGCAGATACTTGCCCGAACTAGCAGATATTTTTATATTTCACTGCAGACCAGAGTCGGCAGATGATTTTGTATTTCACCAGAGTTAGCAAATGCTGTGGCTCAATGGTCTTTCCATGAGGGTGGGTGCAACTGCCACACGCGATGGTATATTAATCTATGTATTAGTATTAGTTGTCGAAATACCCCACAACAATTTGTCATGCTTAAGGTAACCAGGATATAAACTATTTCCTGGCCTTGGGGTAAGAGACCTGATAGTGCTAGAGCATAGTTCTCACAGTATTTGTGACCGACTTACTAAAAACATTTGTCACGCATTTTAAGAAAAAAAAAAATACTCGGTGAGTGAAAATCATACAGAGAAAGGTATAAGCTGAGGTGTGGCAAATTTTCAGAGAACGGAATGGGCTGTGCCAGACCAGTATGGGAAAAATACTACTACTACTATCTGCTGAGAATCCTGCCCCCAATTGAATTCCTTTGGGTCTAAGAACTGTCATAACAGCCTGTGAAAGAGAAATGTCTTCTCGTTACATATGTCTCAAATCGTGTGAAAACTTCAGTATCTTGAGTCTCATCCGAAAAGGAGTAAGAAGCCTATAAAGACTTTGAAGTCATTTCTGCTGATAACACTGTCAAGCAAACAAGACGCACTGCCACGTGTGCTGGCAGGGGTTTCCAGAAGCAGTGTGTGCTGTGCACGGAAGTACTTCCATCTGGTAGTCAGTCGGAGGCTGCTCCAGAAGGAAAAAAACATAACAAAACAAAACATTTTTAGGTTACTAGATGAACGCCGTAAAAAGTTTTGCCAGAGGGCCACTTGGAGATGTAGTGGCAACCGAGGCTCTAGGAAATGTGCCAAAACTGTGAATTTTATCAACAAATAAGAAACAAATTCAGCTATGAGGAAAGAGAGTGTTCTGTGAAGGTGCTGTCATCTCCCCTTCCCTCCTCTTCTTCCCACACGCCTGGCCCATGGAAGAACACGGACTGACCTCATGGCTCCATTCAGCAGGGAGTGATACATGTAATGATGATGGGCAAGGCGTGGCGACCCTCAAACAGTCTTTGGTGTTTCCCCACTTACCTGTACGTATTGAAGAGGCTTGATAAACCTGGATAGCTTTTCACTGGGGGTAGCGAGAAATTACTCTGTGTCACTGTGATTCTGCCACCTCACTGGAATTTGCCCCTTCAACTAAGGGTAGGCTTGACTACCTCTTGTAGTGAGTTGAGTTGATGGCATTTTGTGATCCGTAGCACTAGATGACTTACGAAGGATCTGAAAGGCGTAGTGGGTCCAAGTTTTCTTTGCCATTCATGCCTCAAAATTGGGAAAGTTGGGTCAGTGTCACGTGCATCCTGTGCAAAAAGCAGAAATTAAAGGGTTTGGAGGCCTTAGGATTATTTCAATTTGATGCCTTTTCAGTGTCTCTTCTGAAAGTAGACGGCTTCCCTGCAAGCTTTGAGCTACAAGCCAGCGTCCTTCTCCTTGTGAAGCTTACTGGTGGCATGGTTCAGCTGCAGCCTGGTTCTTCTGCTTCCTGCGGGGTCTTGGGGTCAAGCCATGAACGGATCTGGGTCTTGGGGAGTAAAATTGAAGTAAGACAGAAGGAGTCATTGACCTTTTCAGAACTGATGGACCCCGAGCAGCAATAGTCAGCCAATCTGAATGCTGGTAAATTTACCAGTTCACGTCCTTTTGGTTGGTCAGGAACCAAACCTGTTTGTATCTCTAATTTAGGAATAATCTGTTCTGGAGGACTGTAATCCTTGGGACACTTCATAATGTCCTAGGTGGCTGTAGTCTTACATTCTCTTTAAAGTAGTAATTCTTAAATTTTCATGTTTGTTGCATCCTTATTTAGCTTTATTAGCAGAATTTTTAAGTCAGTGGAAGGTGTTCGATTCTTGTACATTTAAGTATATAGGACTTTAAAAAGTTACTTAAAGATCTGTTTGCTTTCCTGCCTTTCTGTTATCAGAAGCAGAAATTTGAAGTGGGAATGTGAACAAGAATGTGGTGAATGCAAGGAATTAACTGTTGTCAGTAATCATGGAGTGGTGCAGATAAGGTCTTCTAAGCCTGGCAAGTATTACTTAAGAATGTTTTTGTGTGTGCGTGTTAATGTGCTGCTGAAGAGATGAAATCAGGCTGTACTTACAGTGAGTTTAATGGCCTTTCTTGTTTAACTGAAGTGGTGTGTGATGTTAATCACGAAGGACTTCTGAGAACTCTCCATTAAAAACTGTCAGCAATATAGATGGGTAACTTCTTATGTGTAAATCTATTAGTGAATTAATCAACTGCATGATCCCTAGAAAGGACACTAAAATGCTGTATTGGTTTGCTGTTCATTGCATTGATTATGGGGGGCTCTTCGGAAAATACTCTTCTGATTTCTGCTGCTTGCCAATTCATCATGTCAATAGTTAAATGACATTCTGCTAGCTCCGTCTTGTCCACACTGCAGTTGTTGCAATAACTGAAGGTGATTCCCTTTTACAAAGTGCCCATGATTCTCTAGAGAAGGGAAAGTACTGCTGGCACAGATGGTCTGCAGTATTTTAATAGTGGACTTGTCTTCACTTGCAGTTACTTCTGGTTTAAAATCACGAATTAGGTAACTTTTAAAATAAAAAATTAATATTTATTCATCTAAAATTTACATTTTATTGATGATTAAGCAAACCATTGCAAACTGAAATCAGATGGGTTTTGTACGTTGCAATATGTACTTTGATTGTAGCAGCAAGGGTTTTTGCAATAGGCAAATAATTTTGGAGAAACGTTTGTTTCAGTTCTTTCTCATCTCTTGAAAAGATGGTCGGGGAGAAAACGAGAAAAAATCATTAAATGATCCAGATACAAGATACTTAATTGGCTTTTCCCTCCCCTTCCCCATTTGCATCCAGGGAAGTGCTGATCGAGGAAAAACAAATCTTTGTCCTGTGATGAGTTCTAGTCATGTTGTCTTTATTATTAGTGTCCAGACTGTATAGGGTAAATTAGAGGATGATGTTTCTGTCCTCTAATGGTATTGAAATTGATTCATGGGATGTAAAGTAGTATTGATTTTTGTCTTTGAATGTCCTAGATTATTTAAATAGAGGATCTTTAGTGCGTGTTTATGTAAATGAATAACATAAAAGATTTTTCAGCATTTTTTTTTTAAAAGATGTGCATTTCCGCTGATGAATTGGTACCCAGAAACCCTACGCTCAGCACGTTCTGCACTTCCTGAGCTGGGGGGAGCCGATCACTTCCTGACACGGAGAACTTAGCACTGCATGAGATCTTTGCTCTATGGAAATTACTTGGGGAAAAGAAAAAGAGACTCAAAATGGAAGGGGGGGCGGGGGGAAAGTACCTGTCAACTGTCACTTGTTTGGCTGTTTTCTTCTAAACCTCCCACCGTGTTTTGCCAAGGAACTAAATGGTGTGATTTTTGTAATTCCTCACGAGTCCGATGTGACTGTGCTGTAAAAGGGGCCAGACCCAGCTGTGGGGTGTTAAAGGGTTTTGGGCAGCTGGCTGTGACCTCTTGTGGGTCCCAAGGGCTCCCTGGGTTTGTGGGAATCTCTCAAAAGTAAAGTCGAGTCTCGAGGAGAAGGCTTTCTTACAAGCCCTCTGCTCCTGCATGCAACATGTGAGCAGACAATCTCAGCTGTTATTTTATTAATTACCTGAATTTCATTAAGAGTAGAGTTTGTTTTTTTTTCTTTCCCCCCACACAAAACAGTTATTATTGAACAGCAAGTTAAAAAATAGTAAATGTAATTATTTCTGTTAACCATTTAACAGAGACAGGTCATTTATACTGATGTAACTTTTGTTTCTGTGTCCAGGGCTGTTCCTCTTTTGAAGTAGCAGTGATAACATAATAAATCTGGTCAGTCACATAACTAATCGGCTGTGAACCAAGGCATAGTTTTCTCAAGCAGGAAAACCATGCTGAAGGACTGACATAACCTTCTGCTTGATCTGAGTTAAAAAAAAAATAAAATGTTTTAGTGAAGTTTGATTTAAAAACTCCGTAGCCTTCTTGCTTCCCCAATGTTGGTGTGTTCCCCACCCCCACCCCAAGATTTTAATAAAAATTTAGTAGACATGTCAAAATAAAATGACTGTTCAGATGGCAGCCTTAGAGATGCAGTATATATTATAGCACATAGCAATGTATTATTTGAAATTATGGAGTGATTCAAACCCGTCTGGTTCACAACATCAGAACAGTTGTCTCTCCCACCTTCATTTCTTTGTGACTTGAATTCAGGTTTGTGAGATTTGCATGACATTGATCCTTTCCTTGGGCAATGCGCAATTTCATAATTCAAGTGCGACAGCTGCTGCAACCATCCTGCCAGCTGTCCCTGCAGATGCTTCAAAATCTACAGCTTCTCAAAGATGTGTATATGTCCCTGGGGTAAACCATTTTCCCAAGAGCTAATGCATGAAGTATCTTAATAGGGTCACTATGCTGGCAGTTCTGAGTGCGTGTAGTGCTGCTTTTCTTGACCAAAAGCACTTCTGTGTTTCGCTCTATATGGCCCATAGGAGAAAAAAAACCCAACCCAAACCAAAAACCAAACCAAACAAAACCCAAAACCAGACAAAAAACCAAACCTCCCAAACCCCCAACAAAACAAAAAACCCAAACAAAAAGCCCCTTCTGTCCATCTGTTATTGTTATTAACTAAAGGAGTGAAGCTTTTAAAAATAAATAAATAATCTGTGTGGTAACATTTGCCAAGCAGGGCACGAACTTCTGTCCAAGGCAGATGTTTGCAGATTTGGTTTCCCTGTTCACCAGCCTGCAGAGGATTTACTTGATGTAGAAGAGATCCTGGGTGAACTCTTGTGCCTGCCTGACAAAGGCTCATCCCTGCCTGGATGTTTAATGGGGCAACCGCTTTGCTCCACTGCAGTTCAGTTGGTTAAGTTTCCAGTTAAGCCTTGTGAATTCACATCATCTCTTTGGGCTGGTTTGGTGCTCATCCATGATCCTGATCAAGGCGTGGACACACAGAGTACCAGGCTGTGCGCATACGCTGCCGTCTGACTGCCTCTCCGACTGGGTCTCGCCGAACTGAGGGTCTCCATTTCCATCCTTGCTTCGAGGGCTTTGCCCCATTGCTGGTGTAGTGCTCGGATCCTCTGAGGCAGAGCCGTCGCATTGTTGGTTGTTGGCGTTCCTTGAATGATTCATGGCTTATTGCATGGGGCAAAAGGCTTTTCAGTACATTGAAGAGCACTTTGCATCCAGACTAGGTCTAAGGACCATGTGGACCTATATTAATTGAACTGATTATTTTGTATGTACTCAACAAATCATCTCCTTACCTTATATCAACAATATCCAAAAAATGAGGAAGGCTTTAAAGCATGTTTTGTCACGAGATAATAACTCGATAAGTAATAGGTACCCTAAACTAGTAAAGCAGGAATGTTCTGTATCTGAATCCATAACCAACATGCGTTCTACTGCTTCTCTTTCACGACAAACAAAGTGTCGGTCATAGGAATCCATTAATAAGCAATGCCTCCGGAGAATGATGTTCCTCTGAACAAAGACTTGGAATAATTCATAGCCAGAATGATCCTTTTTTCTCCCCTACTGCTGCTTACTATGAGGTTGAAAAGAAGTAAATACAGATTGTATCTAAATTGGTCCTGCCTGAAGTGAAGCGAAGCACCATGGTTGTGAGGCTAAACCGAAGTTGGAATGGCATCCCTTTCTGTGATTTAAGTTTCCTCCTGCTACTCCTAGTAATTTGGTTTTGCTGTTGCCTCTTCTTGGTATATCCACTTACCTTCTGAGATCCTGGGAACAGCCAGAAATCCTTTTGCTCTGCTGTCTACCATCCCTGTGGTACGGTGAATGTGGGAAGTGGGGAGGTGATTTTATAGTCTAGGTGACTCTCTGCCTGGAAAATGCAACCGGAGAGAAAAGAGAATGTATTTCTAATTGGCCCCAAAATTATAAAAAGGATTATTTTGGTAACATAATTAGAAAATTAATTGCTTTTATGTTTTTCAAAGTGCCATGCCTAGTCCCAACCATCTGTGCTTTACAAATGTAGGATTTTCCTTTGGGCATTCTTGTAGTTGAAGAAATTGTTCATCTAGGGAACCGTTAAAGGCATTGGTTATCAAAATCTACTTCCCTTTCAAAAGGGTTTCAGGGTGATTCATTTCTTCAGGAAAACATGTTTTTTCTTTTTTTTTTTTCTTTTTTTTTTCTTTTTTTTTTTTTTCTCCTTGAGTGGAATAATTCAGAATTCCAAAAAGTAGTAATTTTGCAGGAAAGAGGAGACAACATGTGATGAAACGCAGGGTTTCATAAGACTTAAAATATATATATTTTATGATCTGTTCATTATTTAGAATGGGCACAAAACTTGCCAGCCCCAGAGCATGGTCTTTAATAAGTAGGGCTTTGGTGTTCTTTTTTACTTTATTAGTAAGTTGTAGCTGTCAGGTGAATTTTTGCTCGTTATTTCAGGAGTAGACATTGATTCTAAATTTAGAAACAATTTCTTAAGATCAGAAGAAAAAAATCTCGCTGATGAACAAAGGTTAAATTAAGAACAATAAGTCACATCCTCTGAATGCTTTTCATCTCGAGACCAAGAGAGATTAAAGTACTATTTTGAAAGATCATTGTGCCATAAGATAATAATTTTATTAATCAGACTTTGTGCTTGTGTCAGTTCTGCAGTTGATGGTGAAAGCAAAGTAAAGTGAGAGTATGAAAAAGTATTTCCAAGAGAGAATACAGTATAGAGCAAACGTTGCCTGAACCTATAAATAGCTTGGGGCAAGAATGCTAAGATCCAAATCCAAGTCCCTGAAAGCCATGCTGTTTAGCATTTCCTTTTGATGCACTATAGACCTAAGGACCATGCCGTAGAGTTTGCTTAGCCTAGTGGACCCAAGTTTTCCTTAAAGGTTTGTGGATGCCCTTATCAAAGGTGTACTTTAAAATTGTATTTCAAATTATATAGTTCTTTCTGGAATGGAAGTAATCAGTATTTCATGGTAAATGGATGTGAAATGAGCAGCTTTGGAGAATAAACACCTCAATTTTGCTTCAGTTGATACTAGTTTGCAGCAGCTGTTTGTCTCTAGGCAAAATTTTTAAGATAATTCACTTTGATTTCCTGTACAACACGTATTTTTGGGGTTGCAGCATTTGGTTCCATCATGATTGTAGGACTTAACATGTCTGCAATGACATGCATTCACCAAACGCTCTGAGCTGTGACGGGTGGGCCTGTGACCTTCTTGCTCCCTGCACTCACGGCTTTGTGATACAGGGACGCGTGCTGCCGAGTTCCAGTGCAGGGTTGTTGTCTGTCCCAGGTGCTGGGCTGGAGGAGAAGAGGATTTGGAATTGGGGGAGAGCAGCTATTTGATCAAACACAAACTGAGGTCCTGGCATGTCAGTCTGTCATCGTAGCTGTGCTAACGAGGGGTCTCTTTGCAAAATCAGATGTGCAGGCAGACTCTTTTGTCTCTACTTGCTTCCTCCGTTAGACTCAGCAGACAGGCTGAAGGCGTTGAGTACTTTCGCAGGCAAGCTAAGGACTTTGAGTCCCTGCTCGTTACCAGAGATCAGGCTATTCAGAAATAAATTAGATTTATAAACCTTTATGCGACCGTTCCGTTTCCTTGTGTTCACAGAATTCAGTGGTGTTCAAATAAAACACTTTTTTTTTTTTTTTTTCCTTTTCTTTTGAGGCGCCTCCAAGAAGCCTTCAGCTAACATCTCGGGTGCAGACGCCCACACCACGGGCGTGGGTCAACCGCAGGAGAGCTGCAAGGTGCACTGAAATTGCTTTTGCTGTATGAGGTGAAGTTTGTCCTCTCCAAGGCTGCCCTGAGCACCGCTTCCAAGGGCCCCACGTGTACAGTATGCACACAGCTGTCCAGCTTCCAGGCTGCTACGGGTGGGTTATCACCCATGTCCTCTACAAAATCAAACCTACTTTCTCTTCATTGTAATAACAGATCTTAATCGCTTATTGCTGATGTTTATCAATTCCTACTTGCTAAAAGAACAAACTGACTATAAATATTGCCGTTGAGAGATTTGTAGAGGGAGACTTTACTACTGATTAGTGTGATACCCAGCTAATGGAGGAGCTGCTGGGTTGGAGTGAGTTTCTTTTTATGGTTTGCTTTCATAAGATGGGATCTTATTTCTGCTCTAATCCTTATCTCAGTACTGGACAGTTGCCACTTGCGCAAATAATGGCTCATAAAGCATAAAAACTGTTTCTTAAATCTTCTCGTTTGCTTTGCTCTTGTTTTATGACTGTAGCTCACCTTTCAATAGATATTTAAGGTGGTGGGCAAGGAGTCGGCTGTGGTATTATTGCCGCAGGGATAGAGAAAAAGCCCTTTGATTCCTCGCTTGAATTCTGTGTGAGGGAAGAGAAGTGAAAAAACAGCAGGGCTGAACCTGTAAAAAGAAATGTATGTTTGTGTGCGTTTGACCTTTATGCCATGCAGTCGGCAATGAAAATGATGTAATTGTGTGCCTTTAAAAATTCATGACATCACCACCTGCAGCAGTAATTTGTCAACTTCCGAAACCAGTATGCCTTTTCTTACAAGTAGTCTTTGTGTCCCCTCATTAAACAAAGGAAAGCGATGCTTCAGGGGGTGGGGGCACATGATCCATCTCTGAGGGGTTCCCTGTTTGAGGAGTTCTGCGGAGACTGAACATACAGCTAAAATCAGGGTTTTGACAAACTGGTAACCTAATGTCATGCTGCCTCTGCATGAGGGTGATAATCGGGGTGATAATTTGGGATGAGCAAATGAAAGTTTAGGTGCTAATTTGAAGGCATGAAGTCCTTTCACACAGGCCTTCAGCCCATCTCTCCCAGCATTTGGTTTCTTCCTGCAGCTCTTATTTGGAGGACAGGTTTCTGCTGCTGTGCAGAAGGCTTCCCCGTTCCCCAGGGCTGTTTTGGAGGGCTGCATCTCCTTCACGCGGGTGGTATCCATGCCCATGGTCTAGCTGTAAGAGCAAAGCCTTTTTGAGAAATGAAGGTGTCGTGTGGCCCAACTTTCCGTGTTGGTACAACACGTGGTAGTGTGGGAGCTGCTTTCTTCTTCGTTCTTCTGTAAGCATCAGGGTGGCCCCTGCCCGTGTCGTTTGCATCTTTTAACATACTTTGGCCAGTTCTTGTGCTCTCCCCCAATGCACCTTCTTTTTTCCCCGCATGGGCGGCTCCCCCTGTCCCTGAGCAGATGTGCATTCTTCTTCCCGGGTGGCAGCTGGCCTCTGGGCATGGACGTGTTCCTCCCCTTCCGTCTTTACCTCCCCTGTTTTATTTTTCTTCTTGCGCTGCTGATGGTATGAGTGAAGAAAGCGCCTGAGTCCAGAAGGGCGCTGGGGACCAGCCAGGCACGAGCGCCTGCCTGCTTGCAAAGGGCTTCTACTTATTTTATTTGCGGCAGGTGCCGTGACTTTCCTTGATGCTGCACTTGAAGTCCTTGAGGGTTTTCGGCAAGTGCAAACCAGAGGCAAAGAAGGTATGAACTGCTGAATGCCATCACACGGGGGGGGTGGCAGCCCACCAGAAGGGCTCTGAGTAACAATTCCTGTCGCAGGGAAGCTAATGGGAAAAAAATGACTCGCACAACCCCCTGCCTTGGCCGCCTGCTTTCTGCCCCGGCGGGGCCACGGGAGCGGTGGTGGCACCGTGTGGCCTCCCAGGCTGCCAGCCTCGTGATTTCGCAGCGCTGACAAAATGGGACTTGGCAATCAGCTACCGATACTTGTGTCAGGTTTGTCCCACGCAGTGCATTTTACCGTTCAGGAGACATACCAGACTGCACAGCTGGATCTCGTGGGGAGAACAGAGTAAAAGGAATAGGAAGAAAATTTTTGTCATACGATGGTTTTGCTTATATATAAACAAAGTTAGAGTGTGACACAATGAAATTAATGTGATGCAGGCGAGGCTGTAATTTTAATCATAGTCCATGCTGCTTACGGATCCATGTGCACCACCCCAGCCCCGTTTGCCGCCTTTTCTGCATGCCTGAAGACCCTCTGACCCTAGGTTTGACTTCATCTCTGACTTGTTCCTTGCATTTCTGTTGGCGTCTTGTTACCTTGAAAATTCTTGTGATCCCTGGTAGTGTCTCCCAAACTGGCAAACGAAACACTGGAGGCATACCTAGTAAGGACACCACCGAAGCCAAGCGGACTGGGAGACAACTGTTGCCAAACCAGAGCAGGCTCAGGGAGCAACTGTCCAGTGACAGAAAGAAGTGAGGTGTGAACCCAGCAGCGGAGAAGCCTTTTCATCTGTGTTGGTGCTATTTTGATGCGCTGTTGGATTTTTTTTTTTTCCCTGCATATTTACAGGAAAGCATGTCTTTGCACGTGTACCAGTGGAGTTTAAAGATGTTGTGTTTCTACCAAAAGGGAGTAACATCAGACATTCCGGTTCATTTATGTTCAATGAATTATAACTGAACGTTTGGAAGTTAGGTACAACTGGCAATGCTGTAGTTTCCCATTTTAATAAATCTGTAGAAATATAGCATGTTCCCACTTACTCAGGGTCTTTTAAAAACTAGATTTCTACTCACAAGTAGCCTTTTTTTGGTTTTAACCACAAGTTTCTTGGATTGGTTTCGGCTGCAAATTTTTTCCGTTTGGTTCTGGAGGTCATCATCACCACTTGCATCATTGATATCTGTGAAAGAATGAGGGTGACATTAAAATCATGTTGGGAGCTATGTGATTGTTAGCTGGTTTAGGTATCATCTTTCAAGGCAATAACATTAAGTGACAAATCTCCTCTTTTCTTGCTAGAGCAGATTCTTTCATGCTGTTAGGTGTATCTTGTCCTTTTTTCCCCCCTTTCTTGAACAGTTCTCCTAGATTTTCTTTGTATCGTATCTAACTCAAAGGATTTATCAGAACTTTGTTGTTTTGTATTTGCAGATCAGAATAATGAGGGTTTCTATAAAACTTGACAATGTCTCCCAGTACATGTATTTTTAATATTTTTGTCGTTCTTCTTCCATGAGGTTTTTTTGTTTGTTTTACGGGGAGGGCCTCACACTGAGCTAAGCCGTACCAGAAAATCGGTTATCCATGTTGAAATGTTTATTTTGGGGCCTGGTGAATTTGAACAGGATCCGCCTGGACTGATGCAATGTCTGGTGGGACTTCTCATTCAGAGACTTTGTGACCTGATTCTTTTATGGCTGGGCTCATCTCTTGGCTTGAATATACCTCCCTTGCATCGTGCAGTTTTGTGTTCAGTGTAGTATCAAACCAGACCCATGATCCTGGTCTTACCGTGGGAAATAACTGTCAAAGGAAGGATGGGATGTGAAGCATCCAGGCGGCAGCTCCCGATCTGTCTGTGGCCATGCTGTGTGGGTACTCTTCAGTATTGAATTAAACCGAAGGAAGACACTTTGGAGATGGAGGTGTAAAGACTGAGTTTCGCCATGTGGTCAGTGGAGGAAGGCAGAGTGGTCTCGGTGCAGAGCAGGCAAGGTTAAGCGCAGTGGTGGAGTTGTTCCCTTTTATGAGTCTACATGGAAGACACTAAATAACTGAAGTTACTCCTGCTAAATAAAGTTATTATTTGTAAATATCACCTAAATCTCACAAAAAAAAAACCTTACTATTGGGGGAAAAAAATATTGATGTGCAGTCGTGATTTCAGATGTTAATATTAAGTTTTTACTGGATATTCTTTCTGATTTTTTTTTTGGTCAGCTCTGATTCTTCTGTTTTATACTCTCTCTTTTTGAAAAAGATGGGCTGTATCTAACTATCAGTATGTAAGGTAGCATTCTGCAGAGTGCAACAATCTAATAGTTGGTTCTGATGTCACTGCTTAGTATTTTTAATGTTAAGTCTGTTTTTATTTTTAAGCGCAGAGACCAGTTTACTAAAAATTAACTGCCAGCGTAGCTTTTTTACCTAATACGTTCATGGATTCTACCTAAATGGGATGACGGTTAGAAGCTTTAGCTCTGTAAGAGAAACTGTGATTGGAATTTGTATTAAAAAAATCTTTTTACTTTTGGGAGTGAGTCTCTCCAACAACAATACTGTCAGTAACCTCTTGATCAAATACATGTCTGACATAGAGACTGCTGATTTTATTTTTGTCCACCTCATCTGACTTCTGATAGAGTGGGAGGATGTTTTAGTTTACAGCCTGTATTTATTTTGACAATGACTTAGGAAAGCACCTTTTAGTGACTGTCAGCTTTTTCAGTGTCGGGAGGGGACAGGTTGTCTGATCTACTGGAGATCTGCTCCTCTCCAAGAGGGTGGTTAATTCCAGGTATGGGCTGAGCAGATCTCTTGGCGGGCAGAGATCGAGGAGATCATTTGGACCACCATTAAGCAAATATTAAAATACGTACGTTTCAGGCTGCGTTGAAGAAATTTGGCTTGCTATTTCTAACTTAATGTTAAATATTACAGTTTAGAATCCTTCAAGCCCTGATGAAGGGGAACCCGAGACCCTACTAAGCTGACTGCCTGTGGGACAGCTCTCAAAGTGACAGAGATGTGGTCACCTTCTAGCTGGCAGGCAGCGGCGCTGGAGCAGGACCGTGCTTCGCTGCCTCAGGTGGGCTTCTTGGCTGCGAGACCTTTGCCTGAGAAGACACGTCCCCTGTGGGCAGGAGGTCTGCAGGAACCCACGCGAGTGAATGTTCTCTTGTTGCCCTGGCTTTATTCCCTCAGTAGTTCTGATGAGACTTATAAAGCTGTTTCCCTTTTTTGGTTTCATAATTAATATTCTGAGAAAAAGAAATTCAAAAGCTAAAGTGACAGTTTTGTTGCCTGATGATTTCGGCTTGATCAGTTGTGCTGATGTTTACGGGGATACCGATGTGCAAGTTGTCAGGGCACGTTCATTCTGCTGGACAGGGGAGACAAGTGGAGAGCAGTGCATTTTTCAGACTTGGTTGCTGCTGGCAGATGCTGCGTTTAATGGAGGCTAGTTACTTCGGTATTAGATTAATCAAAGTATTTCTGGACAGGTGTATGACAAGATTGTCAACTAGTAACAATAAAATTTCTGTTTAAAAATTCCTTCTACTCCAGCAGAAAACGTTTCAACCCCCTGGTAACTAACCTGGGTTTGCATGTTCCATCACCGAAGTCTGTGGTTGTTGGTACACGTGCTGCGCTTCGCAGTGCAGGGGTTTGGCTGGGGCCAGCCTTGACAAGCCTTTCCCACTGGAAGCTGCACATAAACCTATTTCATGTAAGTTCTGACTGATTTGCATCTTAATTCCTGGTAAGATGACTGTTTGACTTTTGAGGATGAACCTTCTGTCTCCATTGCATCACAGTTTAATAGACTTTTGCTAGTTAGTTTAATAGCTGGTTTTGCTAAAGGCATTTCTACAGTAAGCCATATACTCCTTTTTTTTTTCCTTTTCTTTCTCTATCAGTGCCCGTATTTGAGGTCAGAAGAGTTAAGATTGGCTCTTCTATGTGGTTACCTGAATCTGCAAGTGTATGTTGCCCATTCTCCTCTCTCCAGTCCTGGTACAAGGGACACCACTCATGTGCTGATTGAAAAGCTATGCAAATAACTCCATCAGCCAATTCATTCAGTGCAAACCAGCTCCAAACACTTAACCTAGGACATAATTTTGCATCTGTACATTCTTTCTCTTAAATTATTCCCTGAATCTCTCATAATCAAATCTTTTGACGTGATACTTTGGGTTGTGTGTGGCCTTGCTGGCTGGGGGGTGATTGTCATGGCCCCTGGCTCCAAAACCCGGACGGTAATTCGGTAGCTCAGGTCATCACATCTTCAGCTATTGCTTCAGGCAGGCTTCTTTATCCTTAACCTGAAGGTTCTGTCCCAAAATTCAAGATGCTTTTAATGTAATGCTTTGCCTATTCTTAGCCATCAAGAAAGTTGCAAAGTATCCCTTTTTTTTTAAATCTCTTCTCTTTTGGGGGTGTTATATAAGCATCAAGGACAGGATGGATGTGCCCATGTGATAGAATTACAGTTAACAAGATGAAAAACAGCAGATCATGCCTGAAAGTTTGAAATAGTCTGTGGAAAGATGAAAAATAGCAGTATAACTTTCAAACAAATATTTTTTCATATACTATACCCTTTTTTCGCTGACAAGTTAATTCTTTCTGACAGACTTGGCAAGTGAGCAAGAGTCTCCAAGGCAGACACTGAAGCTGCTTCATGAATTCATGTTATAGTTTCTCTGATACTGTTGCTCTGGTATTGTTGCTCTACTCAAATGCTATTTTTAGCTTTATTCACACCTCACTTTAACATTTTTGTGAGTGAGGATCATTTTGTTATCTAGCCCAAAACAAGTCGTGGGTTAGTGTTTCTCATCTTATTGTTGTCACTTGCAGAAATGCTCGCAGGACGTAGGCTCCCTGGAAAGGAGCTCTCTGGCTTGGGGAATACTTGGCCAAGAACCTTACTTCAAAACTCGGACCTCTCACATTGCAATTTTATGATTTTTTCTTTTTTTTTTTGAAAATGGGAATCTTTTTAGAGATACGTAAAATACATTCCGAAGAGTAAAAATATTGTATCTCATTATTTATTTACTTGGTTGATATTTATTTAGACCGTTTTGTCACACAGCTTTGCTCACAGAATATGGTTTTTGACTGAAAGTTTTAAGTTGAAAGAAGTAAGGTCCTTCTCTGTCCTCTGCCTGTGTTCACGTCTGCCTTGTGCATTGTACCATTAAGGAGGTCTGTCTGGGAGGGTGTTCAGCAGCAAAGCTAAAAGCACAGGAGAAATCTGTGCGAGATGGAAGGGCAGAGCTTTTTTTTTTTTTCTTTCTTTCTTTCTTTCTTCTTCCAGTGCCAGTAGCACAGCGCTCTGTTCCTGCAGACAGCATCATCGCAGGCATGCTTGTCCCCAGCTTCCCACCACCCCGGTGTCTCCATCCTCCGCCGTCCTGAGAAGTCCTGTAGCTGATTAACAGGTGCAGTAACAGCTTAGCAGAGCATCATCACCCTTTTTCTGAGATAGCCAGGGACAGAAATGTTCTCCTGGGGTGTATTAGACATGAAAAGCAGGACAAAAATGTGAGCAGGTAGGAAATGGAGAGAAAGGCTCAGTGATAGAGGTCTCAGCTTTCAAATTCATTTTAGGTGTTCATCTTTCAGATCCTTGTCAAAGCCAAATAATTAAACGTTCCAAGTACCTGTCTCAGCAATGTATTGAGTTGGAAAGTTAAGCACTCCTGTGTCTCTGAGATGTGTCCAGAAGTGACAGATGGCTGAAAATTATTGTATAGTCCACCTCCCCTGGGGAAGCTCGGACAGGTTTAGCAGCGGCCGCTCTTTTCTTGGGGGAAGATCCCAGTCCTTACCTGGGCCCCTGCCTGGCACGGATAGGTGCTGCCTTGCCACCCACGGCGCAGCTCAGCGCGGGTGCAGCAGCCTGCCCTGTTTGCTCACGGTGGTGAGCATCGCTCGTGGTGACGCTGCCGTCACTCGCGTGAACGCCCTCCTGGTTTTACCTGGAGTTGTTCCTACAGAGCAAGGCCTGGGGAAGAAAAGAAAATGAATCTGCTTCGAAGACAACGGTGAAAACAACTTGAGAGATCTGCATCGGGCAGCCTTTATAGGGCTTTAGGAAGAAAAAAGCCTACTCAAGAGGATGTGGAAATGGAGAATTTCGGGCCCTTTTTGCAAAGAGTAGGTTGAATTACATACATCAGCTGCAGCGGCAAAGGAGAAAAATAGGAGAAAATTAATTTAATATTGTAGGTTTCAATGTTCCTTCCAAAATAAGTACAGTCTAATGATGGAGAATGTCTTTTCAAGTGGCAGATGGCCACATTAAAGCTGCAGCTGTGCTACCATTTCGGAGTTTCTATAAGGCATACAAGAGGAGGGGACAGCTGCCTATAGCGTGGGTGCTAGACTCTCCTAGGAAAGCTTATTTCTAAGCTGGATCCGATCACGATTCACGGTGCACTGTCCTGGACCGCTCTCCCAGCTCAGCAAAGGGAGCGGCGCAGAGGTGGTGGGACGGGAGCCGCAGAGGTGGTGTGGGGAGAGCAGGGGGAGAGCTGGGGCTGCCTGCCCTGACCTTGGCACCGGCAGAAGCGTCTCTGGAGCCAGGGAGCCTGGTTCAGCGGGAGTCCGAGGCGAGATGGGATGCTCAGCAGCATCTCCCGGTTCCTGCTGCGTTTTTATCAGCATGCTTAACCTTTAACTTGAAAAACAAAAGCACAGCTGCCTGTCACCCTGCTTTGAAAGTTTGCTAGCTTCAGCACTAAAGGAATCGGAAGACTTTGAGCTGGAGACGCAGTTTTCTTGGGCTCAGAACAGCTGTAATTACTATTTCAGAAGCAATGTTCTCTTCTAATGAGTACAGTTGTTGCAGTATCTGGAATATTTACCCAGGAATTGGAGTCTGGCTGTGTAAATTTTACTAGCTCATAAGAAAAGTAAGCTTAGTTTGTGCTTCTTGAGTATGATCTACCATGAGCCTCCATGAGAAAAAAACACATGCAGAAATAAAGTGAAGGTAATAAGGAAAGGCGGAGGCTTTATCTTTTTATGGAGATGTATGTCAATGCACAGACAGACACAGACACATGTGCATGTGTGTATATATATAAAATCTGAGTATTGGGGTTAGGGGAAAACGCATATATGGGGCATGGCAGAAAGCAGAAATCGCAGAGGCAGCGGGGAGGCAGCAGTGCAGCAGAAAGACAGGCGCTGGGGTGAAGTGAGCAGGGAGGAGGGGCAGGTGCTGAAGGAGGTGGCTGAAATGCCATTTTGGCTGGAAGAGCCTTCGGCTTCCTTCTTGCACAGAGGCAAGACGAGATGTTCAGCAGCTCTTCTCAGCTCCTGCTGTGTTTCTGCTGGCACATTTAACCTCTCTGTGGGAAAGAAAAGCAGTGGGCTATACGGTCGCTGAAAGCAGTATGGGCAACTACAAGAATAAAACTGAGTTGGGAAGGAAAGAAAGATTGTTGGCGTATGAGAGAAGATAAGGATGTCTGAGAAGGCTGGGAAAATGGAAAGGGAGAAAAAAAAGGCAAGACTGCAAGAGAGGTCACGTATAGTTAAGCAAAGGACAAGGGGGATGAACAGCACAAGGAAGCACAGACGGATTTCATGTATGAAATGTTAAACAAAATGAAAGGAATGGTGAATAGAAAGACAACTGGAGACTGACAATTCAAATAATTGTTTCTAAACATGACAAAACCATGTCGTCGAACACATGTGGTTATTGTTTATATTTGAGTGTGCTTGTAACTAGTAGGGTTAACTTTTAATGCTTTACTTCTCTAGCCTCTTGGGTAGCTTTTAAATTTTTCTTGCCTTTGAGTGCACCAAATGGGTAAGCGTTTATTTTGATGTTATTCGGAGCATTTTATTATTTTCCATGCAAAAGAATTCGATACTTTCTAGGTTGTTTAAAAGATACTATTCAATGATTTTGAAGTTGCAAGTGTTTGAAGTCATTAAAATAGCATTGCATAATATAAAAACCGAGGGATCAAGATTCTTATGTCTGAGAAATGAGAACAACAACAAACCCTCTGATCTGTTTCCTACCTCTGCAATGCAGAGCTTGCCACAAAGCGTCTCTGTCTGATGACTCTTCTGGTTTTACGCTTAGAGTATCTACTTAGTAGCCTGGGCAGTTTCTTGAAATTTTCTAGGTGTAAGTAATCCACCTAAGTTTTACACTGTTAATTTAATCCCACTACTGTTTTCATAACCTCTCCTGGTCTAGTAACAAGTTTAGCCTGGATGTGAGAACTCATAAATTAACGAAGTTATATAATTGAAGTGTGTTAAACGCAGTGTTCAGAAGAGAAGTGGTATTAACTTAATCCCTTTCCTAAGTCAGTGCATCAGAATCCTCTCTTGCATGTCTCTTAAATGCTGTATCTTATGGGAACAGGTTACACCAATTTTTCCAGCAGGAATTATCTTGAGTTTCCTGTTTGCTAAGGAAAATACTTTAAAAATTAAGCAAATCATTGGTACTTCCTATTTGCCATATTCTGGAAAGCAAACGGATTTCATTAAAATGAAAAGTGTAAAAAATGACGTTTTCTTTTTGTCAGATGCACAATAGTTTGTTAATGTATAAAATCTAAAAAACCCCCAAAAAAAACACAAAAAACCCCAACCAACCACACAGCATTTATATGAGAAGCATCATTATTGACAAAGACTGCTGTCCGACTGTGTGCGTTTTTCTGTCAATAACTAAATGTCATGTTCAGATAGTGCACAAAAATGTGGTCATTTCTGCTTCTCACGGGAGATCTATAGTACAAAGAAAAACACCTCTGGAATTCACACCTGCAAATAGTAGGTTTCCCTTGTAAGCTGAAGCAGAAATTCCTTTTCTTGTAGGTAACCATTCATGCTAGAGAGAGCCTCTGCCAAACATCTTGGCACTTCTCTCAATTTGTTGTATTGGGAATAATTTATTTGGCTTTCTTGGAACTTCTGAGGGTTATGTTGTTCTCTTGTACCATTAGTTTAAAAATTTTGTAACAGGATACCTGTTGGTTTTGAAGAGTAAAACTTCCAGTAATGATTGCTGAAAAAGGTATAATAACTGTAAAATAATAAAATACTTGTTTTTCCTGTTATTTAGGAGGGTTAATACTTCTTTTTTTTACCATTAAATTATTACTGAGGTCATGAATACATTGTTTATAGTAATGATGAAATCTTTGACGCCCATGTAGGGAAGAGAGAAAAAAATGACTCATTTTCAGTATATGTAGCTTCATGCAAGGCTTTTGAATTTTAATTCATATTGCACATGCATTTGTTCTTGTTTCCTAGGTAACAACATGTTTTACAAAAGCAAATTTTACCATGATAGAAGTGAGAAAAGTTAGTCTCAAATAGGTATGGAACTATCAAAATCTTACTAAATCTTAAGCTTTTAAAATCTAGATTTCATATTTCAATCAAAGGTCTCTGTGTACATGTCTTTACATATATATATATATATAGGTTCTGGAATATATAGGCGTATATACTTGCTTAATTTTAAATTGTAGCAGAATTGTTAATTTCATTCAAGTTATAAATACACACTTCCAAGTTTAAACTTCATACCAGTTTCTGCCTTTATTTTCTGTGGGTAATATGTATATATGCATATTTTGTGTAGCTGAATCACCCAAAATAATGAGAATTACTGTAAAAGGGGAGATATATAAAAATAGATGTTTATATGCAGGTTGAGATTCCAGGCTTCTCAGAAAGTGAGTATTCAATTGTTTTCTGCATACATGAAAATAAGATTTTTTTTTTTTTTTTTTTTTTTGGCTGCCTATGAGGTGCATCTGAAGAGCTTTCTTCACAGAGTTTGGGAACTGTGCTGGAGTATTCAGTATGAATTGAACTGTAATGTTGAAAGAGGTTTACAGGTTTAGTTGGAGGAGAGGGGATATTGCCTTTGAAAAGAGTTACGAAAAAAGTCTGCTGGCCAATATTTCACCTGGTAGTCATGGTTTTTTTTGTTACACAAAATATGACAAAAACGACAAGCTTTGATCATGCAAGCAATATTTATTCTTTTAAGCTGACAAAATCAGTCACATTAGGTAATTGGTACTACTGTGGTCTCTCCTGCCACTAAGGCATTAATGTGAGCAATTCCAAGCTCTTTCCTTTTTTTGTTTCCGTGGCACATCTATCAACAGCTTATTTATAGTGAGGACAAAGCATTACGCCTGCATCTTAAAGGAAATCACTGTTGGTCTTAAGTTTAAAGAAGTGTTTTTATTTTGCCTCTGAACATTCAAAACGATAGAGGATGTTACAGGATTTTCTGACTGTAATATCTTCAGTGCTTTTATTAGAAGGTATCAGCTTAAGGTTTAGTTCTCCTCCGTGGACTGCATACATCACCAGTGACCATTAGACTCGGTGAGATACAGAAAACAGGGCTGTATGATCATACTTCCAGTGTGAAATTAGTTTTAGGAAGCTTATAGGTGATCAGCTGGAGGGTTTTTGTTCCCTCCTTGAATCTTTTTGGAAGATCCACAGATAAATTCCCTATGTGATGTGACCAGTCTCCCTTTGTCTTTTGTGCTGCAAAGGCCTTGGAAGTTAAAAAGGGATTTTAAACTTGCTTGCAGTGATTGTGCGCTGGGTATTCCTCTGTCACTGCAGACTGTCAGCCCCGTACTCAGCGGAGGTTCCAGCTTTGGCTGTCAGCAAATGCCTGTGAGCCTCTCTGGGAACTGCGGAGGGGGTAAGGAAGGATTTGAAAATGTGACTTTACGTGCTGACTGTGGTAACTTTCTCCACTGTCATTTCCCCCCTCCCCCTTGCTTTTCACGCAGTCTGGAATCTAGAATTAATTTCTGAGTTTATCAGTATTAAATTCCCAAGTATGTAATATTGTACATTTATTTATGGTTATAACCTGTTAGCTAAAATAAATGAGGCACTATTCACGCAAAGAGGAGGAAACACGTATTCTGTCTGAAGATTTATTAGTGCCTTTTAGTCTTCAGGATTGCAGAAGAAAAAAGCTGGAATGAACCTCTGGAGATTGTACAGTCGGTCTCCTAGCCCAAGGCACTATCTTTGTCATTCCTCACAGACACTGTATCACAAAGAATTACAGAATAATTTAGGTAGCAAGGAACTTTGGAGGTCGTCTGGTCCGGCCTGCTGCTCAAGGCAGGGCCACCTTCGAAGTTGTGTCAGGTTGCTCAGGGCCCGTACTCAGCTGAATTTTGAATAACTCAAAGGGCGGTAAGTCTTCTCTGAGCAACATGCTCCAATGTTTTACCACCCTCATGAAGAGTCGTCGTCCCCCTTCTATCCAATTGGAGTAATTGGAGTTTCCCTTTCTGCAACTCGTGCCTTCTGTCCTTTTGCGGCGAACCTCTGAGAAGAGCCTGGCTCCCTCTTCTCCATAATCTTGAAAAGAGCACTTAGATTCTCCCTTCATGTTTTTTCTGAAGATTAGAAACTAACCAAACTCAAGCCCCTCAGCCTCTCTCCGCACACTCTGTGCTCCATCCCTCGAGCGCTGTGGTGGCCCTCCCCCGGACTGGCTTTGGTATGTCCGTCTTTTTCTCTACCGGGGGGCTCCAGGTGGGACACGACGCTGCAGGCGCAGTCTCACAAGTGCTGAAGCGTGGTGAACGATCACTTCACTTTATCTGCTGCCTGTGCTTTTACTGATTTGGCCCAGTATGGAGTTGGTCTTCATGTCCACAAGGATGCACTGCAGGCCAATGTTCAACGTGGTGTCCAGCAGGACCCCCCCCTCCTGTAGAGCCGCTTTCCTTTCCAGTTCGTGCCTGGGCTCTTGGGTGGGATTACTCCATCTCAGCTGCAGGGCTTGGCGTTTCCTTTAGTTGAATTTCTTGGGGTTTCTGGCAGACCATCCCACACTTCACTGCCTTATCTGCTGAGTGTTTTACCTAATGTTTCACCTGAATCTTCCAGACATCTCTGTAGATAATGGAAAATACGTTTTCTTCCTTTTTCATCATATTTGACGTTTCTGTACTGTTTATTCTGTTTCCACCTCAGTCTTCTCTGCTTTCTTTTTCAGACCCAACTTCACGGATCTTTAATCCATGCACACTTTGTTTTGGAGCTGTAACATGTTAACTGTGGACAGAAACATCCAGTTAAGACCTTACTGGTGTAGAAGAGAGCAGAGAAATAACTTTGTGTCTGCTATAATCCTATTAAATATATCTCTATGTTGGCCTAGTTTGCACATAGTGGATGTTGCGGACCTGGGTTCAACTAGTGAATGACTGTGGTCCCCAGATGCTTCTCAGGGTAATATCTACCTAATCGCTTGTTCTTCATCCTCAATTTATATAGTTGAATATTCCTGCTTGTTGGAGTATATTGCATTTCTCTCTGTTGAAAGGCGCCTTGTTTCTTTCAGGTGATTACTTCAATCTGTTTAGTTTATATTCTAATCTGCTCATCCAGAGTGCTTGCAGTTGGTCCAAGATTGATGATGTATTGGGATTTATTCATGACCTAGATAGAGAGTTTTGAAATTGCACATAAAAGACTGAATATGTTTAGCGTATAGAAAGTAAAATATTGAATAGCAGTGGATCCAAAAAATTCCAAATTATTTGCTTTTCTGTTTGGACTCAGTATAGCTTTCCAAGCAGTTTTGCATTCACTCTGAGATAGGCAAACTTCCTTTAAGAGGCAGACATATATTACGTACTTGTGAGAATATTTAGTTAGCATATACGACATCTACTGTGTTCTCTTTGTTTACATGATTTGCTGTCTTGCTGCTGATTTGACATAATTTAATCATGAGAAAACCAGGCTTGCTGGGTTTTTTTTCCAGATGCCATCAAACTGTTCTGTTTCATTTTTTTAGTCCCAGTATTTCCTTAAATGTTTAATGCCAACTGTATATCTTCTTCTCCCTCCCTGTCTCTCTCTTTTTTTTTTTTTTTTTTTAAAAAGACTGAGGTTGACTTTTTTTAGTTGTCTTGCATCTCCATGAGTTCTCAAAGGTGACTGCTGATGACTTTGAGACTGTTGAATTGTCACAAGCCAAGCCATAGCTTCTCTACTTGCAATAGTGAGGAAAAACTGCCTCATGCAAATGTAGTGGAATTACCAGCAGTTGCGGAGATTTTGTCCTGGACATCAGCAGTAGTCACTTGTCTTACATGAAGGTCCTTAGTTTTAGGTCTGGTTTTAAACTAATGGAAGAGTCTGCATCCTATTAACTGTAATTGTGACTGGGCAAAATAAATTAATTCTCTTTGTGCTTAACGGATGTTGATGTGCCTGTTAAAAATAAATACACATGAGTTTGGAAGAAGGCCTGAATGTGGCTTGAATATTGCTTTTCTTTGCTTGCAGTCAGGCCATTAACGTGATTTAAAACATCGTTCTGCATAAATTTTTAAGCAAACATACACAGGCGTTAGCATAACCCTGTTTCTAGACATCCTCCTGCAACAACTTAATATTGTTTCAAATACCATGTCTTCATGTGCTGGAACATTCACTACCTACTGACTTGCTGAGAGCGTAAAAAACACTTGAAAATGTTTTCCCTTGGTGAATAATTGTTAGTCCGTGTGTAACTCCAGATGTTGGTGATACTGTGATATTTGGCCCCTTGAGCTCAGACTGCGAAGGGGGTGGATGAGTGAGAAAGGGAAAGAAGCTGGTGGGATGAGGCAGTGGCGAAACTGTATGCATCATTTCATGGTTTCGAGGTACTGGTACCCATCGTGACTCCATGAATTGCTGTGATGCTTGGCTTGAAGTCAGGGGTGCTCTGCCCGGTGCAGAAAGCCTCGTCCCACTCTAGTGTCTCAGTCCTGAGTTGATTTCTCACAGAAATATGGAATGTTTTTTGTGTATGAGTATTTTGTGTGCATCTTGGTTTTCTCGTGTTTTCCCCCCTCCCTCTGTTTAGAAATACGGATTATTTGGAATGGTAACCTGCTCTATAGGTTAGCTTCTCATTGCACAGATTGAAGGACTCTGAACTCAAGACAGTTACTCGATGAACTGGACAATATTGCCAATATAGGACTTTGAAATGTTGTAGAAGTGGAAAAACAGGGGGGAGGGTAAGTGCAGAGTTAGTAGGAAAGGGTCTGGCTTTATTCAGATTTTGCCTTTTGACTTGAAGAATGTCTTTAAATTACATTTTCAAGCTTTTCTCGTAAATTTAGTATGCTTTAAACTTGAACTACAAGTTGAAATTCTCATTTACTTTAGTCCAGGAGCTGGTCTTAAAGCAGCTTATCAAATTCTGGTGGGCACACAATGCTTTCAACAATGTAGTTTTTGGAAACAATGCCACCAAGTTAATATTCAGTGTCACGTTTTCCCTTTCACCTCTTGGAAGTGGTATCAGAAAGGATCCTGGGAAGATCGGCTGCATTGGCAGACAGGACCCATCTTATTAAATCGAATTTAAATCCTCATTTGGTAAATTTAAATGTGACTGATAATTTTTTATCTTTCCCTCAAGAGGTTATTAAATACGCTAGGTAAAATAAATGCTCCTGAGGCATTAACGCTTGCATTAGTATAGGACTTGATTTTAGCCCAGCTAGTGTAGATGCTATTAAGGAGTATAGGGTAGTCTTCATAAACCAGATGGTTAGTGTTTTTCCAAAATTAGCAACAGAAATTCTCCCATTCCTATGTTCTTGTTACGAAAAAAATGGGACCGTAATAGTCGTCACTTGCGTAACGCAGATACACTGTATTAAAGAGCCGTCACTTTTTAAGGCCAGATGTGCAAGTGTCTTTTCTCCCCCAGCTCTTGCAGGCTTTGTTTTTGCCGTTACCTGCCGAGTCTCAGCTTTTGGACTCTGTGCTCATGAGTAATGGTTGATGACATCAAAGAGATAAAACAGCAAAAGAAAGGGTCTTCCCCCGCCTGCCCTTCCATGCCTGCGATTTCCTTTAGCTAATTGGAAAGTAACCCCTAAAGCTTGAATTCAGGCTCTGATAAAAAACTCCCTGAAAGTTGATGAAAGTTTTTCCCATGGGCCTCAGTAGACGGTAGGGTTCCAAGAATTCATCTTAAAGGTAACAGTAACCAAAATAAAAAATTTAAACGTACTGACCAAGAGAGAGTCTGATCCATTTGCATTTTATGTCTAAATTCAAAGTGTGGGCAGCTTAGAGGGAAGCCATGGCTGTGGGAATAAAAGGCGGTATGAGCCAACGTGCTGGGCAGCGGCCTTGCTCCGTTCGAACGGGCTTCTCTGCCTGCGAATAGAGGCAGGAGGGAAAGAAAGTGTGAGAGAGGCTGTTCCCAGGCATGGGCAGGATGGAGCTCGATTTTATTCTCCAAAGAGTCTGTCTGATTTCGGAGTAGCTGTATGCCCTGTGGGGAATCAGTGATCGGGGTATGTGTTGGTGGGATGGAGATGGTGGATCTTTCAGAAGGGAATCATTTGGGATGAAAAAGAACATGCTTAGAAGCAACCAAGCAGTACTTCAAATTAACTTTTGTTTGCTTTTTGTTTTCTTTTTTCTGGGAAGACGCAAAATGCTTATTTTTCAACTTCCTGGTTTGTTTACAGTAGTTTACAACTCATTAGAGATCCTCAGTCCTTTTCAGAATTTTGCAGTTCTTACTCAATTAGTCGTCTTATTTGGCAATTAGAATGAAATGAATTTTTATTCTTTGAAAAAATTGTGATATAATGTATCCACTGAGATTTGAAGCGGTAATGAGTTTTGATGTCTTGTAACTGAACGGGGGTTTTTTTAGCTGACTAAATCATTAAAAAGGTAGCAGTTGTATATATTTGGTTATTTGTTTTGTATAGTGACTCTGGCATAGTATACCAAATGCAGTAGGAGTATCAGAAAATAATAGCTATCCCTTGAGTAAACAGCATTGGAATTTTTCCTTTATTTTTCCCTTTAAAATACACATCCCTGTGGACTCAGTCCGTGTTAAAAAAAAACTGATGAACCGAATTTTACGTCTGCATACCATAATGGTTAGTCATCCCTTCACACAAGGCTGTGTTTTTCCACTGGCTTCATAAAAAGAAAACTTCTAGTAGTTTTGTCACTGTATTAGAATCTTCACAAAAATAGTGTACGGGTTTACTTTTTATGTTTTGGCATTAAAAATAATTCTAGGAGTACTGAACATAAAGAAAAATATCTTTAGCTTCTGTATTATCACAGCATTTTTAATTTCAGAACTGAATTTTTCATGACAATTTAGACACATGGTTCATTAGTGCACTTTTGATGACTCTTACTGATGATGCAGTTTGTAAAGTTATTGTAAAATGAAATTAGAGTAAATGTGACCTAACTTTGCAGTTCTGCAAAATCTGTAACAAAGTGACTAGCAAATTAAGCGACCTCATCCATCTGTGAAATATTTCAAGGTCAAACCTTTATTGGCTACAAGATTTCTAACTAAAAAGACAGAGGATGACAGTGCTTACAGTTTGGTAATATTTGCTTGCGGAGCGTGAAATGGAATTCAACAGTGTGGCATGTCTACATTTTGCAAATTTATTGTGGTTGTTTGGATTTCTTGGAAAGTGAAATGTCAAGCCATCACCCTCAGCTTCCAGAATGTGATCTCTAGGTCCAACAAAAAAGTTGACCACCTCCCCCCCCCCCCCTTAAATGAGTGTGAGATTATTTTCACTTCAATTTTCTTAAGCGAAACAAAACTTGTGGCACAACTGCCCCTGAGGTTAGGCTGTGGCGGTACCAGTGCGGCTGGGAGCCTCTGGTGCAGCAGTGGCCGATGCCCATTATCGTAGCGCTCGCTACCACTGGGCTTCGTCTGTTCAGCTCTGTGGGAGAGTGTGAGGTTAAGCTCTGAGAAGATTTGTAGATTGAGATCCTATATTACAGCAGTACAAAAAGGCTCTGCTCTCCACCTGAGTAGCTAGTGCATGGAATAATTTACATGCAAGCCAATTCTAAGAGTAGAGAGTAGGGCACTAAATTGTAAATACCAGAAACACCTTTTTTTTAAGGGGTTAAACCCAGACCCAAGTTGTGGCTTTTTTTTTTTTTAAGGAGAAAGAAGAATTGCAAATTCCAAAATAGTTTATTAAAGAATCATAAATGTCAGTTAATATCATGTGATACTCTGCACAGTACGTTTTAAAACCACGGAGAATGTGTGAGCATGTCTACAGAATTGCTTTAGTGCTCCTGAGCAAAATTTTAATGGTTAAGTAATCAAAATACCACTAATAAACAAGTCAGTTTGTAAAATACACATCCAGTCTGAATTTTCATCTTTTAGAACTGTTGTCTATAGATAGATACTGAGCATCTAAAACGGTGAAAATGCTTCTCAGCTGGGATGTCTGCAATTAGTTACAAAACTCTTTAGGATAGTGAAGTTAGCTGCGTCAGTTTTGTGCACGGGCTGATAATGACTTATCTGGTCTGGTGTAAAATTTCCTTAATTTTTGCTTTTATCATTTTGTTTATGTTGGCAAAACTGAGTCTTCAAGTATCTTGGTCTCTTGAATCTTGAAGTGATTAAATACGAGCTCTACCACTTCATGTATGCGTTAGGAAATACAGAACTTGCTTTGAGCAGTTTATTCATCTTCTGCGGCTTTCATAATTAACAAAGAGGAATGCTGTGTGTTTCTTGATACGCACATCTTTTACTCAGGTGTCCAAATACGTCAGAGAGAGCAAAAACTCCCAGTAGTTGCAGTAGCAGATTCCTGCAATGTAACCTGTAGACCAAGAGAGAAACAACCCCTGAAGATACGGATCTGGCTGAAGAGAACAAGGAAGAGGGTGTGAGGACGTAAATGTGTGTTACAGCGGATGCGTTAGGGATGACTTCCTGAGAACGCCTTGGCAAGTGTTTGTATTTACCGGTGAGGAGGAGGGCCGCAGGAGAGGAATGAAGTAAATCCTGAAGTACAAAGAATCATCAAAGGGGAGTTTGAAAATTTAGGCCGTTTTGTCTCTGCTAGTGCCACAGACTGTTAAGTTCCAAGTAATCTTTTGTTTGGGAACTATCAGCTTTCAGAGAGAAGAAACCTCAATAATTCTATCGCTTCTGGAACGTCTGCTAAGGTCAATGATCTCATAGTCTTTTACAAACTAAAATAAAAGTATTTGATCTACCCTGTATCATTACCCTGTGAAGGGTGCAACACTGAACAAATGATCACTTTCTATTTAGTCCCACAATTTTATATGGCAAAGCTGTTACGGTAAGAGTGAATTTCTAGCAGAAAAAGTCAAAACTCATGGCAGAAGTGGATGAGTTTCACAAGCCCAGGATGTAATGCATTTTTTCCCTGTGGTTTGCCTCTTAACATTCAAAAGCAGACACACTGCTCTCATGGAGGAGAATGGAGCAGACAGTTTTGAAGTCTATGTATTTGCTTTGTCTATATTTTCTTTGTTAACTTCTTAGCAGCAGCATAAAGCAGATTCCCCCCCGCCGCCCCGGATGGAAGAAGGTGGACTTGCGGTAGGAAACAAATGAGAATCTGAACTGCAGAACCTGCTCTGCGCCCTTGGGATGGCGGCAGGAGGGGTGTCAGACCTCGTCCACGCAGAGGTGTCAGCAGCTCTCATTTCCCAAACTGCTGTTTGGCACGAGGGAGGTGAAGCACCACGCTAAAGTTCAATGGGCCTTGCTATTGTAGCGAGAGCTCCTGGGTGGAAACTGTGATCCTTCGGTTCTGTGGAGACGTAATACTTGGGCCTCGTTAATGTGAGGTTACATGTGAAGTTGTCCTTCTGCTTTTCAAGTCCGTGTTCTTTTTACTTGGTGTGCTTCGCTCTTTCAGATTGTGCAAGGACGACAGGAGTTACTTAAAGCTCAGGATTTAAAAAGGGAACAACTGGGTGTGGAGGGTAATATTTAGAGAGAAGGAGAAGGGTTAATCCATCTGAACAACTGGATTTTTCATTGCCGTCATGTTGGCCTGTGCCTCCAGGGCAGTGAACTCCAGATGGATAGTTTAATTTGCATATATATTTACATCGTCTTTAATTGTAAATGCACATGATCGTAGTGGAGAATTTGTCTATCGTTGTCTTTTCTTGACTGTTGAGCAGAATTTTTCTTCTTGTCAGAGCTCACCTGCAATAAAATCTTTCTATTTATCCACCGTATCTTGACCCTGATAAAACATACGGGGCTCAGGATACAAATCACTTCCTGGCTGCCTGTGTGTTTTCCCAGAGGGGCTTTTTCATTGCTCCAGTTCCCCAGTTGCAGTCTTCCCTGTCAGATTTCTCTCCTGTTGCCCATCCTTTATTACTTCTAACCGCGCCTTCAATTTATTAAACAAATTACAAAAGTTTCTTGTTGCAATAATTCTTTGCTCAGAGAAATGCACAATACATGACTGGTTGATGTTCGCAATAATGAGACGTAACAAGGTTTTCACTGCTCCCAAATGGCTACTGTTATTAAGTATTAGTAAGAGGAGAGGCAGAACACCCATCATGGTGCCGCTGGGGAGTACAGACACTCCTCTGCACCAAGGAGTTTGTAAATCTCAACCTTTCATATGATCTCCCTGATACAGAGAATTGGTATCAGACAGAAGATGGGCAGAGAGGAGGGTTTATGTGAAATGGCACGTGGAGGTTGCTTCTTTCTGATGTTCTGTATCATGCTGGTCCTTTGTTTAAGATGAAACCTCTTTGCGCCCGTGGAAGCAGGGTGGAATAATGTATGGGAGTTAGTGTGTGTGTGTGTGTGTGTCTACTTAGACCTCACTGCTCAGTGGGGCTGCGGCCATGGATGGTGGGATGAGCCGGGGGCTTTTCCACAACCGTTTTTGCTAATCTCATGAGGTAGAAGAAACTAAATCCATTTACTGTCACGTAGTAAAAAGTCTCTTGCATAAACTTTTACATGGAAAGAGATGTTCAGCGATGGATTCTCCTGTAGCCTACCTTAAATCTCACACGTCCCATTCAGGTCTTGCACTGTCGATTAACTGTGAAATCCCACCTACCTTCAGCCTTGTTTGATGGCACCCTATAGCTCCTGTAGCCTATAGTGTGCAGCCTAAGAAAATACTTTGATGCTTTTGTGTAAGAACTTCACTTAGTCTATTTGCTATGTATTTTTGTCCCAGTGAGCTGTAATTTAATGAATTATTCTTTCTTTCTAGTGCTCTACGTACATTTAAATTATGGTTAGAATTGAAATGTGCAGTTTTTGAAGACTTGAAAATGAGGGAAATAGAATGTTGTTTACTCAGTGAGGAGTAAAAACCATATCCATATTCCAGACCACTTCTCCATATGTGTTTCATAGTTGATTTGAGATATACTTTGTGCATAAAACGGATACAGTATACAAAATCTTGGTAGTGTTCCCTCTAGCCATTTGCTACATTCCTTTAGAAAGATGAAAACACCTTTAATTCAGACTTCTCCAAGAATTATGTTCTAGTTTTAGTATTTTAAAATATCAGTCTACTGCTTCCAGCCCTTGGGGGTTTTTAAATATGGTTAGAGTAGTACTCTGTTTAGCTTTTCTTGTAGAATGATTATTGGTGTCACAAAATATTAAGCAAACTCAAGCTTTTTTTGTACTTAATTTTACCTAAGCTGTATTTCCTTGGCGGTGGTCAAGTTAATATTTGTTTCTGCATATTTGTGTATTCTAATTAGTCACTTATTTAAAGCTGAATAGGCTAGAAAGAGAAGAAGAAAAATAGAATGTATGCAAACTGCTTCAGCTGAATTGAAGGGGAAAAAAAAAAGCTGCTTTTCCCCGAAGCATACATTCTGCATGAAATTCAACTTGACAAGTGACCCCTTCAGAACAGTGCTACAAAGATTTCTCAGCATTCTCCATGTATGAGAGGCAGCATTCTTGTATTAAACCCAGAAGCAGCCCCCCAGTTCCCTCTAAATGAATGAAGCCTCTTCCTCTATCCTTTGTGTTCTACTTTATCCTCATTCACTGTATTGGCATTCACAGTTATGTGCACGCTCATATGTGAGAAAATGTTGCAAAAAGCAAACCCATTGGGAATGCTAATATGAAATAATATATATATGATAAAATACAATAAAGAACTTGTATTTGCTGGCAGTTGCAAGTCTCTCTCGAAAATTTGAGTGTTCATTTGCAAAAAAAAAGAAAAAAGATTTGCCAGTTAATTTACAACTAGGTGACAGAAAAGCTGAACTCTAGCTCTTAAGTCTTGCATTCTTTAATTCAGGAGCAGAAGAAAACAATGGTCTGTGATTGTACGTGAGCAATGAATAACAAGAATGTATGAATGACTTGTGAAACTGAGTGCAATGCATTAAAATCAGAGCAAACTGATAATTTAACAGTATGTAACAAGTATCAGATCTTAAAAATGACAATAGTGATGAGCAGTACTTTATGACCATCCAGTTCTCATGCAGTTCTTGGCAATATTCCAGAGAAAGCGCACTGGTTATTCTGCATTTTTTTTTTTCTGTTGTCAAATGAGAAATGTGCAGTGTAATACTTAGTGTGTCCCATGCCTTCGATGGTCTCTCCAGGCGTGTTTAGGAAGAGCACAGGACTTGTGTTCAGAAGCTTGCTTCAGACACAAGGGTTTGGGGTGGTACCTCGGGGCGGGGTGGGCTGCCAGCTTCTCCTCACACACAATACTGGCTTTGCACACAACACTGCTGCTGCGTATGTGGGCCATACGTTCTTACAGTGCTTGATAGATTGTAAATTACAGGCATTTGGTACTTTTCAAATTGATAAGCTCACATTTTACGCCAGGATATTTCAGGCAAATTTTGAGTGGAAAATTGCAGCCTTAACATGAGCAGTTATGGTACATAAACAAACATCTGCTCCTGAAGAACTAGAAGGTCAGGCAAGATGATACTGTCAGATGAATAAGGGGAATAGTTCCTTTGTCTGTGATTGCTGGTCTCCAGAAACAACGCCAGCAGATTATCTAAGAATCCCTCAGTTGAAAGAGAGTCAGGGAAGAAACGGTCTGTTCTTCCCTTTTGAGGTTTGCTGTATCTTTATGGTTAGGGGCTTGAGGAAGGAGGGAAAAGAACTATTTTCTCTATTCAGCCAACCTCCAAGAACTGTTTATATTCATCTTAATGTTTGTATTGTGCATTTCTAATTTTGTGAGGTTTTTTCCCAAGAGAGTAACCTGACGCAGGTAGGTCTCTGCGGCTGCCCTTGCGTGCTCTCTTACGTGGTTCCCTCCCAGTTGGGAGCGTTCCTTCCCCCAGCAGAAGCCTTTTAGGGGCTGCCCAGAGAAGCAGGGGGAGATGCAGGAGGGTTCTTCCATCTAAAATGTTTTTCTTTTGAACACTGAAACATGCTGATGAACAGATGCAAAATACCTGCTTAGAACTGTTAATATTTGGTGGCAGTTCTGTTCGATGTTTATGGTACAAAATGTTAGAGACGCTTGCTTCGTTCACAGGCTCTGGTTTCAAAGCACCATGTTTGCAAGCCCTCTTATATGGAAATCCTTGGTAAATATTTACTACCTCAGCAGCTTATCCTTGGATACCAAAATGTTTTTCCTACTGCTTTTGCCGAATACTGGAAAAAGTGGTGTAGAAAATAGGTATGTCACCTGTGAAAGTTTACCTTGATAACTGCATAGCTGATTTTGTGCAAGAAAGACGTTAAATGCAGTTATTTTACACAGTGAGAGAACTGATCTTTGCTATGGGTACAAAGGCAAGTTAAAGCTTAAATGCTGACATCTGTCTTACAGAGAATTATCCATGGCTGCAAAAGCATTTATGCCTCAGCTCAACTATTTGAAAAGGACAGTGTCTTAATGGTGTGTTTGTTTCATTACGGACATGAAGTCTTTTCCAGTAAGTCACCGACCTGAGACAGATCCAGTTTGATGGAGCTTCTTCTTAACTTCCACAAATTAGTTATTAGAATGGAGAATGTAAATATTATCTTGGCAAAATTTTTATTATGCAAATCATGCTGGAGGCAGCATGGCAATCCTTGCTTCTTCTAAGGAAGCCACTTTGGAAATAGCAATAGAGCACTTGCTTTGACTGGAGTAGGCGTATTCCTGGAGAAAGGATGAGCCAAAGAGCTTGACACATATTTACATTGCAACTCCTGTTGTGGCACTGTAATGCCAGAAAATTGATTATCTGAATTCTAGTTCAGAGAGAGCTTCAGAGTATCAACCGACACCTAATTTTATGCCCTCTGGGCATAATTACCCTATTCTTTTTGTCATTGAGGGATGAAACGCCTTGTCATCTCTGAAGGTTGCAAGAGCCGTGTCCATTTCCATGAAGGGAGGAGCTGTTCACCACAAGAAGCTGCAGAAGGGTGAATCCTGAGCAATGGGGAAAGCAGTAGTTAACAGTTTGGGTGGGTTTTTTCTAACTACAGTAAACCATGTTTGTGAAACTGAATTCTCTGCTTATACCTTTGAAAGTAGGACTATGATAAAATATTTACAGGTATGGCATGAGGAGCAGCTAATGAACGTCTCTAGTGCTCTCAGCAAAGCAGTAGAGGTAGTATGTAATGCATATGAACCATAGGTTTTGTTCAAAAATCTTTACAGTATAGTACAACACTTAATACTCTGACTCCTACTAATGTAAAACAACATTGCCCTCAGTTAAGGCATTTTCTTCTCTTGAAATTGCCCTGAATATCAGAATATTTTAGGGCAGGGAAGATCCTATCAAAAGCTCAGCTTGTTCTAGGTATTAAAAAAAAAATATTGAAAAATGCTGAAATTGTTTGTCTCTGCTGTTTGCATTCATGCAAAAGGAAACAGGTGTATAATTTACATGCTGGCAAGACTGTCAGCTCGCGTGTTAGAAGCTGTGGGCCTGTTTCTGCACCTTCAGTGTGCGAGATGGAGCCTGTCCTTTGTAGACCGTAGTACTTGGTGGGATACGGTGAAGAGCAGCAGAGCTTGAACCCCCTGTGCTTATCTGGGAGAGAAGGGAAGGTGCATTGTGCAAGGTAATGACACTCTTTCCAAAGCTCAAAATTCACCCAGATTTAGATCGCTTCTCTCTAGAAAATGGTCAGGCAGTCGCTGTACTACATCTGGTGTTTACGGTGTTAGCTGAGATCATTTGCTTGCTCCCTTGTCTGCTTATTTGCTGTGTTGGTCTTGTTTTGGAAAGGACCGAAGTCTCCCCGGGGTGCGCTGCGGCCCGGGGCACCTGCTTCTCCAGCAAAAGCTGCTGCTGCAGCAGCGTGTTTAGCAACAGCGGTGCTAGAGAAGGACGTATTTCCTTGATGAAAGCCAAGTTTCTGCTCGATTCCAGCTTTCAGCTCTCATTTAGAGGACAGTTTAAAAGCAAGGAAGTTTTACATTTTCTCCTTTTTAAAAAGTAGCTGTGTCATTTTGAGTTGAACTTTACAATAACTTTAGGGAACAGTGATGGCTGCAAGACTTCTGTCTTCAAGATGAATGTTTCTGACACCAACAAATAACTTTTTGCACATCTGCCTGGGAGAGTTCTCTACAGGAGCAAATATAGCATCAAAACAGTATTTCCTTCTCTGAAAAGAGAGTGCTGCCTCTGCTGTAGGCTAAGTCTTTGTTTGGTTTTCGAGTTTCATGATAGTAATGTAACGTTCTTGCTGCTTGGTGGCAGAGCACATATTAGACACGTGAATCGAAACCTTCGGAACATACAGTGATCCTTTCTTAAAGATCCATATAAAAGGTTTTATTGGCTTTTTTATTTTTGGCAATATGCCTGTAATATTTCTCTAGGGTCTTTACCCTTTGAAAGTTGAAAGCTCTGTGATACAAACAGACTTGCAATAAAATACAAGCTCCTTACAGAAGTTACACTAAAAATAATTCTGGTAGTGCCCTCGGGGTGTTCATCAGCTAGCGACAGCGGCTGCATTTTCACATTGGAAAAGCAGGGGCTGGTAAGGTCAAGGAGGATGAGTGTGTATTCCTGTGGGGAGCTTGGTAGCAGCATCCAGGTTTTTTTGAGCTTTTATGGATAAAATGGGTGTGGTTTTGTGACAATATTGTTTTAAAATACATGGGAAGCTGGAGCAAACCTGAAAGAGTTCCAGTGCCTGCTGTCAGTGTGCGTTTGTTTTAGGACCCTCAGATAGCAGGTCTAGCTGACCTCTACTTATAACTTTTAAATGTTTCAAAACTAGAAAACCCCAACTCAGTTCTGATCAATGTCTGCGTACTTCTCTTGAAACAGTGAAGAATTGCAATCCTGGCTTTTGCTTTACTTCTTCTTTTATGCTTTTAAAAACACTGCCCTGGTTTGCTCTTTGCAAAATCACGACTCGCTAAAATGTCTGCATCACCAGAAACTAATCCCACCTCTGTGTGTTCTTCATTTTCCAGATGATGATCCTGTAAAATCTGTTTTACAGGAAGACTCTCTGACTTCCTCATGCTCATAGGTGCAAAATGGTATCTCCTGCGAGCGTGGGTGCAGGTGACCGTGTTCGGCACGTGGTTTGATTGAGGCGACTGATGGTTCCCCGACTTGTGCCAGCAGACAGGAGGGGTCCTGCTCGACTAGAGACCTCACTTGGCTCCTGGGAGCACAGTTACCAGAAAAAAAACCCAAACCTGTGGCGGATGTCAGTGTGATAGGATTCGAGCAGGCACTGCTTTTGTTCTTGTGCGGGAGGGAAACTTCATCAGAAACACAGATGAAATTCCAGCCTTATCTTAGGGAATGCATGTGGGATTCAGGCATGCAGCAAGAAAAGAGAGCCAGTGCTTTTTCAGGGGTTTTTGCTCCTGTCATCCTGTGCAAAGGGTAGTCTGACGTACCTTAATTTTAAAGTTTTTAAAACTCTGCTGGGATTTTAAATGAGTATCGTTGCGGCGTGCTTCTGATGTCGCTTCCTTTGTTTGCCTATTGCCATATAGCCTGGCCAGCTCTATAGGAGACCTGTCTGTGGAGTGCCTTTTAATGTTTAGATCTAGCAGTGATTAGAATACACTAATGCCCAGTGGGTATATGTGTCATTTTTTAACAGCTGCTGAGCTTTCTCCCTGCTGCTCCAATTAACACATTCAGCACACACTTGCCAGCGAGTGGGCTGTGTGTATGGATTAAACCACTTTGCTATTTATTCATCCAGCATATGTGATGCCAGAAATGGATCGGTGTGTTTCCTCTTCTTACAACAAATGAAATCAAACGGGCTCCTGAGCCTGTGCCTGGGTAAATATGAGGGCAGCGTTTAACTGGCAAATGAAAACCTGTTTTGCCTTGAGATATGGTTCAGTCCATTGACTAACATCTATCCCCGCCTCCCAGCCCCTCTTCAAATGATGGAGACACAGGACAGGGAGCTCTCAGTGCTGGGCTTCCCCTTGCAGGCAGGCAGGTCTCTTCAACTTTGTCCTCTGCTGTTTAATAACCGCTTGAAATCCTGACTTTCTCCTTTTGCTTTAATATTTTCTTCCTTTGTCTATTTTCATGTGGAAATATTCCAGTCAGTAGATTTGATAAAGTCATTGTGTGTCGTGTTCCCCCCCCCCGTGGTTTTTTGTTTTTAAAGGGAAAACAATATGCTTACTAGTCACAGCTGAGATAAGGGAGGGTTTTTTTGATGGTACCGGAGCGGCTGGTGGGAGGCTGCAGCTTTGCGCTGGTGCTTGCGCTTGACTCATGCTGGGACAGCTCTTTGTGAAGCAGAGGGCGAAGGGGGCAGCCGGCTGGGGCTGCTGAGGAAAGGAGATGGAGCGCTTCTTGGGCTTCGTCAGGCAGATAAGAAGATCAAGAAGAAGAAAAGGCAAAAAGTACCGGCCAGAGGAGGATTACCACGAGGGCTACGAGGACGTCTACTATTATGCCTCAGAGCATTTTCGAAGTAAGTATTTTGCATAACCTCATTTTCCTTTGGCTGTGATAAGTGTTACGCTTTTAAGATGTTTAAAAACCTTAAACCCCCAAAATGCAAACGATATTCCTCCTTTGCTAGCATGTGAGCCTCGTGCAAGTACTAAAACGTTGGTGCCTGGTAGGGCTTTATCTGGCTGTGACTGCTGATGAACAATACAAAGCAGCTGAAGTGGCACGGCCGCTCTTAAAGTGAGCGGGGGTCTGTCTGCAACCCGGGTGAGATTTCAGGTGTAGTTAATTGAGTCTGCTGGAAACCTTTTGTTACACCACTTTGAGAAGCGATGGGGTGGTGGGAGCCCTTGTAGAGTGCCTTCGGAAAGCCGCATGGATATTTTTAAAGCACTATAAAGACGGCAGTCACTCATTTGTAAGTTGGAGTTGATGATTAATGGTTGTTATCGAGGGAGAGTCGGTCCTCTGAGCCTCTGCTGTGACCTGGTGTTTTCAGTAGCAAGTACCTCAAGTGGGCTGCTTCCTCGCTGCAGGTCCAGGACCACTCGTGAAGAATTAAGTGGTGGGTTTTGTTTGCTTGGGCTCACGTGACAGCAGCGGCTCGCCCGAAACCAAAATAAAACACCTGCTGGGAAGTCCCTCTGCAGACTGTGCGCTCTTCCCTGCAGCTCGTTAGGGTTTGTCCCCTGTCCCTGTCAGGCTTCGGGGCTGCCGGTCTGCCCTGGGCTTCTCCCGGAGGAGGGGACGTGCCTCGAGGTGCCCACGGGGACGGCGGGAGGGAAGCGGCGCTCGGCCCCTGCCCGGGGTACTGTGCAGTGCTGGCAGGGTGAGGTGTTGGCCGTAGAACCAGTCATGCACAGAAATTACCTTTTCAAAGTGTTTCTGCTGTTCTGGCTGGTGGTTTGGGAGTTTTGCAGTGAAGCTGTGCCTTTCGTTGAGCAGCTGAAGTTTTTTTCTTGTTCTGTATGATGCGAGTGGCTGTCGGTATCTTTTTGCGTCATTTGGTTTCATTTCCACTTTGCTGAGATAAATCATAAGAACCTTATATTTGTTTTAAGACAAAAAGATGAGTGTGACTGTGCCTTGCATCACCAGACTACTGCTATCCTGTGGAAAATTAGGAAGCAAGAGATTTTCTTCTTGGTTTTCGCCCAGTGTACCATGCTTGCCTATCTCCAGAAGTAAACTAATGTAGGGTGTTTGGTTGTTTACTGGGTTTCTCCTTAATACGCTCTTGATCTCTTTCCCTTTTTAAGAAAGTTCACCGTGCTGATAACAACATAGATAAATTATAAGATTAAGACGGAGTTCTTATAAGAAAAAGGCCTATTTGGGGGCCAATGCAGTCATAACAGGTAACACATTGACATAAAATCTTCTACACAAGAACTAAAAATTTTAAGTCTACTTAGCACTGAAAAATGTAAAATGTACATGTTCGTGAAAGCACGTGACTTTTTCTTGCTTTAGTATGTAAATCAAAGGAATGTGTCAAAGCAGTATGTCAAAATATTTCCCTAGCTGACTGTTGTTATTGAAGGTCTTGTAAATAAGAAAGCAAAACCCCTCCAAAAACTGTCACATGTAATAAGGATTATCTTGAATGCTGATTAATAAATTATTAACTCTTGGCTTAATGTAAGGCACTAAGATTGAGCCAAATATTTAATAGGTTTTTCCTTTTATTCCTCTTGGAAAATAAGAGGATAGTACACTCTTCAGCCTGTGGAGGTCATAAGTATTTCAGACTGGATGAATCTGTGTCAGATTTTGAAGTGGCGTTTACAACCAGTGATCACCGTCCTCGGGCTGAATGGTCAAAATAGTGCACGGTCCTATGGAGCTGGGTGCACACGGAGTTTGCAACTTCTCGTGGTTACTTAAACCAAACACGTCCCAGGAGATTCGAGCCGTGGAGTCTTTATAGAGATACCACATCAAACACAATTGTTCCTCAAGTGCTTCTTTTGTCTGGTCTTTCCGTGTGCTCTGTGCGTCACTGTTTTGGTTGGAATGGTGTGGTAGCTGCTTAAAGCAATGTACAAAATGTGAAAAGATTCTGCTGGTGCTACTATAAATGCTCTCTCGAAACTGAATTTCATGTAATGCGGACAATGAAATGTTTCGTATTTAATTATGGTCTGGTGTTATGCTGTTTACAGCGCAAATTTAGAGTAATTGCAGAGCTTTTAATAGCCATTCCTTCTGCATTCCTATGCTTAGAAGAATGTGTGCTTGAGAGTAAGATCATGTATATTGGTATGATTTTCAGAATATCAGAGCTAATGAAATCAAGGACCTGTTGTTCATTCAACTGAATGGAGTTGGAGCTTTTTTAGATTTAGTTTCTTCTCCTTGCATTGTTATCCATCCCTCCTCCATCGTTGTTTGAGTTACATATCCAGTTAGCCAGTGCATTTGAAGATTGTCTGAGCCAATCACTTTATCAGCTTGTTACTCTCTCTTCCTCCCGTTTGTAGTATTGCTTAGTGTTGTATGGAGGCAGAATTAACGGAAAAATGCAGAAACTACATTAGAATAACCAAAGGATCAAACAGAAAGAAAACAAAGTTAAAAATAGCATAGGCCTCTGGGAATCACAGGAAAAAGGTGACTTTAGTTTGTCCTCAGCCCAGCTGTGCCTGGATATTGGGATATTGTAGCTTCTGCTCTTAGGTATACTGTCTTTACTACTCTGAAGTGCTGTCATGAAGACCACCTTAGCTGTGATACTGGGACTCAGCTGGATGAAAGGAAGGTGCAGTAGTGCCTAGAGCTCCCTGGGTAAAAAAAGAGACCTCAGCTCTCGAGTCAGATGTCTTTTTGCTTGGATATTTCATCCATTTGGGTTCAGTTAAATGGATATCCTTGTTTTGACATGCAACATCAGCTTTCCTGTCTTTCTGAAAAGTCTCTCTCTGTGCTATGTAATGCTAGAATAACCAAAATAACAATTTTGGTACACAAACACGTATTGACATTAGTAGTGCAGGTGTCGTACTCATTTCAGTGAGACTTTGCTGTGTGAACATAATGGGTGATGAAATTGCTACCCAGCCTACTCAGACAAGTTGGTGCTTACTGCATAAAACACTTTAAAAAGCATTATGTTTATCTTGCACAGCATTACGGCACTGCCATTCAACCTGTTCCTTTTAATGAGACTTTGCATGAAAAAGGCCCTTATTATATTATTACCAAGACTGATAGCGAACGTCAGGAACGCTGTGTAGCAGAGCTGCCTGGAACGCTTCCAAAAATGACATATGTCGTTTCGCTGAAGGCAGGTTGTTTTGCCAAGACCTTTGAGTTTCAGCCGAGTCTTGAGAAGGAAGGTGTTTTTGGGACCCAGCCTGATTTGTTCGCCTCTGACCAAAACAAACCCAAACCCCTTCTTCCCTCACCCCAATCTCATTTCAACACCAAGTCTTTTATTTAGCAAAACACTTGGAATGGTTTGGGTTTTTTCCAACTGATTTTGGAACCCCACAGGTTGAATGAAACATGGTTGTCACAGTCTGCCCATGCAGGTCCAGAGGGCATTGCTGTGAAGGCTTACTGTTAAATTTTGTCTTATTTATGTTACTTCTGGTTTCTTTTATCCATCTCCTCCTGAAAGATGCTCAGTTTTCATTGGTGGTTCTTCCTTCTTCCGTTGTTCTTCCCAACATGATGTCAGCAGCATAATCCATTGGCATAAAAGTTTTATTTTCTGTGTTGATGTAATGAAAATATTAAAGATCAATCCCCAAAAAACAACGTTTAAAGAATTCTACTAGTGACCTCCCACTAATCTGAAACATTCCATTTTTTTTTCAGCCCTGACCTTAAAATGTTCCATTTAGTCACTGAGTCCCATGAATAATTTTCTTCTATCCTTTGTCAAGGCCTAGTATTTGTTGTTTGGTAAGAACATTGCTATTTTAGACAAAGTAGTCTAACATAGTGTGTCTGTGATAAAGTCATGTTACTGTTTTTCTGCGTGTTGCCCTTTATTATTTCTTCTGCAATTCTTGTGTGAGAATCATCTGGTTCCTAAGTTTTAGGACAATCAACCACTTTGAATTTGCCTCCAAAATGCATGTGATTATCTTTTCCTTCTTTCCATTAATTGTACCATCTCTCTCCCTGCGTCATCATTGGAAAGTGAAGGTAAGGTATTTGACTCATAGCCTAGCAAATAAGGCAGAATGGAAAAACTGAAAGTTTTATATAACTCGGCTGAAAATGTCCTCTTTGACTGAAATCTGGGAATTATTAGTTAAAATCATAGAATCAGAGAATGGTTTGGGTTGGAAGGGACCCTAAAGACCACCCAGTTCCCACCCCCCCCTGCCACGGGCAGGGACACCTCCCACCGGACCAGGTTGCTCCAAGCCCCGTCCAGCCTGGCCTTGGGCATGGCCAGGGAGGGGGCAGCCGCAGCTCCTCTGGGCAGCCGGTGCCGGCGCCTCACCGCCCTCACGGGGAAGGACTTCT
>JAVKLA010000062.1:1374454-1386910 GCA_034782735.1 Sagittarius serpentarius | reverse complement strand
TCCCCCTCCGCCCCCACCCCCACCCCCCCACCCCCGGTGTGTATAGTTCTTTAATTCTTCAACAGGGCCTTGGGCAGTTGAGTGACCCTGTTTTATTGGTTTGTTTGTTTCCTCAAAGTGGAAATTTCATTAATTTTCTGAATTACAAGCCTGGAACCCCTTTCTCCACATATCCTGAAGTCCTTTAAAGTATTTGAAAAATACAATTATAGTACACAGTACCCCCTGAATTTGCAAGTATTTGCAGTTTTGTCATAAAATCAAATTATATCGCAAAGGAAAGCAACACATCCCATCTGCAGTCACTTAGCCCTTGCTTGCATGAGGGTTTTTCTAGTCACAGTCGGACTAAAAACGGTGGATATATAGATGTGTGTCTTAATACGGAGTGGAAAAGTCCTGCACATGGTCTACAGTATGTGTTTTTCTTTTAAAAAGCACAAGTTACTAGTATTGTTACTGCCAGCCACTCTTTCTACTTACTTTATTTAAACAGAATTGTATGTGCTGCTCAGCAAACCAGGAGGATGGTCTGTTGTTGATGTGACAGCATAGTCTAGAGCTTGAAATGTATATGGCCTGCCTTTAGGCTTGACCTAAGGCCGCTAGGGATGCCTTAACTTAAACTTCGGTCAAAAAAAATGTGAATAGGAAGCTGTCCGGGGAAGAAGCAGAGGAAGTGAAGTTCAAATAGCCTTTGCATCTGCAAATTCAGCTGTCTTATTGAGAGATTGCGGTCTTGGGTTTTAATGTGGCTTTCCGTGCCTCTTAAAATGCATGGGGAGATTTATTTGTTTGTTTATTTATAGCTGGTGCATGGAAAACAAAGCTCTCAAAAATCTGTCTGCAGTGATTGCACTTTTCCTGGTTGGTGTTTATTTTATCAAGCAGATTTGTAGTTGACAGTGGTCTTTGTGAGATTTTATCTTGTCTTGGCTGTGCCTTGCTGTGGGCCAGCCAAAGATCTGGTCCTGCAAATGCCGGGCGTGTGAGTAGTCCCGCTGGCGGAGGTTAGATATATAAGGGTCTGTAGCATTGAACCCTGAAGAGAATGTTGTGTATGGGTAGAATAAAACAGTAATTCTAAGAGTTTCTTCTGAATGTTTGTTGTTTGTGTTGTGGTTTTGTACTCTGTTCCACTTTCTGGCAGAGATAAAAAGATACTTTGACTGAGGGATCAGCATCCCTGGGTTGTTTGCTCTAAGATAATTTGTAAGCATGCGTGGTTTTATTTCATTTTGGTTCGCAAGTGAAATGGTTCAGGCTTCAAAAACAAAGCCAGTTGATTAGTTCTGCATTATTTCATTTCAATGCGTGATTTCAGCCTTGTTCATTAAAGCTGAAGTGGAAAACCTGGGTCTGAAGGACCACTGTTGACAGGAACCACTAGCCTGGAGCACAGAATTCAATAATCATTGATTAATACAGTTTACTGCTGATTTCTTTTCTTTGAAAAGCCAATTATTCTTGCCAATATCTTTTATACATGAGCCTTCACTTAGAATTTAAAATTTTAACCTGTAATAATAATGACAACATTTCAAACTGTAATGCTGCTGGGGGACAGGGGGTGGGGAAGGGGGGGAAGTGAGGCTTATTTAACACTGACCTCAAAATGCTGTTCCACTGAAGCAAAAACTGAGGTAAATAGATGTATTGTAGTAAATATTAAATGCATTAAATTGCCTGTCAAGTACGGTGATTTTTTTATTTTATTTTATTTTTATTCACTTGGAGGAAAATGGTTTCAGGAGGAGCTTTGGAAAAGGCCTGACTACTGCTCTTTACTGTATGAAAGCCAATTACTATTACAGATTCCAAGCAAACACGTGTGTGCTTCCTGTGGTATGGAGGGTGGTGGGGATGCTGAAGTTGTAGACCAAGTTTTGGACGGGAGCTAAGCACGTTTGTACACGTATGTAGGAAATGGATGTGCGGGTAAGTGACAGCTTGAGGTTTTTTGGTAAGGTGTGAAAGACTGGAAGCGGCAGAAGATTAGCTGTGTGTTTATATTGATCTCTCTGCTAGAGCAGCTCAGTGTTGTTTCTTCAGATGTGTGAAAAGAAGGACCTGAAGAACTTGCAGCACAGTAGACTTCTGAGGTGCCGTCACTGTGGAATAAATCATTTAAGTCTGGAGCTTAGGGCGGCAGCGCAGAGATTAAACATACAAAGCTTTGGTCTCTGTCTGCAGTTTTAGACATAAGTCTAAGGCAGAACTGAGCTGTGTGAAGCCCTTGCTGTGTGAAGGTCCTGGTGGTGTAGGCGGGGGGGAGCAGGCATGGGCACTCCTTCCTCTGAGCTGCTCCTGTGAGAGCAGCTACTATGGGGAAAAACACTTGATGTTGAAATTTCAACTCGAGTTATCTGTGTGTGCGTGTGTGTACACATACGGTGCGGGAATCATTACTTTTGAGCAGAAACTTGCTTCAAGAACAGCGTGTGCAGAATCCCCTTATGCTGCTCCTCAAGTGTAGATAAGCTGCATTTCCACGCAGTGATCCTGGTTGAATTGTTGAGGGGGGAAAAAAAAGAGCAACCTCCGTAACAGGCAAAGTTCCTGTATTCTCAAGGGTTATGACCACTTCAAACATCTTTGGGTTTCTGTCTGTAAATGATTTCCCCAGCTCTGTATTTTTGCCATAGCGAATAAGAAAATAAATATTTAATTGACATGAAGACATTCTTCTGTATTGCATGTGTTGGGGACGTCTCCCTCCCAGGCCTCTCCAGCAGCAAGCTGCCTGTCTGTCCCCCGGGGTTGATACTTCTGTGCTGCTCATGTTCTGATGGACAGCTCTTGGCATGTGGGGACACAGCAATTTCTTTTACTAATATTTACTAATTGCTGATAAATGGTAAAGCAAATCTTCTGTCATTTGTTGAGAAATGATTGAAGTGTAGGGGAAAGTTTGGGGTGTTTTTTTTTTTTTTTAAACTTAATTGACAGTCTATATATTTCTGCTGTTTACAGTGGGAATTGGGAGCAGAGGCAGTGAGTGAGGAGGTGCCGGAGACAAGGACATGCCCATCACTGCTCATTAGCAGGCGTAAGCACTATTTTCATAGATGTACCTTAGCACCAAGTCTGGCCTCAGGCTGCCTTCTCCTTGGGTACATCAGATAGAGTCCTACTGAAGACAAAATATTTTGCCATTTCTGTGTGTGCTTTGGTTTATCTTGACATGCTGATGAATTGGAAGGCTAAGAACAGTTTTGTCTACGTAGGATTTTATGAAGTATGCAAATGAATGCAAATAGATGGGCTTTTTCCCCCGCTGGGTATTGTTTTCTGTACAGAACAGTGTGTGTCAGTCTCAAAATTTAGAGTCTACTCTGGGGAAAAGGTTTGTGGCTTTTGGATAACCTTTAACTCTAGGAGCCATTCAGAGATGCAGAATTATGAATTTATTTAAAAATGTCAGTCTGTCTACAACTTGTTTTTCAAGTATTCTAAGACCTAAACTGCCTAAAAATGTGTCAGCATTTCTGTGTTGGAAACCTTGTTTTTGCTAAGCCACCAGTGGGGCCACCACTGTTGTAGAGAATGAAGACGACTTGTTTTTACTTCCTCGCTTTAATTTGAAGCCAAGATGTTGAAACATGTGAGGGAATGAGATTTGTTTCTACAAAAATTAAACTAAGTGGCCCACATGCACCCTCCAGTAAGACTGATGAATGGTGTAAAATTAAATAACAGATTTGGAGCACTGCTATAGCAGACATGACCAGTGTCCAGCAGAAGGCCAGAGCTTCTGCCCGATACCTCAGCCGTATCCTGTCTTGGCCTATTGAGGGACTATGTTGGGCCAAGAATTAGACCTGGCTTTTTTCCTAGCTTTTTCCTACTGCTTGAAGCTCAAGATCCACGTGGGTCGGTGTTACGCCAAGCTGCTGTGGTTCCTTCGGATGGTGGTAGGGGCTGGTGGGGCTTCCTGGCTTTGCTCCCAAAGCGAAGGCAGCTGAAGGTTGTCCCCCAGCCGCCGGGGTGGCCGCGGGCCGGTGCCTGTCCTGCACCCAGGTGGCTTTCTCTGCCTCTGCCCAGCCCCGGTTCTCCCTCGTCTCCTTTCCCGAAAGCCCTGTTAGCGGGTGGGCAGTGGTGACGCAGCAGCTCCCATTTTTAGCCTTTTTGGGTCAAGTCAGATCCCACGCTTACTCACCTAACCGGTACTTTCTTGAGAATTAGGAACAGTGCATTTTAAAACATCTGTAGGAAAAATAAAGTTTTGCTGAAAATGGTGAGGAAGAAAACCAAAAATAGTTAATTCTTCTTGTCAGCAAGATATGTTTACTCTTTGTTTACGTTGTAGAATGCTCATAGCTGTGAGTTTTTCCTTGTCTAATTAATACTGGTTAGATATTGGCTGTTTGTATGAAATGACATTTTGGTTTTTTTTTTAGAGAACCTACTGAATTAAGGGAAACAAAAAAAACTTGGCAATTATTATTTTTTTACCTTAGATATATTTGGTGTTTTGCTTCACTACCTTTTCCTGTACTGATTGGCTAGCCTGAATAATTTATATTTGCACATATTTGTGTCTGAGTAGAGATTTTGTCTGTGTGAGAGACATACATTTATTTATGTATTTTATCTCTGTATAAAATACGTAAAATTTGAATTGTCTTTTTGAGCAATCTTCATGCTTCTCACTTTCGACTTTGAAAATGGCTGGGCATACTGGAGAAATTAAGTGTAGGTTCAGTGACTGCAAAGATGCTATTTTTGAAAATATGTCAGGCTATGTAGGGAATACCAAAAAAAGTAAATCTGTTGAACAGGGAATGACTCTGTCAGTTTTGGGGAAACCAGTTTGGGGGTTGGTGGATTAAATGAAGTGTGTTTAGATGTCTTAAATAATGTAATTGTTTCTAAGCAACTAATGCCAACTGTTGAGAGTAAAGTTAATTTGCTAATGGGAATACTGGACACTTGGAGAAGCCATTTCAAGCACCAAGTTCATTTCAGAGATTTAATAATTAATCAAAGTGACTATATTAAATGTCAGTGAATATATCCGTGAGTTGCTGTCGTACCTCTCTCTCAACATGAGTTACCACGCTCTTAATGATTAACACAGTGAGATCCATAATGTAGTAGTAATGCCGGTGCTGTGGAAAGTGAGGTACTTTTTGAACATTCTTGCTGCAAATTCTTCATCTTGGACTTTGTTACAAGCAGTGGTTATAGGGAGCGTTTAAAACAGGTTAAACCACACTTACATCTTGCTTGGAGATTGCTTTTCTTCTTTTCAGAATTGAACCCCTCCATGGCGTCCCTGTGCCGCTCTAAGGGAACAGCAGATGTTGCAGGGATGATGCCTGGGTTGCAGAGAGCTGCGTTTAGCGTAGTGAGGTTGGCTGGTGGTTGGCTGGTTGGTTGGGTTGGTGGTTTCTGTGTATTTCTGTGTATTTGTTGTGTATTAGTTGCATGTATAACTGTTCATGAGGTCGTTCAAGCTATGCTTGTGCTGTGGAAGGGCATTAAAATGATTCAATATCTCACTTATACACACATGCACAAGTGTGCATGGATCGTCTGAGGCATCAGACATGGTAATGCAAGAAATTTCCGATAGGTACATTTGATACCAGTAATCTGACATTGCAACCTGTAGCATGTCTTTCCATGACTGTCGTCATGAAAAGAAGCAAATCTTTTGCACTAACAGAGGTCTCTCTGTGGCTGTGTGCTGTTGGTGTTAATCCTGTACTGCAGTGAATTACTTTCTGTGTGGGTGTACACAACGTGCACACTTGAGATATTTTAAGAAAAGTCTTCCAGCCTTCTGGGAAGAAAGAAATCACTCCGTTCCTAAAAATTCACTTAAATGCAGGACAGTGTGCTGTTTAGAGTGGCTAGCAGTGCTCTCCAGAGCAGCATTAAGTCACTGAACATTTGTTCCAGCTTCTTCATAATACCCTGGTTTTGAGAGAAGCACATACTTGATGTGTTACGATAAAGCAGTTATGTTAGTAGTGGGTATTTGCGTAATGCAGCTGGCTTGTAAACCTGGGGTAGGCAGGTCAGAAAGGGCTCCGGAATGTAAAGTTTGGTAGTGGCCTTCCTGCAAGCTTGTGGCTCAGCCTGGTGCTTGAGGGAAGATGCTCTGGGCTGGGGAGATGCTATGTCGAGAGGATCCATGTCGTAATGGGCTAGAGAGGGCTACTAACGCTCTCGGTCAGTAGACAGCATTGTTTCCTTGAGGACTCGAGTCACTCAAGGTAAGCTGCCAGGTTGTATCCATTTGTTATTTCCCGTAGCTTCTCATGTCAGAGATGGCAGTCGCATCGCACAGCTTGAAAAGTCTGGGGAAAAAAGAGAAACTGAAGTTCTAAATGATCCAAATTATCAGAAGTCCAGCATCAAAAAAGACAACAGCCTTAAAAAGGCAAATTATAAGGCAGTAGGATCTGTGGTGGCTGTTTTCTGAGCTACATTTTGATATCTCAGAAGCTGTATGCTTCTTTACTAGAAACATCATCTGCCTGTGAGTGGTTGCCCATAACCTTATATAAGTAGTGTACAAAAATCTTTGCAATGTGAACATCGGTTTGACTTAGTGGAAGCATGGCCTGAATAAGAGACCTTTGAAGCAGGTAAGAGTGATTGCGTTTACGTCTGCAAAGATCATAGTTAATCCAGTTAGTCAATGTACTAAAGTAGTGAAAGAATTCCTTTGACCCTACAGCTGCATGTCTCCTGTGTTCCCATGAGTTTTGTTCAGAACGTTGATTTTCCAGGGCTTCACAAAGTTACTAATTAAGTCTAACAAAACTACAGATTACTTTTTTTTTTTAATTAGACATAATTCAAATACAGAGGTGTGGTTTGTTCTGGCTGTAATACTGTGCTCCCACCTTCCCCCCTTCTGAGGGAGTTGGTAGCTGCTCTTCCACCCGACCTGTGCTCAGCGCCCGCTGGTAGATGGGCCTGGACCACAACTGGGCTGCTCTTGGCAAGGCAGCCGGGCTTTGCCCAAGAAGGTCCCTGGAGAAGGGGGCAGCTGGGACCCAGCGCCTGGTTGGATGTATACTTCTGACGGGCCGTAGGTTCAGCATCATTGTGCTACTTGAATGTATGGCAGGGCTTTAACAGGAAGCCCATTGTGAAGAACTATTTTATGGCCCAAGAAATAAGGAGAAACAATGCTCTTAAAGCTAAAAAAAACCCACCTCCGAACCAAAGCAGAACACGGGGATTTGTATTCCTGATGCAATGAAGTAACAGTTCTTTTCCTTGTATTCTCTATGGTCTTGAAGTTCAGCTCTCAGATACATTGAGTCATAGTGATGGACACTGTAAGCAGGTTTGCAGAAGTCGAAGCTTTTGGTGGTAATGAGGAAATCTTGCTAGATGGAGTGGGAATTTTCAGTGTTCTTGAACACTAATTTAGATAAAATGATCCAATAAAAGGGTATGAACCGAGAGTTTGGTATGTGTATAAATATCTCTAATTAAAAGCAGACTCTGGAGAGGTTTAATAAAATACAAACAATGCAGAGGGTGATTGTAATGTCAGCAGGCAAGAATTAATAGTGTGCAGTAGAAGCAGTTGTGTGCTACAAAACCGTATTGTTTCATCAGTGAAACTGTGCTGTCACTTAAGGCTTTGAAAGTGTTTTGTGACTGTGGGAATTACTTTTCTTCTTTTACTGAGGAATGTCTCAACTCCGGATGTAGCAAGAAAGTACATTAAAAACCGATGCAATTAAATGTTATGATGTGACTGTTTAACAAACCTAAAATGGAAATTACAGACACTTTTTTTTTAAAGCCTTACTCTGCCAGAATTTCCCGTAATGCAAAGACGCTCAACATCTTTTCGTTTTGCTCTGCTGAAATCTGGGGATAACATCCATGTTTGTACACATTTTCGTGTTTGTACAAGATTTTCAGAGTGGTACAGCAGGGATTAAAATATCAACGATCATTGTTTTCTTCTATTTTCACTCACAATATGTACTTTATATAATTTTATTTTATAACCACTAATTAATTATCCTTGTTTTTATCAACCTTTGCTGTTAAATTAGGAGAGGGTTAAAAATACTGTTAAAAATAGATGAAAAAAGTAGTTGCATCCATTCTAGCAGACAGAGCAGGGCCGGGTGCACTTGGGTCTGTTTCCTCTCATTCATGCAGCCATGTCCTGGGTTCCCCTTGAAGTCTTGACCCTTTTTTGTTACCTTTCCTTCTTACGTATATACAGTTTATATATCTAGATATCATCAACACACATGTATATGAAAGACATAAAAAGCAGAAATACGTAAAAAGGCAGCGTGTCCCTCCTCTCTCTGTGAGGAGAGGGAGCAGGCAGAGCTGAAGCAGCGCCGGCTGCGTGCCCAGGCCCCGAGAAGCGCAGCGGTGCGTTCCACTGAAGCATGAAGCACTGCCAAGGCATCGCTTGAGCCTTGACTGCCAGGCGTGACAGTGGTTTTGCCCCGAGAACATGTCAGAGTGCCTTGAAAGACTCTTCTGTCAGGAAATCCTCTGGGATTAATTTCATTTCCTCAGAGCGTTTTTCCTTTCGGTCACCTTCGTGCCTGCTTCCCAAATTTCAGGTATAGGAACCGAGAGGGGAGGTGAATTGCCAGAGCTGATTAAGCTACAGGAGGACATAGTATTAACCTGTGGTCTAGAAGGAGGTTCCTCCCCACAGCACGTGGGAGCAGCCCTACCTCCACGGGGTCATGTTTTGCGTTTGCCAGGTCAAACTGTGTAGTAAACCTACAAACCAAGGTGAATCCCCACCCCGCTGTCCTTTGCTACTGAGTGTAAGAAACTGCTGGGCATCCTTTCTCTCCTCATCTCCCTAAAGATCTTCCTAAATGTTTGCCTGATTTCATTCCAGCCCTGTTGAGCAGCCGTTTTAGAAATGGTCCATATGGGAAAGATGCTTCCAGAGGTGGTCGTTCCTTTGTGCTGCGTGTTTCTGGAAGCATAGCTGCTGCCGCCCCAAACTGCTTCTATGGGGGAGGAACCTATCCCTGTCCCCCCCACAAGTAAGTGGTGTGGCCATGAGATGGATGTATACGCACAGGTGTACGTATACAACATAAGTATGTAAATATGAAACTAATTTTCAGTTCTCTAGACAGTTAAAATTGTTTTCCAAGTGCTCCCCGTAAGAGTTAGAAACCATGTTACTCTATCTTTGCTCTCAGTCTTGTATCCCAGTGCAAGTGTAGCACTGGGCTCATCTTGATTAGCAAGTTTTTTAATAGGTTGTGGAGAGCAGTCTGGTTTGGAGAACCAAATCTTGTTAAAATGCGCATGCTTTTCTTAAATTAGGAATAGTAGCACAGAACTTGTGTGATTGCTCATAAAATGTAAATGGAGGTAGTAGAGACCAACACAGATAAATTCCTCTGCGGCTACAAGGGAGGTTACTTGTTGGTTTTTGTTTGCTTTTCCCCCACTGTAGTCTTTGGATGCCACAGCTGCCAAAGCCCCCATTTGTGCATGCTTGGAAGAACTGAGTTCCCTCTTGAACGTCCTTGTTCCCCTCCAGTGACCTTTTGTTGTACTTGACCTACTTTTCGGTGTTTTCCCTGTTAGTAACAACCATCCTCCCGAACTTGCCGACCTGTGAGAACGGCTAAATGACCATGACCACTTGCTTTCAAGACAGAGCATAGCTGGATATCACAGAACGTACATCCCAGTAGTCCTTGTTGAACAAAAAGTAAGTCTGTCCCTAATGAGTAGTGAACATTTCCTACAGTAGTTGGTTTTAACAGCAGTGCCCATAAAGGAGATCGCTACAGTTATCTTCAGATAGAGGAACTGTCCGTAAGCTGCGCGCTCAGCTCTGCTGATACTGAAGATGGTAAGGCTGATCATAAGGGGAAAAGGTGAGGAAACGTGTCAGCTGAAATCTTTGTAACTTTTATTTTTGGGAAGTATTGCAAGCCAGTGCTTTGAGAAGATGTTGTGAGAAAAAAAATCAAATAGCTGTGGACTCCAAATCAAAAGAAATCTTGACATTTTGAGTTGACACTGGGAATCAGAGCAAATGGTATTGTGAACTAGATGCAAAAGTCAGAGGATTTCCCAGGTACGTTTTTTGAAAGAAATTTATCGTGCATGCACCTCCTAGTGTGGTGGTTGGCCTGGAAACAGGGCTGGATCCTTTGCCCGGTTGAAGTTTGCCCAGTTTTTTAGCATACGCAAGCTTCTTAAACAGAGCACTCATCTAGTCTGTCGGAATGACCTTCGTCCTCTAGGTATACGCAGGACTCAAGCTGGTTTTTTCATGCCATGAAACATTTGGTTAGCCAAATGGTGGACTGGTACGTGCTTGAAATCAGGAGATTTTGAAATAGGTGATCCCCAAACAAGAGTCTAATGGATGCTGTACGTTCCAGGATGTAGTACGTGAGCCTGCACTTTCCCTGTCATCTTCCTGTTAAGAGGCTCAAAAATGCAGTGCAAGTAATAAGACTGCTGTTGTCGAAACTCCTGCAGGTTTGCTGTCAATGCACATTAAATTTCAAGACAAAGCTGTTGCAACCCAGTGGAATTTCAGCTTTTAAATTAATCCAGGGAAGAAAAATTCCTCAGGGTATCCCCAGTAGAACTGTCTTAGCTACATCCAAGCAACAAAAAAAGGTAAGATTATATGTAAACTTCAGGAGATAGTTCATGTGATGTGATACTTAAGGCTGTCTGTCAAAGACGCCGTAAAATTATTATTGTGACTGAGAGAGCTGAAGTATGAAAGCATGTAAGCTTTTACCCAGTTGTAGCAGGACACTTTTTAGTCAAAATACTCATTTGCTCACATGTTCTGAACCTTGCCTGCAAAGATGCAGCATCATGTGGACTTCTCTGGTGATGTCCATCATATATGCTCTTCCTGGTCGTTGGAGGCAGTAGAGGGTTATACTTAAGAAATGTAGCCTACAGCCAGTTGGCAAATGATGGGATGTGGCAAATTACATGGAAACTCACAGGGTTTCCAGTCTCGTATCGGAGCGTGTCCTAAAAGCATGAGCAGTTTATGCTGTTTTCTATCTTCCTGAACAGTTGAGAGGGTCAGAGTGTTTTGAATATTTTTGGTGAGAAAGGGTCCAAACCTGTTTGTAAGTGTGTCTCAAAAAGCCCTTATCACAAAGGGGAAATGTCTGCGTACAGGTATTTTCTGCCTTGTTCTCTTGGGACATTTGAGCCAAAAGCTGCAAGCTGAGAGGGGCCCTTGTCAGGATGCTGCCAGGCAGCTCAGTGGACGCTCACTAACTTTTCACAAACACTGCACCGAGAACGTGGCTCAGAAATAAGCTTAATAAGGAGAAGCCAATACCAGAAATGGAAATGCCCACTAAACCGGAAAGGGTCTGTTTGAAATGTAGAGCGAAACAGATTCATTTTTTCCTCATTCCCTCTAGACCAGTTGTCCCTCGACAATATCTCATTGTAGTGTGTTGCCCATAAGATCTAAATGTTACTTAAAAGGGATATTAAATACTGAAAACTGAGGCTGACGGAGAAATAAAAGTATGATTTTTGTATGAGGGTGTCACTTGTAACGTGTTACAGCTCAAAGATGAGTGAAAACAGGGAACATCAGCCTTAACATCCAGAATGTCTTACTTGTGACACAAATTATCTGCTCTTCTGACTTTCACAGAAGGAGAAGTGGGAAATAACTGGAACACCTGTTGGCTCAGGTGCTGGAACTACTTGCCAATTCCCCAAAATGTTATGTCCAGTTAGCACTTACTGCCTTGGCGTTTTTCGGAGAAGGAAGGCAAGCTACACCTTACCCAGTTCTCACTTGGTGCCAAAGCACGATTGCAGCCCATTACAGGTATTAGGTGTGTCTTGAGTATGACTACTGAAGCATCTACCAGCATCACAAAGGTACTTAAAAATTGCTAATTTAGTAAGTACTCCAGATGAAACACACTGGGGATTAATTTATCACTGGAGAAATTGCTTACGCAGTTACTAATGACTACAGGCTGGGAAGATGAGGAGATGCTGCTGCTTTTCACGTGAGAGCGCCGTGGGGATGCATGGATCTCTGCCTTCGGAGAGATGGTCAGTCAGCTGAAAGCTTTTGTGTCAGAAGCAGAGCACAGACCACTGTAGGTGACACTGTGATGGGTGTCTGCTACAGACTGCCCCATCAGGAAGAAGCAGTACATGACGCCTTCTTCCAGCAGCTGGAAGAAGCCTCACGTTTGCACGACCTGGTCCTCAGGGGGACTTTAGCCACCTTGATATCTCCTGGAAGAACAATACAGCAGTGCACAAGTAATCCAGGAGGTTTCTGGAGTGCACCGATGGTAACTTCCTAGCTCACGTGATCGATAAGCTTGTGAGGGGAGATGCGTTCTTGCTGGAGGGCAGCCCGGCAGAAGAGCGCCCAGGGGTGCTGGTGGACACCAGGCCGAGCACGGGCAGCGACGCGCCCTCGCGGCAAAGGCGGCCGACGGCCTCCTGGGC
>JAVKLA010000062.1:1200969-1373292 GCA_034782735.1 Sagittarius serpentarius | reverse complement strand
GCGAAGGTGATGATGGGCTTGGGGCACCTGGCATACAGAGGGTGAGAGAGCGGGAGCTGCTCCGCCTGGAGAGGGGGGCCTCGGGGGGATCTTATTAATGTGTGTGATGAGAGTGAGTAAAGAAGATGGCTGCTCTTAGTGGTGCTGAGTGACAGGACAAAGGGCAATGGGCACAAACATGAGAAATTCCACGTAAAAAGAAGAAGAATATCTCACAAGTATAAAATGAGAGATTGCCACAATAAAATATTAACAAATACACACTAAGTAGACACCTTAACAGTATTGCTATATACTATTGTGCCTGTAACAATTTATAGAGTGCCTTGTCAAGGACAAGGAAGTTATTAATCATTGTAAGTAGCAAATTGATCTTGGTTCTACAGACCAACTGAAAATAAATGTTCAGCAGAAAATGAGTTGATTCTTTTTCATTTTGCTGTTGTGCCAGTTTCTGCTAAGAATGCTGTCATGATTTTAGCAGTGTTTGTCAAAAAAGAAATTATTACATCCTAAGTACTGTCTGGAAGAATATAAAATTCAGCAGTCTTGTGAGTGAAGTAAATGAAAGCATCTCGTGCTTGTGTGTGTTGCTAGCAGAAGAGTCATGCTAACATCCACCCAGAAGTGTTATTTTCAGTCAGTTTGTCTAATAAATTTCACATACTTAATTGCTACCGTAATTGTTTTTTAGTTTTTTTTAATGGTGGTTATATATTCTTGTTTAACATACCTCTTTCTATTAAATGGCATATATGTACTTTAAAATTATGACCGTGTCATAATATAGATAGCAAGGTTGTAATCTTTATGGGACAGAGGAAATAATTCATAGGTCATGTGCAATAAAATGCAAAGAAGAAAGATTAATGTACCTCCATACCTAGAGAGTACAAAAATGATTGTAGCGATTTCTAAGCAAAGATGTACAGGAGAAAGCAATTCTCTAGTCCGGGTCATAAAGTGGTCTTCTTCTAGTATCTTGACTGCTTAATGCAAACTCTTACTGTGTCCATTCAGTAATAAAGTCAAGTCTTGTCCAGCTGACAGATTGGATGCAGATGATAAACGCCTGAATAAAGTATAACATCAGTAAAAATTAACATTTCTTGATGCTTTACTTTTTTTGTATTGTGTTAGGTCTTGTTTTCATAATACTAGATTTTTAATTATACTCCTTTGGTAAATAGCTTGCTTAGAAGCTATCTGGTGCTTGTCTTCAATGATACCTTCAGGGTATGAACTCGAGTAAGAAGTTAATAGTTTAAAAGTGTGTGATTGTGGTGCTTGATCTTATCTTCCGTTTTTGGAAAATAGATGACATAGTGATTATAAAAACGGTAAGTAATGCAATCAGAAGAATACAACCAAAGCAGGGGTTTATATGCCAAACTCTCCTTGCCTGCGGCTGGGGGGGCATGACTCGTGTGTGTGTGAGCGTGACTGCCCTGCATTGGAATCTTAGTGCACCGTCAGGGGTTAGAGCATGCATAAATGCAAATCTTAAGTAAGAGAGGGACTTGAAAAATCTGTGGTGCATTGTTAGTAAATGCTTCAGAAAACAAAAATGAGGCATTTATCTCAACTGGTAACTGGTTTCTGTGTTTTGACTCAGAAAAGCCATTTTCTGTTACCAGCCTCCACTGCGCATCTGCACCTTCATCTTGGCACAGTGGGTAGTTAGAGCTCTAAGCAGCAAGCTACCTGATGGCACCAGCATTTGTCTTCCCCGGGAAATGCAAGCGCCTGCTTCGCTACTTTATAATCTATGTCACTTGAATGGAAAAGGAAGACTTGGCAAGTTTTGGGGAAAAAACGGAAAACAAACCCTTTGGTAATCTGAGAGAATAATGTGTGCTTAGCAGCTGGCAATGTCATTTTTGATATGTATGTAATTATTACTCAGTTTTAGGTGGCGCTTATGTTCCTTGCTCCTGATGAGAAGATTCATTTGTACGCATCATTATTATCTCTTTTGACATGTGCGTTAGTGACATTAATCTGTGTTTTATTTTCTGCAGCGGTAATAACAGGGTTGTCTTTCCCTAGCTTTATTATGTTGTCGTGCTTTCTGAAGTTGTCCTCATACCACAAAGGAAAAGTATAGCGTAGCGATGCAGTGGGAACCAAGAAACGTTTAGCGTGGGTTGAAGCAGCTCCTCTCATCTTTCTTGCTACCTCCTTGCCGAGCTGTGATGTGCTTTCCTTTCTGGTGGGCAGGCAGGCAAACGCTCCTTTTGCAAGTCGGCAATTGAAAAATAGTTTATTAAATCTCTCCAGAGAGGGTGCAGCAATAGGAGCTTTATGCTTTTGATGGGAACATTTCAATCCTTTTGCAGTTTATTCTGGAAATGCAAAAGATTGTTGGGGACAGTCAAAGATTTATTCACTTTTAGCTGGACTAAAATAGCCTCATTACTTTGAAAATATGAGCTGATAAAATGACTCACTCATCTGAAATCATCCAAATGGTGTTTTTTGGGAGCCTTGTGATACTCTTTGCCTTATTACAAGATGCTAATTGGTCTTGTCAGACCGGTGAGGAAACTTTGGGTCCCCTGCGCTGAGACACATCCTGGCTAGCAGAGTGGCACGCGCGTACTGTTTTCTTCTTTTGTCGTCTTGGTTTCCTGTTTTTTCCTACACGTTATATACTTTGTGTATTGAGAACTTTCCTCTCTCTCTATTCAGAAGCTATTTGGGGAATTTCTGTGAATAGATAATATTCAGACTTACACATCTGATTGTGATAGTAACAGCAAAACCCATGAGGTGAAACGTAAATGGAAGATGGAGGTTTCGCTTGAGTATTTCTCCTTCTCTGCTCATGTTCTTTATCCTCCTCCTGTTTTGATTAAATACTATATTTGAGGAAGATATTGCAATATATATGCACAGTAGCCATATAAAATAAATGTTTCAATATTAAAAGCTGAAGGATTAAAATTTTTTTTTTCTGTCTTTATTTCTAGCCTGCTTGGTACCCTTCCTTTTCTCTTCTTGCCTCTATCGTAGTACTTGGAATTTATTCTCCACCGTATAAAGTCTCCATCTTTACGTATGACTGACCGAGTTTGTGTCATGATACTTATTTTGTGAGAAAATAAAGGTTTTTCCCTTTCTTCGGGGTGTTGCTGGGAACGTTGCCCATTGCTTACTGGAATTTAAAAACTGAGAGGTCAGAGGCCGCAACTCTGAACTGTCATTGAGGGCTGAACGTTTTCCATTTGTGTTGATAGCTAGAAGTCTGTGGGTAGGGCTGAAGTGGTGGGAGGGGGATGATATTTAGGTGGGTCTCAGATGATATTTTTCTCTCCCAGATGATATTTTTCTTTCCTTTAAGAAAGGGAGCCATAGAATGGCATATCTCTTGGTCTGCTCATTAGTATATTCACATGACCTGGCAAGGAGAAGATGTTGTAGTTAGAATGTGAGGTACCTCCTTAGAATGTGATATATTCTTTTTTTCACTGAAGAAACTGAAAATTTAAATGTGTAAGTTTTCCCAGAGTTTGTGACTCCTGAAAATACAATCCAGTATGCTTTTTCTTGTTTTGACACACTGCTTTTTGTTGGTCTCTAGTAAGGTTCCTAAAATCGTCCGGGCATGGCTGTACTGAAAATTAAAGCATAATCTCATTGTTCTTTATTTTTTGCAGCATAGAGTGCAAATGTGAGAAAATAGGGTTTGGGTCCCCCCCGTCCTCCCCTCCCCCTTTTCTTTTCTCAGACTGAACAAAAGCCTTTTATTTTGCAGGCATTTAATCCGCAAACAAGTAAGTCCAATTACTTGCTCATCCGTGTGTTAAACTATGCAGCACTCTTTAATGTGTCTGCAGTTCTGAATTTACCTATCTGTTTTAAAATTGTGATAAACACCTCTTTGTGCTGTGGCTACTTGGGAGCAGAGACACTGGGCTATATCCATTATGGCAAAACCCTATTGACTTCAGGGTTGTCACACCAGTAGTGGTATCTCCTTATGTTACTGCATAACCTCCATTACCGGTGTCTTTGCTTGACGACATTTATTATAGTCATTACTACCTTTACTTACCTTTTATCATTAGTGTTTTGCTTTACTGGAACAATAATTGGATTTCTTGGAGGCATAAGCAGTTCATGTTTAGCAGAATAACAGTAGTTTCTAAAAAAACCCTACTCAATAGCTTTGTAGTATGTGAGAGAATATTCCATTGCCATCGTATAGAATGGATCCATCAAAACTTGCCCCTGCAAGAACCCCTTGACAGCCAGCTGCAAAGAAGAGCAGTAAGGCTCTGTGCTGTATGGAGAATTGCATATTATGACCTAAAAGGTAGAAAATAATTTGATGTCCTCTAGAGGAAAATACAGCTTTTGGTATTGTGTATCTAGAAAGCTATTTTGTGCAATTGACTTAAAGATCATTCCGCATTTTTTTTTTTCATGCAATATGCTTGAATAGCTAGCACAATCATTCATCTGTCTTTTTTCAGTCTTTTGGTAAGAAAAATGCTGCTGTTGCCAAAGATCACAGCAGACCATAATTATTTGTCATCATTCTCAATGTGTACAAGCGTTCAGGTACTGAAAACATTGTCAGAAGTAAGAGATTATACTGGGGGTTTTTCCTTCTGAAAAGTAAAATGTATTGGTAGGCTGTCATGTGAATACAAGTAAAGTAATATATGACAGTCATTTTGGTTAGCAAATAAAACCCAGGCAAAACATAAGTCAAAAAGTCTCGTCTCAGGAAGAAGAAGGTGAGAGGCCTTGCAAGATAAATTTTCAATAGCCAAAAAGAACATATGTAAGCCGTTCAGCGAAGAGTCCCGTGCAGTTGGTCCACTGCTTGGAGAAGAGTCGCTGGGTGTGTGTGTTGCGCGCAGCTTGGCTGACGTGCACCCGTGTGGGGCGACTGCACAGTGTAGTAACCCTGGATGTGCTCAGCCTGTCGCCTTGGACTGTATGTTGGTATGCATGCATTTGTGTGACAAAGCCTGGTCAGAAATACAGACGGACACTCTTGTCTTGACTGTTTCTAGTACGTGTTAGAGGAGAACGTAGGTCCCAACAAGGCCAGGGCCCTGCAGCGGTAAGCCCTGCGTATGTAAATGAAAGACAGTTCCAGCCCTAAAGAGATCTGTAACACAGCCTGTGGCACAGGGGGGTAAAAAACAAAAGGAGGATGACAAAGAACCGCTGTCCTGGTGGAGCTGCGCAGTCTGAAGTTTTCAGCTGTACTTCTGGTACGATGCGTGGATGACTGGTTTTGTGGTGAGGGGTGAATTTCCAACCATCGCTGCATGCTTTCATGAGGTCACACTGTTACAGAACTGCTGTTAAAGGCTGCCTGTGAACTTACCTATCATTAGTTATAATTGTACCAGCTATCAATCTTTACAAAATCTTTCATTTTTATAGGAAAACAGTTGAGCAAGTTCTGGTAAAGCCGCTCAAGCAGCCTGAGATTTCCACAACTAAGAGGTTTGATGGGAGGCAGAAGTCTGACTGATACACCTCATGAACTAACTCTTCATGATGGTAATAGGAGATACGTCCTTTTTTGATAAATATTTTCTCCTAAGCAGTATTTCTTATTCCGTAGCAGTATTACTTTACACTGCTGTAAAATCTGGTGCCCAGCCTACTCCAAATGTCATGAAAATCAGTGTTAACTGAAGATTCTCTGTGTCTTTGAAGTTCAGGCCGCTTGGGCTTTGGCAACTAGATTTAACATCCCAGTTTTAGTCACCCAAGACTTACAAACTGGGTAATATTTCTTCCCCCAAATCTACCCTCATTTTATGTCTTTTGAATAAATACTTTCGAATAATAACAATTTTAGTGTGAATCCATAATGAAGTAAAACCTTTCCTTGGCACAGTATTCCCCGGTGTCCTGTTTCTCCCATTGTTTAAAATGGATGGGCTGCCTCTCCCCCTCTGCCCTTGCTGACTAAGCCGTTGGCTCTGCTGCACCTCTTCTGGATCGCTTCTGCTGAAGGGCACGTTTCGCCGAGCTGCCTCGTGGAAGAGAATAAAGGGGTTATTGCTGACGAGAGAAACTTTTATGTGGTCAGTGATTTCTTTATATGCACACACCTTCAGCTGGGCAACCCACAGATGACCGGAGTTGGTCTGTGGAACTGAATCTGGTTCACGAGGCAGTACGAAGCCGTGGCAATACCAGGTGGCCAAGCCAAACACAGCCATCGGTTAGTGTGCGCAGTGGCGCGGGGGGTGATCCAGCAGGTTCATGAAATGTCCAGTGTTGCCCACTTTTCTGGGTAGGTGCCTTGTTTGAGGATACAGGTTGAGTGGGAAAGGAGGAGGTGGGCAAGACTGGGGCTGACAGGGAAGCCCCTTTGGGAGGGGTGATCTGGGCCCGTGACAGAGAGCTCAGTCTGGTCTTGGTTGGGTTGGCACCATGTGGCAAGCTGAAGAGCTTTGGAGATGTGTATTACAGCAGTTTCCCTGCTGGAACTCCGTGCTGAAGTGAGGAGATACGAACCAGGGTGAGGGGCAGTGCCACTTTGGCGGAGGTTTGCAGTGCACTTTGACTGCTGTATCGGGACTCGGGGGTATGTGACTGGCATGGTTTGGATCTGTGTGTGAGTTGGGGATCACCATCACTCTTCAGCAGTCTGGGTGAGAGAAATGTCTCCTGCGTTAGGAGGCACTAAGGCACTATGGCTACGGTGTGCCTGGACCATTGCCCAAGAAGACAATATGCAAGGCAGGAAAGGCACCATGACCTCTAGAAAAATTAAGGGGATGTTTGGAAGACTGGGGGTTGTGTCTGTAAAAATGGCCATAGCGTCTTACTGTCCTGTCTCCACCTCTAAGCAGATGCCTATGGATTAGCAAGAACAGAGTGTGCAAGCATAGACAATACTCTGCTTTCCGAGCCTCAACTATTTTTTTCTGTTTTGGGACTTTTGAAGAAGTGGCTTTGTACTTAATAACCATCAACTTGTCTTTGTTTCATGGTCTCATCCATTCTTCCCTTGAAAAACTTTAAGCAACTACAGCGTCGTTTGGCGATGAGTTCCCCAGGTCTGCTGTGACTCTGTGAAGAGCAGCCTCCTGTTCACTTGTTCTCCTGTTGTTTTTATTCTTGGGATAGAGGGCTGGCTGTTTTGGGGTAGGTGGGGAAGGGTTTATATAGGGCGTGAACCTGCCTTGTAGTCTGTGTTGAGCTCTCTCTAGAAGGTCAGGGTGGCCAGTCTGACCACCTCTCAGCAGCTGGCTTTGATCCATCACTGATGCAGACCTAATAAACAGTGAAGGTAGGCTGGCTCTTTGCGGCCAAACATTCCTGCGCTGTTTTTTTACCCGTGGTTTGTACTACATGGAACTTTCTGCTGTTCAAGACCTCCCATTGCTTTCAATTAGACAGACATCTCGATATGTTGGTCTGGCTGTAGACAAAAAAAACCTGACACAATTTCTACAGCTTCCCTTACGGTCCTGTAAAAATTGTGGTTTTTATAGAAGATACGAACATGTAGTGTGCATGTTGCATTTAATGCTGTCTTCAGTCTTTTGGTAGTGTTTTGTAATGCATCAATATCTTCCTGCACAGTTAATTTTTAGAAGAAAATTCACTAGTGGTTGGATGTTTCTAAAGATGATATAGGGAGCAGTAGTTAAGAGGAAAGGTGGTGTTGATGGAGAGTGAAATAGTGAGCTACTAACTATTTGGGCTGACCAATCTTCTGGCTTTGAAGAGCCATCGTAGAGGTCTGCTGTGTATAAAGCAAAGTTAAACATGGCTTTGACACAAAGCTTATTTTCCTGAAGCAATTGTAAAAAGCCCACAGTGATAAGGCATTTTATTTTTTATTTGTTGTTTTTCAGCACAGCAGAAAGTCATTTAATCTAAGCAACTGAAAATCGTTTTAGGCTTAGCGACATGTTGAGACAAATGTTAAAGTATTTAAAAGCTTCATTTTACTGAAGAATAGCTATCCATAACAATTAAAGATATTAAAAAAAGCTTTTGGAGAGGCACCACAGAAATTTAGCTTACAAAATTGATAATAAGTTGGGACTTTTTGGTTATACAGAGTTTTGCACTGACGGTCTCCCTGAAACTTCAAAAATACAATGAAGAACAGATAATATTGAAGGTATTGGCATGTTTTTTTCTGTTTTGTTTTGTTACTGTTCCTTTTCTAGACTGGCATTTCAAATATGAATTATACTTTGCTGTCCCTGTTCTTTGTTGTTTTCCATACTCACTATGATTTGATTTGAAGTTTGAAGGTCTCATAACTCTTAACATAGTGTTCATGTTTTTTTTTTTTTTCTTGGAGAAACAAATAAGGAATATAATGTGATTCATTGAGTTACGTAGGCACCGAATTCACACTTGAAGTAAATGCATTTATTTCTATAATCATGACGAGTGTCATGCTCATTGCACCAGACCTGTGCTTGGCATTATAGTTTGGTTTTTGTACTGCTTGGTATTTCACTATGCTAAAATGTATTTGTAACTATTTCTACTGCTGTGTTAATTAAGTGTTTGTGTATGTATACTTTTATATTTGAATCAATTCCCTGGTTTTGGGTCACCCCACAGCCGTTGGCTGAAGCGTTCTGGTTCATAACTGATGCTGGTTGGAAAAGCTGTCGTGGTACATCGTTATGTCCAGGTAACAGCTTGCACCCAAGTCTGCCTTGACAAGCAAAAATAGATAGAAATGTCCGCATTTTAGAAAATAACTTAAGAAAATAATATAAATTCTAGCACGTTTTATCCTGTACGTTTTTTTCAGTTTTCACTGTGCTTTCTACAGTTTCTCTCCAATTCCTGGTTTTCCTTGGTCCTACAGTCAACAGAAGCTTTTCCAGATCCTTCCTTTACCATTGCTTATGCTCACTAATTAAAAGGTGGTGTTGATTCCTAGCAAGTAGTCTTTAATACCAGGCCACAATGTGGCATACATTTTATGATGACTGCTTTATCTCTGTGGTTGGTGAATCCTTTCCCCGTGTTGATTCAGCCCAAGGTAAATTTGAGGTCCCCTCAAGTTTTCATCTTTTTTCCCTTCCTTCCGTTGTAGAGGTTTGTTTAGTTTGAACAGCTATTACTTCAGTACAAATGGCATAAATGTAGACTGTGTGTTTGTAGACAATTTGTATATGCAAGACTGTGTGATATTAATACAATTGTACATTTTCATTGTCTGATGTAATAATTCACCAAAACTTGATTTATGTCCCTTCATTCCTCCATCTGCATTCTTATATGCATTCTTGTATGTCTGAATTTTTTTAAAGAAATGTAATTCAAGTTTGTCGTTTTCATTATTTTGAGACTTAGTTTCTATGAATAGTTCAAAAATGCTCCCAGTTACACTTACTGAACTCCTACACATTATGACTTTACTTAGATTTATGATAGTACATGTTCACAGTTTCAAATTTTTGATCCTTTCTCACAGTTGTCAAAAAAAAAAAAAAAAATTCCTTCTTGTTTACTCTTCACATGACGTGGCTCTCTTCCCCTCTCCTCTTACAGTTCCTTGTAATGTACTTGCTTTATTCAAAACTCATCCTGTTTTCCAGATAACCTGGTCACCTTGATGAAATTATTACATGGAATTTTTTTAATATCTTGTCAGTCAGCTTGAAAAATACTGGTACTTTCTGGTTTTTATTTCACTATCAGATCGGGGAAACTAACTAGGCTTATTATGGTGGTTTTCAACACTTCAAAAACTAGGGTTTTCATAGCAGACACTGCTAGAGATCTTCTGCATCCCTACATTGTATTTTGCCATGGAATTAAATCGGTTCCTTTTTCAAGCCATCTAGTTTGTTTTTTTCAGTATAACTGCAAATGTCTAAATTCTCTTTCAGTTTTTCAGAGTGCTTGATCTTTGTAAATAAAGCTTTAGTTGAGTTTTCATCTCTTTTTTGCTGAAGTGAGCTTCTTTGATTTTGAATCTTAACTTTGGGAAGCCACAGCAAAGAAAAAACATATGAAACAGATCTCTTAAAGAAATGGGTATTTGGTAAGTTAGTTATGCTCAATTGCAGAAGTATGAAAAACGTAAATGCCTCTTTTAAAAAAATTTGCAGTCTGATACACAATATGCAATTAAATTGTTTAGAAAACATGTGAAGACAACAATGGGTACACTTTTACAGGGATGTAGAAAACTGAGAAAGCTTGCAGATAGAAATGTACCCTGTCCCGAGCTCTAGAATAATTTTTCAATTGCATTTATTATTTAACTCACCAAATACTGAAATTATTTATCTATGTCTTGTTAGGGGGAAAAAAAAAAGCAAGCAGAAACGCAGTACAAAGCCTCGTTGTATTTCACTTATTGTAAGGCAGTATCCATGATGTGATGGTTTGGTTGTTGGTGAGCTTTCCGGCGTGTTTGGGCCGTGGATGGGCTCGGACCAGAGTTGTCTGATCGTTTCCTCGTCCTTGTCTGCCCCTCGCCGTGCATCCCTTTGCTGCCTCCTGTCTTGCCCAGCACCGTAGGCTCTTTGGGGCTTACGGATGCACACTCTGTGCTACACTCACTGTTTTCTCAGCATAATAGTTTTTGAAACATTATTTGGCTTCTTCGCTGTTGCGGTTAGCAATCATTAATGATTTCAAATGGTGGTAGGGGTATAGTTTCATCAGGCGTGCTCAGCCTTTAGGTGTGGCTTCCCAGAAGGCACCGTCATACGAATCCCGGCTCTCTTTTCTGAAAGCGATTAGGCAGTGCTCGGGGTACCCCGGGTTGTACGAGTCAGGCTGGGCATCCGCCACCAGAACCTGCCCTCGCTAGTTGCTGAGGACGTCGTGGGAGTGTGGGCAAAGAGCCCACCAGAAGTCAGCTGTCAGGAGTGGGCCGTGTGATTTTTTTTTTTAATTTTTTTTTTTTTTTTTTTAGACATAATATAACATTGTGTCTTGGTGCTCTCCCTGAGTGGACGGCTGAGGGTCGCACAGCTGCAGGGGATGCAGGAATGGAGCTGAGCTCTGTGATACAGAATCTCACTCATTTGCCTTCAACGTACAGACATAAGAGAACATTAAAACAAGCTTCAGGAACTGGAGAGGGGAGGATGAAACAAATCTAGGCTGGTTGGTATAGGAGCAGTATATCTCGAGGGAGAAGAGAAATGCAGAAAGGATGTAAAAGATGTGTAGGTGAGAGATGAAGATGGGGCAAGCATCGTGGAGTCAGACCGGGCACAAAGTGACGGGGCTTAGAGACCACAATGGCTGGAGCAGTCAGGGGCATTTGAATTGCACCTCAAGCTTGATATCTTTTGCACAGAGGGCAGTGCGTTAGTAAAATCATTGTAAATGAAAAGTAAGCACACGTTGTGTGTGCGCTGTGAGTGAGAACCCTTCATTTCAGGTGGTACTCTGCCATCTCCAGAGATGCCTGAAAGCTGCTGTGCACCAGATTGGGAGCTGAATGATGACAGTGAGTTTAGGCTATCTCAGAAATACATCCACAGTCTGTATATTTCACCAAATGTATGACTGAAGGAGAAATACTGGTTTTTTCCAAGGTCTTACAGTAGGATAAGATTTTTGTTTATGATGTCTGGCAATAGTTTCAATCGACGTGGTACCGGGAAGGCTCAAAGGGTATCCACCAAGCTTGCGAGAAAGTAAATACACTGCGCTCCCACTGTCAGCAGTATGACAGATAGCTGAGCTGTTCTGGGACATTACTCCCAAGAATGTTTCCTTGAGGGTTGGTGGTTTTTGTGTTTTTTTGGTTTGGTTTTTTTTTTTTTTTTACTAGAAGATTTGTTTCTATAATCAATCCTTAATGCTTAAAAATTAAATATTCAGCTGTTTGGTTATTTTAAGGTGTAGGCATAGACTTTCAGGTGAGCTCCTCCAAATGACTTCTGACCGACCTCTTGTGTCGTTCTTGTGGGGATGCTGCAAGAGTTGTGTTTCCACTTACAAGTCCCAGCTCCTAACACTGCCAAGTTCTCCAAATGAGAATTAAAAGTGAAGCATCCCCAGAGAAAAGAAATGTCAACTTATAGGTCCAACATTTTCATTAGTGATCATTTAGTATTTTGTAATGCGATAGTGTCTAAAGCCATGAATAGGTGGAGATGTCTGGGGCTTAAGGGCTCTACTGAGGTAAGAAATAGCAGAAGCGCTCGAGACAGCTGGCTCTCTAAAGCCTCCAAAAGCCTACTCTGTACTGGGCTTCAGGAGTCAGCCAAGGTGTGGTGCTTCGGTTTTGCTGGAGTAACGTTTTTCTAACTGAAGATATTCCCATCATGACGTCTCCAATGAGATATAATTGTTAACTTACCCTTTCCCCGTCTTACCTTTGCAAAAAATTGAGAAAGGCCCTTGTACCTCAGGCCTGCTGGGCAGAGCGACAGGGCTACTGCAGCCTGCGCAGTGCTTTTCTCCTCCGTCATCTCCGTGTCTCAAGAGAGATGGAGGGGAGCAAGTCTTTTTCAATGGCTGCAGTAGAAGCTATTTCCTTCTCGCTGTTGATACTACAAGGGGTATGTTTGCCTCTGTGTGCTGGTTTTAGTTTGGCCATCGCGATGAATGAGAGGCGCGCAGGATAGATTTAGGGAACAGGTCTGCGCAACATGAGATGGGTTGGTTTGCGGGAGGAAAAGAGATGAGAAAAGAGTGTATTTCAGAGGTAAGTGAACATGATGGAGAGAAGTGGAAAGAAATAAAATGAGAAATGCTTGCTGAATTTGCACAGGAAGAGATGTGGCATGAAAAGAAAGGAAGCGTGCAGCGGGGAGACAGGAAGAAAGTAATAGAATACAAGAAATCTTTCATTACAAAAAGAAAAAATTAAATCAGTTGCTGATAAGTGTAACAGTAGCACACTACACTTAAATATAAGGCCTTGAACCTAGGGAATACAGGTTAGGAGTTCTACATTTTACCATTTTTTGTTATTACTATTTTGTTCAGACAATTAAATTATTTGACAGAAATGAAAAGCTGCTTTCAGGCTGAGGCTTGTGTGCCCGTTTTCACCACAAACACATTATTTTAGAGTTGGGTTATAATCTCCTGGAAATAGATAAAAATGAAAATGCTGATACAGCCTATAGTGTGGTAATGAGGATACGCCTCAAAAATAAATGAGAGGTTTTATTGCACTGTGTCTTAGGATCTTAGCGTATCGTGCTTGCTTGTTAAATAATAATTTCCCGTTCCTATCAGTTTTGTTCTTCCCTCTTCCTCTTTTTCCCCACCCTTCCCAGCCTGAGAGGACTTCACCAGCACTGCAGGCTTCTATTTATGTGAGCTTCCTCCAGTGCACTTCACTATAATGGTGAAAGTGCTGCAGTTCCCAGGCGAACTGCTCTTGAGCTGGCAGGTCACCTCACCCTTCGCTGTCCCTTCTGCCCAAAGAGCTGACAAAACGCACGTTGCTGCGCTGCGGCTTTCCGGCGGCTGTTGAAGGTTTGTCACAAGTCGGCGGCGTCTTTCTGCACCTGCAGCCCGACTTTCTGCTCTTTGCCAGGCAGAAGTAGCAGGTGGTCCCCTTACAGGAATATTTTATGTAAGCGAAGCTTTTCTGTGTTTAGCTCTGCTCCTGCCTGGGAAATCCGAGTCCAGGCCTTAGGCAGCAGCTCCTCTAGCCTCCTCAGAAACACACGGTGGTGAAACAGCTCCCTGCAACTGCTGGAGAGTTAAAATTGCTGCTTAGCTGAAACGAAAAAGAGCTTTGTATATGTTGGGCGCTAGAGCTCAGCTGAATCAGGGCATGTGTAATTGTATATACATTTCTTCTTTTATTTCAGCCTCACTCTCTCACTTGAGAGGAAGCTGCATCTCTCCTCCCTCATTCAGCAGTCTGAGCAATCGTACGTCCCGTACTCCCGAACGAACAAACTGAAACAATGCAAAATTGCCTATTTTAACTGGCTTTTATGAAAATCACTGGCCATTAATGTTAGACTGACATTTGGTTCCCTACCAAAGGGACTCGCGGGATGAGGTTTTCTTCACCACGGTGGTGTGATGCTGGCGGCGCAGGGGCTGTGTGTGCAGGGCTGCTGGGCCAGTTCTTCAGTCATTTACACCAGTTTCACCCAGCTCTAGCTCCACTCATCACGGTTTTTTCCTGACTCTCACCAGCATCCGCAGAAAGGCCGTGCAAGTTTTTTTTTATCACGTGATCTTGATACTGATTTAACAGAGAAGATAACAGTGTGCTCAACCTGTATCGTTGCTTTTAAAACGTGACTGTTGTTTCTGTTGCCGTCTCGGTGCCGGGTTTGTGCAGCCAGGGCCTGGATGCAGCCCTCGGGGCCCTTCCAGAAGCACGCAGACATCTGCAGAAGTGCCTGGTCAGGGAAGTGGATGATGTGCTGATTCGGAGCTGACGGCTTCCCGTCCTCTCCCGGTTCCCCACGGGAAGGCAGCGGCATGGCCACCGCAGGGAAGAAGTGCTCCGGCTCTGGAGCGGCTGCCTCCAGCCATCTCCAGGGAAGAGGAGCCTCTCTCAGCCTTCCTGCCCACCGAGGTGTCTTTGTGGCATTGCCACAAAATGTCTTCATAATTGAGCAAGGTAGAGTGCGTCAGCAGCCGTGCCCAGCTGTAATGTTGTGCGTGGGGGTTTTTGGGTTTTTGTGGTTTTTTTTTTTTGTTTGTTTGTTTTTTAAACCAGAGTTTATGGTAAGACACAATCTGTCATCATTGAAAAGCTTTTTACTTGAGGAAAAGGGATACTAGGGTGGAAAAGAGAAATGGAAAGGAGGAGCTTACAGGGTCAATGCTCAGGGCTTTCTAGGAAGGAAAATGAAAGCGTGGGCAAGGATGAAGAAGAGGAGGCTAAAGGCCTAGGTGGTTTCAAGTCAGGAGCATCTGTTGAAATTTACTTCAGAGTACTTAAGGAATTAGCTAAAGCAATCTTTGAATCGTTAGTGCTGTATTTCTTAAGAACTCGTGGAGGGAGAGAGAGGGGGGCCTGAGAGGACTAGGGAGGGGCAGAGGTGGATGTGGTCTCTTACAGGGAAAGCAGAGAAGTTATTGATAATTATAGACCAGATGTTAAAAAAAAAAAAACCAGAATAAATTAATGAATAATTTGCAAGCACTTAGCGGGTGGTGAGGCAATACCCAAATGGATTTGTCAAAAACAAATTATGTCGAGCTAGTCCAGCGTTTCCAGTGTTGATGGAGTAACTGGCAGAAAGGCTAAGAAAGAAATATTAGACGTGATCCGTTCTGGCTTCAGTAACAATAGTGTCTGGCTTTTGACACTATTTCACCGGCACGTCGTTGTACAGTGTAAACCGGGGAAGTAGTCTAAACAAGGTCTCTATAAAGTGACTTCTGCAGTGGTTGAAAGGCTGCAGCAAAGGTTTGGCTTTCACTGGCTTGATAGTCTGCGTAGTGGGAGTCAGTTTTCCAAAGGACTCTGTCACATGCCCTGTTCTCTTCAATATTTCTTTTATGATTTGCGTAATGAATTTCTAAATACTTATGAAAATTGTGGATGACACTCAACTGAAAGGGGTTATTGAATGTTTTGAAGATGGGACAGGATCAGACTTCAAAATATCCTGGATAAATTAGGATAAGGGTCTGAAATGAGTAAGATGGTATTCAGTGGCAGCCACAGCTGGGCAAGGAAAAATAAAATGTACAAATGTAAAACAGGAAATAAGAAGCTAAGCAGCTGTGCTGCAGAGCAGAATCAGTGTTCATTTTCAGTGGATGACAAATTAAGCACCTTAGCGGTGTGATGCTGTTGCAAAGAGCGCGAGTCTGGCTGAGTTTTATGAAGACTGTATGCCCTGGGTGAAGCCATCGTGGATGCTGTCTGCAGTATTTGGGTGCCACACACTAGGAAAGAGGTAGGCAAACTGAATACAGGAGCAGGAGGGAGGATTGTTTTAGAAAACATGGTGTGAGACAGGGCTGAAGGAATTACAATTTTTTTACTTGTATTTAGGAATTTTCTCTTTTTCTGGACTAGTCAGTTCACCAAACATTCCACTCCTCAAGTCATAATACAGCATTTCCAGATCCGCTGGACTAGATCCAAGAAGAAGCGGAATTAGCACCATCTGAAATTACAGACTATGAAGCTGAGCAAAATGAAAAATACTTCAAAGAGCTGTACAATTCATGGAAAAACTTTGAAGGGCTTTAGGGTTTGACTGTTTTCTTAGCAAGAGAATTTAAATTCTTAATTCAACACTGCTACTCCTAGTACTTCTCTCCCCCCAGAATTAATAGCACTGCACATAACCTTACTGTTTAAACAACCCCTAATTAGGATGTCAGGGAGTGTTTGCCTTCCAGGCTCCCCCACAAGTTGATGCCATGCTGCCTTTTCCTCTTCTTGCAGCGGAGCTGGTCCCAGCCTTTGCCTTGCCGTTACACTCGCTTCAGACACCTACTTCATTCCAACTCCTCTTTCAGTATTTTTCCCCCTTCTTGTAGGAAAAACACCAACTCAGATTCCCCAGAGCTGCCATCTTGTTCATGTTCTTTAGAACAACTTGGTCAGCGAGCAGTTTTCCACCAGGGATGCTCTGAGGTTGCCTCCGATGCACTTTCTTGGGCAGCAGCACTGCTGCTTTCCAGCGGCTGGTTTGCTCTGGAAGTCTTGGGCATCCCCTGCCAGAGCAACGGGCCGCAGCTGTGGAGGTGAAGTCAGCAAACTGCCAGCTTTATCGCCGGTCAGCCTGTCAGATTATCTCGGTAGCTGTAGGGACTGACGGGGGCCGGTGGAAGGTGTCCAGCTGACGCGTGCTTTCAGTGCCGCGTGGGAGTCCCTGCCTTGCAGAGCAGCGCTGCAAGCACAGGAGCTTCGCGCACCTCAGTTCCGCTCCGAGATGCGTGGAAAACCGTCATTGATAATTGTTGAGCCTTTGATGATATTAATTGGCTATGGATTATGCAGCTTCCCGGTGTTTTTAATTCTGCTGGGTCTTGTGTCTCAGAAGATCTTTCCTTCTCAGACTGGAACAATAGTTTATCTCATGTTGAAACTTCTATATGGCATTATAATGCATTGCAATAGTTATTAGTAGAGTGAAGAATGTACAGGGTAAAAAAGCTATAGATGCATCTGGCAAGAAAGAACTGGAGTGACTAATGATTTAAAAAGACAGAATGAGAATCTATGTACCATATAATATCTAAGGAGATTCCCCTCCAGTATTCCGTAGAAAGTCTACTCCTTCAGTATCTGCTTTATTTGCAGATTTTCTCGTTCTGTTCCAAACAACCCCTTGCTGTGTATGAAATACCTGTGGCACATTTTGTAGTCCTGAGGTGACTACACATTAGTTGCAAACTATAGTAACGGTTATGTTCCGTAACAGAGCATAAGGGTGAGTGTTTTCAATATCTTGTTTGCTGGACTAAAGTGCTTCTGAACCAGGTCACTGCAGTTGTGCTTTCCAAAGAAATAGTATCCCTTTCAGCTGCCAGAGCATTGGGGTTTGGTGCAAAACCTCTTGATGCTGCTGATGCACATGGAATCACATCGCAGTAAGAAATCTCCTGGTGCTGGGAGGGGTGGAAGCAGAGAGCTGTCCCCTACTGTGTGCAGTGCACACGAGAGAGGAGGAAAAAGCATGAGGGAGACTTTTTTTATTTGCTCTAACCATCCCCTCTTCTTTAGTAGGGCACAGCTTCGTTCTTCTTTTCACCTCTGGGCTGGCGGCAGGCTGCAGTTGTACAGGGTGGTGTTGCACAGTTAATGATGTGAGCGAGGTCCCGCAGAAGCACCTGTGGTTCGGGGGGGGGAACTTGTTTGGTATTGCTTTTGGTGGAGTGAATGGCAGTTTGCTTCAGGAGCTAGGCAGAGTTAGCGAGGAGGGGGAGACGGGATCAGCGGATGGTTTTGAAGCAGGGATTCTGTTGTTCTTTTCATGCAGGTGGCATTTGGCCATGCTCAAAATGGAAGTGGCAGGTGAGTTTCCTTAGGCAGCAGGTCTGCCTGCCAGGCTCTGTCATTCCCCTTGCTTTCACCCAGAGGCATTGCTTTCTTTTGAAATGAATTTTCTGCAAACATTAATAAACCAACGTAACACAGACCGATACTTTCCAGTGCTACGTGCTAACAGCGTCGTTCACTCCGTCCTAGCCTGGGAGAGCTGTGCAAGCCCTCCGACTGCAGAGGGGTTGAGCGTCGTTTCACGTGCCCTGCAGTCTTGCTACAAACTGCATGGGACGGGAGGGAAAGGGGGGAAGGTCTGATGAAAAACAAAGGAAAATGATCATATTTGAGACAAAAATGGGGAACCAATAAACACACATTTCCTTTGGTGTCCTTTTATAGTCTCTTTCAGAATACAAGCTTATATTAAATGACATTTGACAAATATATTCTGCTGCGTAAGCTGCCCTTGAGATGCTCACTGTTTACCAATGTAGTTTATTATAGCTAATGGTAATGCAGGTGTTTTTCTAAAAAGAAAAAACCAAAACAAAACCTGTAGTATTGCGCATAATTTTTTTTTTCACTCGTAGATTTCTTCAGACTATTATCTGCAAAGTTGTAGTCCCATTTTTGTATGAACTAATTGTCTGAATCTAAGTCTTTATCCCAAGTATTTAACTGAGAAGCATCTGTCCCTCAGCTTCAGGCATAGCTGAACCGAAAATGATGTAGACGAGAGCCGTCCGGTGTACAGAGCGAATGCTTTGTGTTAGGGGGTTTCTCATGATTCTTTGATGCAGAAGGAGCCAGGTCAGGCAGAGGCCCTGCTGAAGGTCTTGCTGGTTTAGGAGTGCTGTCGTCTAATCTCAGAGGTGAGACTTCAGTGGAAATTGTTCCCTTAGAAATCTCCTCCTTCCGTCTATTACCAGGCCGCCAGTCTGCTGCTCTCTGCGTCTCCAGAGGATGCACTGGTACGCTTTGAAGGCGAGGGACTTCGGTGCAGTCACCTTTGGCTTTCTCCACGTCCCCTGGGAGGGGCCGCGGCCGCGAGCCCTGCTGAGCGGAGTCTCGGCAGAGATGGTGAAGTTTTCCTGCTGGGGCTGTTGCGGTACCCGCTGATAGGAACTGTAAACCTTGAACTTTCAAACTCTGTTTCCTAGGGAGTACTTGTGCATGGAAGGTCAAGCTGATCGACTGTCAGCTTTAGTCAGTCCCACGGGGAACGGCATGGCCTGAAATGTTGAAAGTTCACTCCATGCAGCCTTTGCAAAACTTTTTTTTTAAAGCCAGAGCTTCTTGGTGCATATAACTGACTATTTGAAAAGGTAGGTGAACTTCTTTCAAGTCCTTGTGGCCAAGTTGGCTCCATTCCAGGGACTGCCTTGAGGTGTGTGTGGGGTGTGTTGTCAATCCAACATTTCATGTCAGTGACTCTTAAATTTACTCTTGGACTTTGACTCTTGGTTGTAGTCTGCTGGTGTTGCTTTCGAGGCCAGTCCGTGCATACCTGTGAAAGGCGAGAGCTTTCGCCCTGGGTGTTTTTAAATTATTGGCATCTAATAGTATAGCCTAGCGTAGTTTTTAAATTGCCTCCTTGAACTAAACTCAGAATAGGGATGTTTCTTACGTCTCAGATGATCTCGCCTGCACCTTCAGGCTCCGTCCCCTCTGTTCCCAGTGCCCAGGTTGCCTTTCTCTATTCATTAACAATCTTCCCTTTGCTTGGGGATGTTGACAGAGTCCTCGGACATTTCACAGTCCTGATGTGTCAAAATAAAAATGATTTCTCCTCTTTGTGAGCAAGCAGACTCTTCAAATCCTGGATAAGGCTATGTGAGAAACCATTTTGTATCGTTAGTAAACAGGGCGAAGCAGGGTTAATGATTTCATTTTCATTAGAGAGGATGGATTTCTTACGCTCTTTGACCTGAGTAGAAAGAGGAAGGGAATTTATATCTATAGCGTGCCATTTTCGTGATTTTAAAATCAATGTTTGCGTCTCTTCTCTTCCCCCCGAACTACTCGGGCTTAATTACATCCTTCAATTAGGAACACAGGATTTATTTGCGTTATCAGTTATAATTAAAGTCCATGGTAATTACTGCCTAATATGCATTATCGTTATATGTAAATGCTGAACTCTTGCTGACAGCCTTGTGGAGTCAATTAAAAAGATGATCTGCTTAAGATTAAATTCTTCAGACTTTTGGGGTTCCACAAATATGAATCGTTTTGGCACTATATTTCTCGGATTTAAAAGACGGCTGAGCTTGATGAGACAAGTTGTCATTTATTATGCATGTTCTGTTTTCCCCGCACTTTGGTTTTCGTCGCTCCAGTGTGTTCCTTCCGCAAAGCTGCAGTGACGTTTTGGAGCAGAGTTTTTACTGACTTGAGAGGATTAACATTTACTAGGACCGCAACCTAATTTCTTTTATGCTACACAGAGATGCCAACGGTAATAAAAAGCACGTTTTTGAAATCATAAACGTGTATGTAGCCAGCTTCCTTTTTAAAGGACTAAGTATCCTCAGGTTTCAGCACCTCCCTTACATGAAGACGATGTTCGCTTCGTGAGGGTGAGATGTTAGTTGAAACAGGCAGTGCTGAGACGGCGCTGATGGCTGGAGCATGCTGCCCTCTGCCTACAGAATTTAAGAAATTTATTTTGCTCCTTTATCTTGAGCATTTAACCTGTGTCAGTGCAAACTTGCATGCAGTTACCTTGGTGTATCGTAGGAATTCCCTCCCATTATAAAAGTTTCTTTGAAGCATGTTTTAAAATCCCTGCTTTTAAGACGGTTTGGACTGTTACCGTATTGCTAAGACTGTATTGAAATATTACAGCTGTGCTTTCTGTGAGGAGAACCATCTTTTCGTTATGATACGTGAGAGTTCACCTTACCTGCCTGTGGCATCTGGCTGTGTAGAAATCCAGGAGCCCTTTGTACTTTCTAAAAGAAGTCTGAAAATAACCTCAGCATTGTAGCGAATACTCCGTTTCTCTCAAAAAAAGCAGGTTCGTGCCTGTAGAAACCGTTCTTGATCATGCATGTGTGCCGTGTTTGCCTAAATAATCAGCACACCAGCACTTCCACTTTTTATTTTATATATAAAGCCTCCTGGGATAATGGACATTGTGTAAAATCCAGTTCTTTTCTGATATTTCTAATAAAGGCTTTTGTGAAGAAGCATGCAGTGTTCAGAGCATTTGAATAAAAAATTAAGTATATTTCTGGAACTAAAGTGCTAATCAGGTAAAAAAAAAAGACAGTTTTTTTATGATTATTTAAATGGTGGTTGTTATTTGAAGAATTTGATAATATTTACACCTGGTTACCATTTTTGCTGGGTGTGCAGATCACCAAGTGTACAGATGAATGTTTGTGTGCTTTGGTATGAGGGACATTATATAAACAATGTGAGACTAGTAGTTTGTTGTGTGTTTGTGATCGTAGTAGCGGCTTGTCAGGTTGTGTCAACTGTATAATTACTTCAGCATATAAAATGAATTTTTTAGAAAGAGATTTTGGGAAACAGAGCTTTAAAACAACTTACTGAAAATAGCCGTAAAATCTGTTTCTTTAATGTCTTAATGACCATGTTTCTGTGTTCCTCTGTTGCTACCTCAAAATTTATCTACTAATATGTAGAGGCTTGTAGAACTCTCTTAAATGGGTCCAGCTCCGGGACTCCTATGATTACATAGACTCTGTTTTTACTTAAAAAATGAAAGGTAATTTTTCATCGACCCTTCAAAAATGAAATATCCCACTACATGCTCAAAACCCAAAAGAAGTATGCAGAGACCTAGGCACGCTACTTAGTGTATCTTACAAGTCCAGAGTGGTCCTGAGGAAGGGAAAAGGAGCTCTGTAACTTTCTCTTAACTTTGAAGAAAAGCCTTTTGGGATGGCGGGGTTGTTACAGCAGCATTGCAGTGCACATGTAACTTTATAGTTGTAGTCATGGTCCCCAGGTCAACGTCTGTCTGGCAGAGGTTTGTGCCCCTGATAGGGCGTTGAACGCTTCTAGACGTGGTGGTCTGGTGGCGATGCCAGGTAGCCAAAGGGGTTTGTGTTCAGCAGGTCTTGGGCAGTCAGCCAGCCCGCACGTTTCCAGGCATGGTTCTTGGCCATCCTCGTATGGTCAAGCCAACACACACAGCCTGTCGGGACAAAGCAAGACGTTGCTCCGAGATACTTTGCAGTGCCTTCGGTTGGTGAATTGTTACAAGTCTTGACCCCCACGATGAAGTGTCTCTGGAAGTGTGGTTTAATGGTCATGCTTGTGGGAACACCACGAGAAGGCATCCGTCACGCCTACATCCCCACATGTGCACGAACAGCTTCTTGGGCCCACTGTCACATTGTTTGAAGCGTTAGAGAGGCTGCAGTCTTATGACTGTGGAAGTTTGAATTATTTTTGCTCGAGAAATTTATGGGGTCCTCTTTCTTTTCATGCATTCGTCTTGAAGCACCGCGGTGTTGCGTGGGAGTGATGAGGGGGCTGGGGTTTGTGGGGCTCCTCCTCGAACGGCAGTAGCTTGTAGTGATCTCCCATGAAGGGTCCCTGTCCTTTCTGCTTTCCGGCTGCTGTTCTGTGCCGCTTTCCCTGTAGTTCTCTTGGCACAATGGGATGCAGTCGTGCTCTGGAGACCCTGGCAGGGCACCTCAGCAGCCAGGGCTCCTCTCTCCTGCATGCTGTGCCTCGTGGTGCTAGCGACCGAGCGCAGGGGACCAGAGGGGATGGGAAAGATTAAAAGAGGTGTTTTTGCATGTAGTAGGCTCGTTCAGCTTCACTTCCCAAACTTTTCTAAATTTGTCTACAGCGGGGTTTGTTGGATGCTCACGTTTATGGAAATGGTGTGAGCGTTACTTTAGAGTAACAGAACATTTCCATGAAAGGTTGTGATGTCAGCCACAAAAAAATCCAATAGGTAACAGTTCACAGGTTTGAAATGAGAGGCAGGTCCTAAGAATTTATTCTGTTAAACAGTGAAGAGGGAGTAATGGGCCTGTCTTTGTAGTTCATCTAGCCAAGAAGGAAGCAGGCTGGTCACCTCTCCCCGCTGGCTTTGGCTGATCCCTTACATCCAAGGGAGAGGAAAGGCAGGTAGATGGTAGGGCTGGGGCAGCTTTGCAGCCCTTCAGGGCTCCCTCATGCATATCCAGCCTCTCGCCTTTCAAGTTTCAGAGTAAAATGCAAGTAGTGATTTTATTTTTTAGAGAATTCCATGAATATTTCACATGAAACGCAATGTACTATTCCATGAATCTTACCTTGCATTATTTATCTTAAGGCTGGCTTTAATAAGAAAATCTGAAAGTTTGCATGGAGCGAAGAGCAAATAGAGCCCTGTTTCATTTCTGTGAACATTCCTGTGCAAACTACAATTAAAATTAATACTGGATACTTATTCTAGGCTTATTTGGAATTTGCTGGGAAGCTACTTACATTCTTGGTTGCAAATGTGCACGTGCACTGCAAAGCAGCTGGTCACAGGCACTGTGTAAGATTTGGCTTGAAGTACTGCAGTGTTCCTGTTCTGGGTTGCCTTTTGGAGTAATTTACTGCTTTTATGGCTCCCACCCCCTCACCTTTCAAAGTGGCCTAAAGAGACTAAGGCTGTCATTTTGCACGCTGCTCAAAAGTCACAAAGCCAGCAAAAACGTAGTTAGTATTTTTTGGAAGAGGAAAGCAGCAGCTTTTGCCAGGAGAGGGAGTTGATGGGCACAAATCTGGGACTTCTGGCTGTACCGGAGTGCTGTGCGGGTCTGGAGATGTGTGCGCTCTACTGCGTGTGCGTACATACTCATCTTTCCTGTATGCTGCTGTGTCTTCTCTTGAGAAAATCCTGATAGGGGTTTGTGCTTATGGATCAAAAAAAAGGTGAATAAATGCATCAGTGTAACCACGTTTCACTTTTAAAAAAAAAGGGGAAAAGAGTTTCAATAATTATCACCATGTTGCAAACACATCAGGCAAGATGACTGTTTTCACTGTTTTGCTGTAATTTTGGTAATACCTAAGATTTAGCAAAATAAGATGTTTTTTCTTGGTTACTCAGTTCCATTCACGGAAAATCTTTTTTTAAACCATGCAAAAAACTCCAATTGGAAAAAAAAAAAATCATGCCAGTCCTGGTGTTTAAAAGAACATTGTCACAGAGAGACCCAGTGCCAAACTCCTAGTCATTAAAATTGCCTTTTCTAACATTTGTGCCCATTTTCTTCTCCCTAGTAGTGTCTGTGATCTTAGCGGGCAGCCGTTATTAATTATTGTTTTACAAGTCTTAAATGCTTGTAGTTCTGCCGCTTAAAACGACCTCTCTTGGTGCCGCAGTAGGTAAGGCAGAAGGACGGTTACGATGTTCAGGGGAAGAGGCTTGTTCTTGCCGTCGTTGCCGCTGAGTTTGATGGTCCGTAGGGCAGCGGAGAAGCGCGTGCTGCAGCGCGGAGCCGGATCCGGAGTCTGGGCTGGGGAGGCGCAGGGCGGCAGCGGGCTGCAGGGGTAGGGCACTGCACGGGGCCCCCCAGTCCACCCGAGGGACTGCGGTGGGAAGATGAAGGGGGCGGCAGTGAGGTGGCCAGTCCCGGTGGTAAGATCCTTGTTCTCCTGTCTCCACTCTTGCCTTGGTGGCAGAGGGCTGGGGGCAGCTCCATTCCCCTGGCTCGGAAGCTGTGGTAGGAGGGAAAGGCAAGGAGGAAAGCTGGGTCTCTCACAGTTTTTTCATGCTGTTTAGGACTTGAAACAGAGCTTGGGGCACGTGTGTGGGAGCAGGTACGTTCCTGGAAGCAGCTACAAAGGGCTGGTTACAGGAGGGCATCCCCTGGCAGAGGAAGAGCCAGCGATGCTGTCTTTGTGCCTCCCAGCCTGAGCTGGCGGTAGGGGAAGGGCTGGTTTAAGGCAGAGGTTGCTCAGTGCATTAAAGAGGTGTGTTGACCGAAGCAGAAGACTAGATTCTGGGACCCAGGAGCTTCTGTCACGTCTTACTCGTTCCTAACGCCTAGGTTGAGCATCTCTTGCTCCTCAAAAGTGGAAGATCTTTCTCAGATCGAACGGTGGCGGGAGACTGTTGTTCCCTGTCTGCTGGGCAGATCTGGCTTTAGACTCACGGATACCATCACCTCCGCTCCACCTTCTGATCGAGAGGGGAGCGTGGTCCTCTTATGGGCTGAAAGGCTGCAGTTGTTCCACATCTGTGACTTTGCCTCCTGGGATGGTTTTTTTTTTTCTTGGAGGGGGTTGGTGGTGTTGGGGTTTCCTGAGGTATTTGGAAACAAACTGTCTCATTTCAAAAAGAACCACAAAACGCTGCTTTGGCATAAGTAAAACAGTCTTCATTATGTTTTATTGGAAAATATTTGTTTATCTTTCCGTAATTCAGAGTAATGGGGCTTCGTGTATGGGTCATGAGGTTTGTCTCCCCATCACTGCTCTGGCATCTGACAGCATGTGTCACTTCAAGTTTCCAGTCTTGTCTTCCCAACAAATGCTGGGTGCAGAAATGTGCAGGTGCGTTTTCCGCCAGTGCTCCTTCAACAAACTGAAAGTGAGAAGGAGAGAGACTTGACCATGGAGGAGGAAAGCTTCGTTTGAGCAGTGTCCAAAAGGTGCTGAAAAAGGAGCACTGCACAAACCTGACTAAATGTCAAATGAGTAGATGTTCCCCAAAAGTTGTTTGTGATGCACAAAATAAAATACAGCTGCCTTTCCCAAACGCTTGTTTCTTGCACCCTGTGTAAGGGTGAAGGAAGCTTCTGCATCGTCGGGGATTTTTGTTTGCAGCAGGTTCAACAGTGCTCTCCTGTTGAGTATATATACTGTAGCATATTGATAACTAAAGGTATGAAGGGAAGCTTCTTTTTAATCTCTTACAAAATCAAAGCTGTCTTTTATGACACTTGTTTAATAATCTAATGTAGCAGAGGAGTATGGGAAACAGCTCTTAACCTTGGAAGTCAACTTGGAAAAAATGCTGTGAAGAGGATTTATATGGTGACAAATTTAACAATCCACTGAACTGCTTTTTTCTCCTGAGATGTGAACTCTTATAGCTCTCCAATAGAGACATAGTATAAAAGACAAAAAAAAGTATGCTTTCAGTTTTGGAAGAAACTTTCTTTGTGGCCAAGTTTAAAAAGTAGTGGGAGACTTATTTTTGGTATAGTAAAATTTACAAGAGCTACTTTTATATAGCTGTTTTTTTGAATTTCTTACTGGATCTTACTGACTTTCTTATTGTTTTGTGGCTTTTTTTTTTTTTTTTAAGATGGTTCATTATTGACTGAACTCACGTGTTCTTCCCCACTCATGAGGGAAACAGCACATGGTTCACAAGCAGCTGGAGAAAGAAAGGAAAGACGGACCTGTAGGTTTTGTCACCCACGCCAGGGAGATGTTTTTAAATATTATGCGAAGAATGGAACAAAAAGAAACACTGGTTGCAAGAATTAAAACCACAATAAACAAACCCCACACACCTTTTCATAGTATTAAAAAAACCAAACCAAAACAAACCCAAATAGAGCAATTTTCTAAAACACAGTAGCCTTTTGTGAAGTGCACATGATATGGGTCTTCTGCTTAATTATAATTCTTAGATCCCATTGATCAAAGGCATGACCTTTCCTTGTGAACTGAATGATGCATTAGCTTCTCCAGAAGATGACTTCCTGTGCCTAACGCTGCTCTGTGCTGAGATTTCGAGCGTTCTATTAACGTGCGTCGTATTGTCTCTTTCCTTGTGTTGTTATATATGTAACTTCGAAGTGAGGCTGTCTTTTATTACAGTGGTTCTTACTGCCATTTTGCTGTAACTCATTTCCTTGCAATTAGATATGACCCATCCCTGAAATGCAATTTTCTTTGTGCTGGTAAATGCACAGCGCAAGTTTTACATGAGTCCTTTCATAGGACTTTTGTGTTCGATAAAAATTAGGTATCAGAAAACGGTGCCCCCAAGGCAGGTTGTTGCAGTGCTTGGAGCACTTCAGGCAAGTGCACCGCGGCTGGGGCAGAGCTGGCATGGATTAAAAAGAGGAGGAAATTCTCCACGAAAGACTGAGGGTGAGTGGTGGGTGTCTGTCGTTCCTCCTCATCACTTGCTGTGCGACCAGTGCAACCTGGAAAGAAAGGGGGGGTGGGGGACTTCTTATTTTTTTGGCAGTCTCCGTCTGCTTGTCGAACGTGACTGAAATGAGCTTGTTGGTCTCGACATAACGTTAAATGGAGAGGAAGGGATGTGATACGAACCGTCATTCGAATCCATTGCTAATGGCAGAGTTTTCTTCCAGGGCCAAAGACGGGGCTTGCTCCCAGCCTGGACCGTCTTGTCCGGGGAGCCAGGAGGAGGGGAGCTGCGCGCTAGCCATAGCTCAGTGCCTCCCTGCGGGACCTCGTCCTTCGTCCCGCCTGTCAGATTTGGATGATGGACTCGAAGGAGCCTGTCCACCGAAGTGCTGTTTTAAATAAAAGGCGAACATTTCAACACTGGCAGTATTTTTGAGTGAACAAAAAGTGGCTTTTTGTTAGTCAGGCATCATATGACTACACTAAATGTACTGTTCCAATAAAAACATAATGAGGGTATTGAAGGATGCTCCGTGATGTAACCGTAGGGCCGTTATTTATTTCCATGCTGAAGCTTAAGGTATTTAGTTCAGTTGTGATTTGTTTCTGATACCTGGGCGATTCGTTTCCAAGCGGCCTTGCACAAAGGGTGTCGAGTTGCCTCTTAATTAGTATTGAACCTTCTGGGAAAGGACTGCTGACTCACTGTATAACTCACTCTGCAACTGCTTTGTCATTTGTCATACGCCACTAAGCAACTCTTAGATATTAGAAACCATCTATCAGTACCTCCCTCAGCTGGATCCAAACTGACAGCTTACGAATGAAAGCCTCCCAAAATCAAAGTCAATCTTCTGAGCTATTCAGTCCCTTGAAACACGTTTCACGTGGAATAAACTGAATATTAATGACACTGATCAGAAAACGAATCTTTATAGTCCTGTCTGCCGTCTTCTCTTCTGTCTTTGTTTCTGCTCAGAGTGAGTGGGTAGTCTTCGCTTGGTTTGCAGCTCCCCATGGGGTTGAGCTCTAGACTCCATGTAGGCATTTCAGTATGGTCCTACCCCTCATCCCGCTCCTCTTCGGCTTTAACGAGCTGAAACAGAGAACAGGGGCCTTTGGGCTCTGCATCCCGCCAAGGACTGGGTCCAGAACTGCAAATTCTGGATGAGATGTCTGTTGTGCTTCTGATTGTCTCAGTGCTGGAGCTTGCTGCATTACAGCTTCAGTTCGTAAACGCAACCCTTTAGGGGAGAATACCAGTGAATATGTTTATTTACAGAGGCTTCCAGGTGTTACATCAAAGAGTAGGGACAGTAGTTCCTATGAAATCAAGTGGAGAGAGGAACTTGAGTTTACGTCTGCTCGGACCTTAAAGGAGTGCTGTTGATAGAGGGTTTGTTTCCAGGCTTCCCCCCCCCTCCAAATAAATAAATAAATAAATAAAAAAGCACTCAATTCAGTGTTGATAGGGGACCCAGATACTTTAAATAAAGGTGTTTGTATTTTGCAGTTGAGGTATACATACGTGTTTATCAGAGAAAATGAAAACAGACTAGGAAAGAACTGACAAAATGAATATAAACTAAGTTATTCAGAATTTATGAAAACTGCTTACTTTTCCTCTCTGCTTTTGGTGATAGGATCTTGAAGTAGTCAATTTAGTATTTCCAGGATTCCAGGTAGTCCTTCTAATATCTGCCCCACCTTTGTGTGAAAGGCAGGGAAAAGATTTGTCTACACCTCAGATGCCGGCACATCCCAATTCTGTCAATTTAACATGTGCAGCACCACGCACCCAGGCAAAGGCTGTTACATGTGCACCCAAGTGAAGAGTCCTTGGTCATCACCTTTTCATAGACTAACAGACTTAAAATGCACAGTCTGAAATGAGCATGTCAGTGGAAAATGTGCTGCCTCTGTGTGTGGGTAAGGGTGTAAATGTGGATTATTATTTTTAGGTTGAGTTTTGGTTTTTGTTTGGTTTGGGGTTTTTTTTTACATTTATTCTGGAGAAGATTTTGCATCCTCACTGAAGCCTCGTGAAAATGACATTAGTAGCTGTAGGCTCGTCTTCATGTCAGTAAGATGTGAATTGGCATAAATGAAACGCCTCTTTCAGGAGAATGCTGTTCTTGTAATTAAAAGGAAAAATGTAAGACACAGGCATGTTGTTACGGGAGGGTGTGCAGTGGGTACCTGCATTTTGACCAGCTTAAGGAGGATGCTTCGTTTTTTTGGAAGCTTTTTGTATCCAAATGAAAGCAAGCAGAGATTTGCCTTTTTTTTTTTTTTTTTTTTTAAAAACGTACTCTTTCTTTATACTATACTAGGATTGTGCACCTTACCTTCCTGCAGCCTCACCCCTTTCCCCCAGCGTGCACGTGGCAGTACTGCAGGAGCCAGCATCCCTGTTGCCGGAGTGCAGTACCAGCACAGCTTCTCTGACCTGGAGCTCAACCAGCGATAGCAGTTGCTCCGTAAACATGGGCTCTCTGCCTTGCGTTTGCTCTCGGTAGGGCTTCTCCCTCCCAAAGAGTAACTTTACCGCTCACCCAGCTCCGAATGCCTGAATTCCCTGCTGGCAGCCTGCACCATTAGGGGTTTTCCTCCGTGACCTGGAGGTGAGCCCCAGGTGCGGGAGGCGATGTTGACACAAGCGGCTTGAAGCCTCAGTTCTGGCCAAGTGGAGGATGAATCTTTAATGCCTTCTGCTTGAGCTGCATTGCGTTTTCATGCATCACGGAAGTGCTGCATTCAATCTTTATTTAGGTTTTCTTATCAGGTATGAAATGAGCTGATGGCAAAATCTGCAGTTACTTCAGATTTTTAAATGATGGAGATAGATGGCTGTAATCTTCTGTCATTTGACATGATTTTTACCCCTACGTTTTTGTGCCCCGGCAGAAATGATGGGAATTCAGATGGTAATGAGATGGCATCCAGATGCACGGCACACACGGGTGTATGCACAAAATATTGATTTAAATACGTCCTGACAAGCTGGTCAGGCAGCAATCTGAAGGAAAGGAAACTTCTGAAGTGAAAGAGAAATAATGACGGTAATGAAGAGGCAGAACATTGATTTTAATACGTAGCAGCAGTATGAAGATCTGCGTCTGATGAATCACAAGGGGGAAGCTGGCACAGGAGCCCGCTGTGATTTGTTGCATACATTTGTTTCCATTTTTATCCATTAGCAGCACTGTGAGCGTTCGGATGCAGCCGAGAGATCGGGAATGGGGAGCAGGGGGAGGGGAACTTAAGCTGTTAAAGCTTTGATAGGTGGTGAATTTATATCAGCTAGCTTTCTAATTTCCTGTTAAAATGCCTAGGCCCCTTTCTCTTTGCCTTATTTTAAAAATAAATAAATAAATGGCACAGTTACCTTCCCATTTCTGCATTCCAAGCGGCAGCTCGGGAGCATCTCCATCACCTCAACAGTTTTATGGACCTTTCCGGTAAGGCAGCAGGTCTTGGAGGTTGGTGCAGTGCCATTAGCATATGCCTCTGCAAAATATTTCATCCTTTCGTGACTCCCTTTTGATCAATTAAGTTTATGTAGCTCTTTCCAAGTAAGTTCATAGGGAGAATCTGTACACAGCCTTCTCTTTGCGGTACCAGGTTTATTTTCATTGCTGAAGTGCAGCAGCTGGCATGACGCAAACCTAGATGTATGTTGGGAAAAAAAAAGTAAGTGCTTTACAGCAACTGCTGTACGAGAGGGTTTTCATAAAGCCTGTGACATTTGGACAAACACAAAGAAATTTGAGCGTACGGTATTGCCAGCTTTCTGTCCCTGGCTGTGAACACGCTGATCTCTGGTATCTATAGATGCAGCCTGTTTCTGCTCACCCAGGTAGAGCTTGACCTTACATTTGAATGGAAAGCTAGCGACATGCGATGGAATACGTTAATATGTGCACTTAAAAAGAGGAGAGGAAAAAAAAAGAGAGAAGTACCTTTGGCCGCACTCTTTAATTTAGTGCTGGTTTCTATAAAATTTCAGTAATAAATATTGAATAAACATTAAAGAGGGAGAGGGATTTCAATTTTTGCGATAACGTGACCATAGTTAATAAGCAGTATAGATTTGTAAATAATAAACTTTCTCACAGTTTGGAATAAAATACAAAGTTAATGGAAGAAATACTAGTGTTTGATGCAATACTTCAGAATGTATGTGGGTCTTTTGAAGCATTTGGTGAATTTTAAACACTCACGATCTAACAGGGGAACGTACCTCAAAATGAGTTGGTTGAGAAGCACCTCCAGGAGTTGACCCAAGGATAACGGAGGGAGTAGTGACTTAACAACCTCGTTAACTGTTGATAAAATTAGCAGATGAATTTACATCAGGAGACTGACATAGTAACAATAGAGGAGATGTGTTTAACTAGTCTTTAAAACAGCTAGAAGTGCGTAATATGCAGAAGAATATCGTATGACTTGGCAAGTTAATGCGTCTATGGGGAAATAATCCAAGATATGACGATACAGTGCGAATGGGAAGCTGGGAAGGCAGTGGTGCATAGAGGGACCGGCACGTGTGGACAAATGGCAGTTACGTTTGCTATACGCTAATAGCAGTAATACTTGCAAAAAGGAGTTACTAATGCTGTACTAGGAAAGGGCATGTCACTGTATGCAAGTTCCAGGCAAAATTACTGGTTGGTTAGTGGAAATGTAATACAGAACTTGAAGTTTGATGTGTGTTGATAAGCTATTAATTCATACCCGTGAGTGCAAAAGAAAAGTGTGAGAGAATGTTTGTGTAAGAGTGTTGGAGTATTAGAAAAATAATTAAAACAGTAATTTGTTACTACTAATTGATAGTTTACAAGTGGTAAGTTTACAATAATACCAGAAGAATTTGTTCTTTGTAGGAAGATATCTGGTGCTTCGTCTTTTTCAGTTACCCTTTTGATTTTCCAAGAGTAACATTTGTTTTGCTGACTGGCGTATTTTAGTTTTCTGTTGGGCTGTTCTTGAATGCATTGTTATGCCTCTGTATTTAGCTGCTCCCACTTTGTTATGGATCATTATCGTATATGATGTCACGTTTATCTTAGGAGATTGCAGGATTTCTCTGATTTAAAAAAAAAAAAAAAGTAAAAAATCTGATATGTATACAGACTTTAAAGTGTTAATGATGTCTGGCCAAGCTTCAAATTTTTTTGAAGAGTATTTTAGAAGGAGCTATTAAAAGTGTGATGAATAGCAGCGGGACACCACTAAAGCACTAAGATCCATGGAGGAGCGACACTAAAACAAGCTTGAGGTTATCAACCTTTCGCTTTTGAAACTTACTGTTACAAATAGTTCCGCCCCTTGCCTAGGGACCTTTCCTTCGTTTGTTTTGTTACCTGTTTGCCAGGAGCAAAGCATGGTGATAATTTCCTTTCAGTCACAGGTTACAGATGTTCTCTTTTTCTGATGTAGATAACGTGGTTTGTGGTACTTTGTACACGCGTGTTTGCTGTCTGTAGCTGTGATCCTGTCCCTTCTCCTACAGAAAAAGGGAAGGGATGGGGGAGGATGGTGCACAAAAGGGTTTCCCTGCCCGTGGAAGTGTTGGCACTTTGAGAATGTGGAGCAGTTTGGGAGCATAATGGGGCAGGTTTTCTAACACATTAGGAAGATTTTTATGTAAGCGTTAATTATATGTTTGATAAAGCATGTTCTATAGCTAGTCCAATCTTTTAATAGCATTTTATTTGTATAGATTTCACCGTTGTGCAAACCTGATTAGTATTTTAAGGATGAAAATAGCCTGAAGACTCTTCCAGTCAATTTTTTAAAGTGGTTTCCATTTCTTTTATTGAAAGCAGTAGTTTAAAGTAGATACAGACAGCAGGAGACCATCACAATTTAATCTTTTGCGTTGTATACTTTCTAAGGCAAGAAGAGACACGTAAGACGTTTGGTTACTCCCTGCGTAAGCAGGATGTGGCATCCAGCCTGTTATTGTTACAGCAAGTCCAATAATTGATGTTTTGCAAAAACGTGTACTCCAGAAAGGCAGGCAGGCAGTGGCTCCTCAGGGAACCATTTTGATAGTTTTGTCTGTCAGTCCATCTTCCCATCAGAAGGTGGTGATTAGTTTGAATTTTACCGGGTTTGGGTTCCAACCATTTGTTTTTCCTGTGCAGCTTTTCATTGCCTCCCTTGTCCGTCAAGTGATGCAGAAGCCCTTGAGCACTCAGCCCGTCCTTCCCGTGACAGCTCTTAGGCGCTGTGTAATCAGGTCACTGTCCAAACTGGAATTATGCTTGCTGAGTCTTTCACTGCATGAGGCATTTTTGTTGCTCAAATCACTCTCGGTACTCTTCTCTGCACCCTTTTTAAACAAACAAATCTAAACCAAGCAAAGCCCAGCGTAGATACTGGAGTTGAATATCGGGTTCTAGTATATGTCTCCCTGCACAAGGCAGGTAGCGATCTTTTTTGGTACTAGTACTTAGTCTTCCCCCACTTCCATAAGCAATGACAGCATTAAACCTGTTGTCGCAGTTGCTGTTCATTTACTTACCTTGAATGATCTACTAAGTCATTTTTAGAGTCATCCTACGCTGGGATATGCTCCCTGGTACTGCAGGTGTGGTCCGTGTTCCTTGTTCTTATGTCTTGCATTTGGACGCTTAATTGTGTGTCTTTTCAGTAAACTGATGACAAAAGTATTCAGTAACACGCAGCGGTTTTTCTGCAGCGCGCAGGACTGGGAGATGCTCGAGCTAGCTCTCGTTTAGCTGCCAGACAGAGTCTCGTTGTAGTAACACAGAATTAATTCGGACTAACTCACTTTATTTCCAAGTCTTGAGGTAGGCTAGTGAATTCAAGTGTACTGCGATGTGTGGTGCGGCAGTCCGTGGGGGGATGTAGGTATCTGCAGCGAAAGGGCACACAAGTCTCAATAGGTCTCAGTTCTTCTTTTTCATTTGTGATTGTTGCTCAGAGGTTTGAATACCTTTTGAACAGTTATAGTTCAAACAGCGATCCAAAATACCTTAATTAGTCATTAATTCCATTTAAAAAATCGTCACCTAAAACAAAGGCTTGGGATTTAAAGGCTGCACAGTAGTGTCAATGATACTGGCCATATGCTGTGATACACTGACGTACAGCGCTACGACACTCTTCCTGAGACTACGAATGCCGATGTATTTGCATGGAAAAATCAGGGATGTGCCTTCTCACATAGGTGCATAGTTTCAGAAGATGCCAGAGAAGACCTGGAGTGGATGCTGGGCTTCAAATTTGAGGCCACCTAAAGCCGTGTTTTTCTCACAGGTTTTACTTCAGAACACAAAATGAGAGGAAATAACTTGGTCAATGAGTCACAGGTCACCAGGCGATAGAAACTGAGTTCAGGGCAGTCTACAGGGTATCGACATTGCTGGTCTCAGGAGGCCACAGAATATGTGGCACCAGCCTTGTAGAACGTCATCAGCCACAGCCGTAGCAGCGCGGGCGCTCCCAGGCGACAGCAGGGGAGCAGAGCGTGGTTGTGCTGCAGCGGGGTCCAGGGAGGCATGGAGGGGCTTCTCACTCGGCAGGAACATTTCCGTCCTCACCCCAGCTCTCTTGTTCTGTTCCCTGTGTGGTAAGCCAGAGTACAGTTAACAGAGCGCTGTGCTCTTTGTTGTTCCTTAATGGTGGCTGATTGTCAGTCCTCAGAAGAAGGCAAAATTTCCAAACGAGTCCAATTTTCTTTCGCCAAATGAAAAACGCCCGGAAGGTACGCAGGGCAAGCCTGGGATGCAGCGTGCTGTGGTGTGATCTCCGAGCCTTTGCAAGGTCTGCACACACAGGCCGAGCGTGCGCGCGTGTTGCAGACAAACAGATCAAAAGGTAGTGATCGTTTCTTCTTGCAGACATTAGCAAACTGGAAACTGCACGAGGCTGCGCCAGCACTAGGATCACACCATTCCTCGTAGGGAATTGTCAAGCTTCATCCAAAGGTTGCTCAGCACCTACCTGTCTGCTCACCAGACCCCCTTGTGCGTCTGGTGTCACTGCGTAGCACGGCTTGCATAGCGACAGGGCAGGGCTGCCCACATTTGGGAATTAGAGTAAAATGTGAACCTGCGAGCAAGTTAACAGCTCTGTCCAGCAAACACATCATAGTCGTGAGAGTCAGCACCCGTCATTCAAACTGGAATAATGTTGGGTTTTTTTCTTTCTCCTCTTGCTTGTTTTTCCCTGTCCTGTATATCCAATCAGTTTTTCTGGGTTTTCCATTTATCTTTGGCTTTCCGGCACACCAGTTCTGCTTCTGGGATGAAATAGTCAATGCGGCCTGGGAGGGTGCAGTGGTCGATGCCAGTTGACTGGCTGTTGCTCATACCGCAGGCAAACATCCAGCGTGTGCTCTGATTTCAGCACAGACACCCACTCTCTTCTGGAAAAGCAGCTGCTGTCCTGTCTTCCTGCAGCTTGCACACAGGTAGGAATACAGCTCCATCAGGGAATCGGCATTTCCCTTCGTCTTGCAAAGGCTTGGAGGTGTTGCCGGCTGAAACTCTGCCCGTGCCATCCCTTCTTCGTGCTGCGTCTCTAGAGCTGTAATCTTCCATTGCCGCCCTTTTTGACAGTATCTTCAATATAGAGATTTGCACATAAAAACTTAGTGAGTTAATTCCTAGAAATCTCTTGTAGTAGATTAAATGACCTTACGTTATATTCCAGCCTCATCCCTCCAAATACACATTTTATTTTCTAGTGTGGTATTCCAATTTCACGGCTGCTAAATAGGTTGATAAAAATATGGAAATAAAGCAGTATAGCTAGAGAGGGGTACAGTTATTCCACTTTTGTTCAAGTGATTTCAGTGGAATCATAATCTTTTTTTGTTTGTAAAAGAGAGTAAGACCAGCTGTTTTCTGCTAAGTGTAAGAGATTGTCCCTGCTTCCAGTATGGTAATTTTGAGGAAATGCTTGGCTTTGTTTTGTTAAAGACTGAAGTAGCACTAGGAAGGTCATCATTTCGACTAATTGAAGAAGCCTCTACAAAGTACAGAGCCTTACAGAAATTGTAATTACAGGAGTCTTTAACCATGTAGTGCAGCATGTGAAAGCTACTTGTAAGACAGAGTCATCCTCTAGTTTGGAGATTACATTAAATCCCAGAGCCTGTAATTAGAGGCATGTTGCTGGCAGGAGCCCGCGCTGGGCTGATTGCGGTCATTGAACAGGGTCGTTACTTGTTGTTTCTCTCCATGAGATCTACAAGCACCCTGGAAGGCGCAGTGCCGTTCCTGGTACCTCGCCCTGTCACTGCTGCGTCTGCTGGGAGGGCAGACGGACTACCTTGCTTGTGGTTTATTTCGTTGTATTTTGAAAAATTATAGGTTCTTTGCTAATTGACGGTTCAGAAGGTGCAAGGACAAATTATTAGTAATGCTCCATGAAAGTAAGCACTCTCTTCTGTCACCGTAAACCAAACCAAAGGCAGGGTACAGACACATGCACGTACTAGAAATGGAGTGATACCTGAAATGGTTTGCAAGCTATTGGTTTCGTGAGGAGTCGTCTTTCTGAATTGAATCTCAACTGGTTGTAGCTGTGCTTGAAGTTACCTTTGAGGGACTGCAACATACTGGTGTTACTAAAAGTAGTACATGCGGCATCTCTATATTTTATAATTCTCTTAAGTCCCTGATTATTTTTAAACAAAAATTTGGAGCTAGGAAAGCCTGGGAAAAGCTGAACAGCCTCTTTTGCTAGCAACTGAAATGAGGCTAAGAATGAAAAGTCGGAGTTGCGCTACGTATCTCAAAGGTCTTTTGAGGACAGCTTCTCCAGTAAGAGACATCTCTCAGCCTTTGTGTATCAACGCAGTTTCACTGAAAAAGACAGGTTTCATTTTTGCCAGCAGTTGATAGGGACTGGTAAGATGAAGCATTTTTGTGAAGCTCCAGCGAGGGATTGCTGTGAAGGATAACGTAGGGAATGCCGTTCCTTACGTTCTGCTAGAGGGTAGTGTGTAATGGAGAGTTACTTTCATATAGAAAAGGTGTATGTATTCTGTTTCCTTTAATACTACCATATAATAAATTGTATAAAATATATTGTTAAATCAGAATTCTAAAAACCCAAAATCAATTAAAATGTGATTATTTGCTGTATTATAAAACGCTTTAACAAAAAGCCGTCCCAGAATGTGGCAATATTGACTGATTTTACCACCAGTTGTTAATACCTGTCGATTCAAAAAGGCTAACATTGCTTGGAGCCGGTAAATTAAGATTTTTTTTTTTTTTTTCTCTCCAGAAAGCCCTTGAATTATTTTTTTACTGATCTATTCCTAGGCAATGAAGCTACTGTATTTGTATGGTGCCACAGCAATGGTGTTTTGGCATCAGCTCAGATCTTTAACAGATTTGTTCTTGTCATCTGTGACCGCTTTCAGCACACACGTATCCTTGCTTTCCAGCATGCTGCACCTTCCACATGAAATGTTCTCCAGCAACGATCCTCTGAAGCCAGAGCACCTTTTAGACTTTTAAGGACGTGTAAAGCCTTCTGCTGCAATGTCTGCGTGAAATTGCCGGACAGTGTTGCAAAGGTGGTTAATACAGCTAGAAATGACAGCTGTAGTTGATTTAATAAAAATGTAAATTTACAAGACCCTCCAAATTATGCAAAGCTGACAAGTTGTCTGTGTTGATAATCTGAGTGCTGGGGAACAACAGGGTGGTTTTATTGCGCTTTCCTTTTTACTCCCTCTCCCTGTAGTGAAGGGCAATCTTTGTAATAGAGCGGTATCCAGCGCAAAATGCTGGCCTGAGTCATCTGATGTATGGGAATACAGCTCTCCTCTTTGGGATGAAAAGTGTTCAGTTTTGTTTTGTTAAGATTGAGATTCTTGGGTTTGTTGCTAGTTCTTGACTGATAGAAAGATGTATCAAATACAGTAGTGGAAATGTTTGTTTTCAAAACAGAAGTATCCTTACGGTCATTTGTTATTTTCAGAGCTAAATTAATTCTCCTTTTGCTTAAAAATCTGACTTTTGATTTGAATAATGTGGTAGGTGCCAGCGGTATCTTTTAAAATGATGGAACAGAATATTGAGTTGTACTCAATGCATTCAGCCTCTGTAATACTTCAGTTTTCTTACGCAGGTGGATCCGCTAGATATCATTGTGTCGTCTTGACGCACAAAACGTTCATTACCTGTATGTCTTTCTGGTTGCCTTAATGTTTTACTGAGGCTTTAGTTTGAGTACACCGCCGTCTTCATTGAGCCCCATGGGTTGGCTTTCTTTAAAGGTCTAGGTCTTTGGCGTACATTGTGGTGACCAAGTGAGTAGTCTGTGGAGCATCCCCTTCAGAGGGGTGACACACAAACTTGACCCGTACAGAAAAACAGGAGCGTGCGACCTCCAAAAACAGTTACGGCTGCTCATGTGGACAAATCCCCTGTGAAGTAAAAGAGGGGAGAGGATTGTAACTGGTTTTAAGACGCTGCTCAGTCAGTGCGTGAAAGGAAATGTTTGATGCAGTGTGTGAGTGGAATTTGACCAAGAAGTATCTTCTGGGTGTATATATTCCTATGAAACGGAAGGGTGTGAATATTAGAGTTATGTTTTCTGGATTAAAAAAATGGGGTTTTGGCAATTGTTTTCCCCAAACACAGTTTGATGTTTTGCAGAATTTGTGTTCTTCATTGAATACTGTATTTTCACAGAAATTTCCTGATTGTATCTAAATGTCACACTATATATAGCTTATATAGATTATAGTCTTCAGTTTAATTTAGAGAAATTTCATTACTTAATTTTTTTTTGTCCTGCAGAGAAGTGTAATAACTCTTTTTTGATTCATTTATTTCAGCTAATGTGATCTGATAAGATTAACCAGAAGATGGTGTTAAATAGGATACGTGTATTACACTGTCTTATCATATGGAAACATAAGCTTCTTTCATCTAGTCACTTCCTACTGAGTATTTACGAATACGAATTCAGTTGAGAAAATATTTGTGTTATATATATCCTAGAGTTTATAAATAACCTTTCAGACCCCTGAAGAAAGGACTGAGTGCAGCAATAAAAGTGGTACAAATTCATGCTGCTGTCCAAAAGGATCAAAATGAAAAAAGAGGTTTTTACAGATAAGCCCAGAGAAAATAGTAATAAAATTTGTAGCTCTGTTCATTAATGAGGAAGAAATGTAATTAGTAAAGATGTGAACCTGTGTTCCATAGAGTATAAGTAAGTTTTCAGTATGTCTGAAGGTTTTTAATCTCCTAATACATTACCTACCCTTCCTCCCACCCCACCCTTTTTTTTGTTGTGTTTTTTTTTGGTTTTTTTTTTTTTACGTCCTCCCCCTTTTTTTCTCCTGAACAACCAGCAGAGTCCATCTGCAGAGCTGAATGACTGACACCTCAGAAAATGATGGCTGACTTCTGGAAAGTTGAGACATTTAATAATCACAAAATCCTTAATTTGGTAAAAAACTATATATTCTGATCAGTTAAGAATGCCTGAGGTATACTTAAATTCATTTCAGGAGCAGGACTTCGGGCAGGGACAGTTCTGGCAATCCTGGTGATCTGTGTCCTGCAAGGAAGTGGTAAAACCATGAGCATCATGAGCGAATATTTTAGAAATTGTTCCAATAACTGGATTATTTTTATTGAACTACCAAAAACCAGGAAAAAAACCCCGGCAGTAAATACAATATATCATTACATTCGGTGCTGTACTTGAAGTATGAAGTCTTTGTCTTACAAAATCTTTTTGAGGAATTCAAATCTGCACATGATCTCCTTTGGCAAGGACAGAAAAATTGTCTGAAGAAACATAAGCAAAAAAATAATCTTGTTGGTTGAAAATGGCTATTGTTGTGCTTCAGAGGCTATTTAGCATATGCATCAGTAATCTAGAAGAAGTAGTAAACAATACAGTAAGCTTTTTGGATCAAGGACTACATCTTTTCTCTCTTAGTAAAGCCTTATCTGACCAGGTCTGCAGCTGGTTTTGCATATATATCACAGTTTCTGTATCGTTATTACAGTTTTATACATTTTTACATAATCCCATTGGGGCTCAGCGTGTCCTTACACAAAGGCTTGATTTTACTCCTGTGTCTGAAGTCTTTTTCGCAGCCTCCTAGCTCCGTAAGTTCGCTGTCTTTTGCCTCCTCTACCAAGGGGGCTGAACCAGGGTAAGTTGTGGAGTCGGATCACAAAGGCGAGTAGTGAGCAGGTCTTTCTCATGGTGTAGATACAACCTCTTGCCATTCTCTGCACAGCAGAAGCCCTCAAGGATGCGAAAATGCCACTCTGAATGAGAGAAGACAAAAGCGGACGCTCAAGTTGAGAGCTGCTCACCAAAAGCACCTTCTTTTGAAGGGCAGGAGGAGCACTGCAGGCTCACCTGGCCCTGATGCTGCAGGTGATGGCAAGGTCTGTCTCCAAAGAGGTGGGAGTGGAGACCTGTTTGCCTGATGGAGACCGTGCTGACCCCACACCCCTACACAGGCTTCCTTGCCTGTATTGACTGGGAAGAATCCAAGGTCAAATATTAGGGCAGCTAGACGATCATCTTGTGGTATCTTCTGGTTACCCTTGAGGTAAGGGGAGGTGTTTAAACGGGTCGGTCTGGGCATGACAAGATTTACGGCATCAAGGATGGGCATCTGGCAGATGAAGAGACAGTAAGAAGGATTCTGGATGCTGGTCTGCAGAAAGGGAGCAGCAAGTTCAGGGCAGCTTTGGCATCTCACAGGTGAAAGAGCCGTGAGCAGGGGCTGGGTGCTGAGGCTGTAGCCCTGTGATGGTCTCTGGAACAGCCTTTCCAGTGGAGTAGAGAGAAAGGAGATTGCATATACAGTAGTACTGATTGGTATTATTGGTGTGAAGTCCTGTTACTCGAGCAGGAGGTGGCAAGAAAGAATGGTGGCAAATTTTCTCCTCAAAAAGCATATTGGCAGACAGAGAGCCGCTTATTGTTTCTTCTCTTGGTTTCATCTTTATGGGCAGATGAGAATATACATCTCCTTTCCCCTTTCCCTTCTGTGGTAGTCCAAGATTTTCCATTTTCTTTCTGAACCGCTGAATTACACTGGCATAAACCTCTACCTTCTTCCCCTGGTTTCAGCCCTCCTTGTATGCCGTGTCCCTCCATGGCCGGAGGTCTGTGGCTACAGGGCTGGCGTGATCAGCCCGCGGCTTCAGGTGCATCTGCTTTTCCACTGGTTGGATTGACAGCTGTTGGGTACAACAGCCCCTACAAGAAGCAATAACGAGGTTGGTGAACAGATGACTTGATTACCCCTATCTGGTTTTAATGACAACAAAATAAAATCAATTTTCAGTGGGCCTGTCTGAGCAATTGCAATTGTGCTGGTGGAAAGTTTCACCTTGGCCTTGGAAATACAGCTGTTGCTGTAAGCAATGAAACAAAAATAAGAAAAACAATTATTGTAATAGTGAGTTGCAATATGGGAAACACAGAGCTGCTGATGCAGCGCGGAGCAAGCAGGGAGAGAGAAACAGCTTCAAGCGTGAAAACTGTCCATACCTCTTCCTGGCTTTTGGCAGCTGACGGTAGGAGATGCGCACCCTGACGCTGGACCGTACCTTTAAATATAGCGATAGATAAAAGATGGCAGAAGATCCTCTGAGCTATTTTGTAATCAGAGCAAGTGAATGGGACAGAGTATATGAAGACAGTTTTAAGTATATCACGCAAGTGAAGCAGACGTCTCAACAAAGAAATAATGATCTGTTGTTTTAAACGAGAGTATCTGATGCAGCACTTGAGGTTGTGCATAAATCTGACTTGACAAACTTCATGTGGCTTATTTTGGTTTGCTTGCTTGGTTTTTAGAACAGGTGTGGAGTTTCGTCCTTTAGTAATTTCTTGGCTCCATAGAGGTGTGATGGAGCTCTCGCTTAAGCGGTGTGCTCCAGTTCATCGTTTTTCTGAATGAATTGTAAACGCAGGTTAATTTGCTGTCTGAATAGGCGTAAGAGGTCACAAAACTCCTGGTGGGCTGAAGAAATCTTACAAATGGTGCAGTGTTTGGCAAAATAAATTCTCAGGTGTACTCTTCTCCAGTGAGGGGAGAAAACCTGGTTCACTGTGTGTTTTCTATGCAGCATCATTTTATTTATTTTGGTGTGATCAAATGCTTGGCGGTCCTGCCCGCACACAACGATCCATCACTTCCCTCCGGCTCTCGCCCTCCCCCTGTGCTCTGTGCTTCAGCGGCTGTAATATACTTGTCTACGATTGTCAGAAAGCTTTCCTACGGATAAAATCAGGCTTTTTCTTTTCTTCTTCTTCCCTACAGACCTGTAAGATTAAATCTTTAGTATGCTTTGATTGGAATATTTCCCATTTGAAATAGGCTCCTTCTCCCCCAGAAGTAGGATTTCTGGTGGTTTTGCCCTAGTTATCCAGAGGGAACCGAAAGGGAAAGGAAAGATGTGAGGAAAGAGGAGAAAAAAACGCCGTGTCTGCCGAAGGACGGGGCCCTTTGCCTGGCCGAGCAACCATCGCTCCCTGCTCTGTCAGGGAACGCGAGCGACTGGGGGACGGCTCCCTCTGATACCCGCGTCCGTGTGTGCAGTTGGATGCTTTCTAGTTTTTAAAGAAATACGGCTTTTTAAGCCCTTCACCTCCCCGTGCAGGTGGTGGTGGTGGTAGTGAATGACACAGCTTTGCCGGATGACACAGAGCTGATCTCTGCATCAGCCAAGAGGAATTAAGCTTTGTCACTCCCCGCCGGGGCTACCTTTTGCCTGGTATGTGCGGGAGGAGGAATTCGCAGGCTTCTGCTGCATTCACCCGAGCAGAGCCCTGAGCGCGCTTTGCCAGGGGAGGCAGGCAGCGAGGATGATAGCTGTCTCTTTCAAATGCCGATGTCAGATCCTGAGGAGACTTGCTAAAGGTAACGTGCTTTCCTTCCTATTCGTTCAGGGGCTCCGTTGCAGCCTTCCAGAGACGCAGCCTGATGGTCTTACTTTTAAATATGACCGTCCTTCCAATTTACTGTCAGGCAACAAAGAACTCTGAATACAGAAAGGTGTAGGGGCTCTTTCAGTGAAAATCCTTACATGTCCCGTGCTGTGCTCCTGCTAGGAAGAGTGTGTCCTGTTTTCTTTTCTTTTTTTTTTTTTTTTTTTTAATTGCTTAAAGGAGGGGTTTTTTATGAGTGAAGTGCTGAAGTTATTGTGGGGTGTAATTGTTTTGTTTTTCTGGTAACTGCTCAGAGGAGTCCCTCCTGGGTCAGTGCATGCTCTGCCTTACTGGGAACGACTGACCGTGGTATTCAGGACCTATATCCAGGCTGAGTTTCTGTTGTTTAATGTCTCTCATAAGCTATTTCTATCTATGCTTGAGATGCCAAAGACTGATGTATGGGATGCAGTAAGGATATGGGATGCAGTAAGGAGAGCAGCATGTGTTTTTTCAGGGCTGCACTCGCATGTCGCGCTTGTGAAGTTAATTTGCCTGTTAGAGCAGTGTGCATTTTATGTTACTGTGAATCTTTGTAGTCTCTGGTTTTATCGCTCAGAACTTTAAAATACTCCTTGCATCTTACTCTTGAGTTCTGTGTGATTGTTAAAGCAGCTATGTGACAACCTGTCAGGATAAGACACCTTCCCTCTTCAGAAATGAACATATCTTAGTTTCTAAAAATAACTTAATTTAGAAAAAAAAAACCCAACCTGTTATGTTTGATAATTTTTCCTTCTCTGTGTAAAAAGGTTTGGTCTGGGATTTTGGCTCATTTTTTTGGTGGAAACTTCCAACATTATAGAAGCATTATGTGTCTGCAAATAAGAAGGTTCTGTTTTTTAGCTTGGGTGCTGTGAAATATTTAATAGCCATTACTGTGCAGCTGGAAACACATCCGTATGTGAATGAAACTATTTGTATTAGCTTAGCTTGAAAAATCAGAAATCTTTGATTATTAGTCAGTATAGCTCAAAATCAATTATTTTGTGGAAGCATGGAAGAGTAGGATGCTAATACAATGAGGTCAGTAATGGGAAAAGAGAAGAATATCACAATCAAACTTACATAATGCATTTTTCTGTTCTTTAGATTGCTGTATGGTGCCACGTTGTTCAAAACATGAACTCAAATATTTATTAATCATCCCCTCATCTGTAGATTTGCTTCTGTTTCAAATCTGTGCTGGGTAATGCCTGTTTTTCTTGTGTGTGTAAAATGTTTCTATTTTAGCAGCTCTATTGCACATTTATTAGGTTGGTAGTCAGCATTTTCTGTTTTCCTGGTTTGAGTAGAGGAACCTTTTTGTCTGCTGATGTCTTTATAAGACAGATCTGGGCACTAGTTTAGTCTCTCACTGATGAGAGTTGTTGCTCTGCTTAAATACACTTTCTCTGGGTATAATCAATATTCTTATACATCATAGCCATCTTAATTCTTTCACGCTTCCATCATTCAACAGATCTCAGGCTAGTGGTTTTTCCTCCTTTGAAATAATCTTAACTTCCTTTGAGACTCCTCGCTCCTCCCACTCCCTCCCAATAGGAACTGGCATGATACTATTGATTTTTTGCATTAAAGAAGTGTGCCTTATGCTTGTCTTACTATTAACAGTTGGTTTAAAGAAGAAAAAAAAAAAAGGCACTCTAGAGGTAGGTTCATATATTCTCCTGTAAGCCTTACGCATGCCGGACCGGAGCTGCTGTCCTAATTGACAGGCTCATGAATTTTCACCGTTTTGAGTAAAACCTTTGTTCTTTTAGCTAACTCTTCTGTGTTCTATGGCCTTGGCTTTTGCACCTCAGACGCCAGTTGTGGACTGCTCAACGCGCTCGGGCTGGCTGAGGACAGGGATGGGCCTTCACGTTGTCGGTGTGGAGAGGAGTCTTGCTGCCAGCTGGCAATCTCCTGCTGCTGCGTCAGCTGGGACATCCCCTTCCCTTCTAGCTTGCTAGTCCTGGGGTTTGGCACTTCCATTGAATTCCTTTGCTCCAAAAGCAATTTTCCTTGCTTTAGTGCTTTCCCCAAGCCTGTTTCTGCTAGGGTCATCTTCTTCTGCGCTAATCCTGTACCTTTGTGCAGTTCCCCCAGATCATTTCCTTGCTATCTTTCAGGCCCTGCAGTGGTGAAAAGCAATAGGTATGTTTGCACACTTGATTAGCGTCTGCGTTTTCAGTAAGTGATACACGTGCAGTTAATTGTACATCAAAAAGTGGAAATACCTGCTTTCCTTTATTTGTGTATGTCATTTTTCATGTCTGTCTTGACAGAGTAAGCTTGTAACTTCATTTCTTGTTCTTTCAGGTAAGGATGTAAACAGAAATGCCTCACCTGGGCAACTGGAGGCTCTCCAAAAGCAGTTCTTCCCAACAGGCAGATATTCAGGCAATACTGTGTTTTACAACAATTACACTCCCTTCTTCCTGTGCTTCATCTTAACCTTTCAAAGCGAAAAGCAGAGCTGTGTCTCTTTGGATTGTTACGCGTGCTTAGTTTGTCGTTTTAAAATCTGTGGCAGGAGAATCTTCAAGTGTTCACAGTGAATTTCAAGGCAAAAATACAATAGAGTTGTGGGCACGCTCTCCAAAACCTGATCAGTGACCCACTGCTGCTCTTCCTCCCCGTAGCCATGAGTTAGACCCTGCAGCATGACAACCCGTGTGTCTCTTGCCCTCAACTCCAGGGTCTCCTCCAGACAGGGACACTGGTCTCCTCCAGACAGGGACACTGGTCTCCTCCTCCGTCCTGTACCCTCAAACTTAAGCCAGTCATAGAATCACAGAATGGTTTGGGTTGGGAGGGACCTTCAGAGATCATCTAGTCCAACCTCCCTGCACCCCTGGTCCTCCTTCACCACTGCCCCTGGCACTCCTGCCGTGCCTTGTTGCCTCTCTGGGTACAAGGGCCACCACATCTGCTGAGGCTGCTGCCCAACAAGTCGTCTTCCCTATTTCCACTGTATCAACTACCCCCTCTTAGGGCAAAATATTTGGCAAACAAGAAGTGCACGATAATTATTCATGCAGGAAATTTAAAATACTGTGAGGTTGGTTCCCTTAATACGTATTACACTTTTTTGTTTTGTACATCTTTATTTTGGAGGCGAGTACATTTTCAGTAATGAGATTGCATGTTACCAAGCTTAGGCGAAGCTCCGTGTTTTGTGTCCATTAGCAAGCAACCATGGAAGAAAAGTATTAATTTATTTGATGATGCAATTTGCAAGAAGGATGCTGTGTGAGACCGTTGTCTCATACATGCTGAAACATGATTTGAATTTAAATCTAGTCTATCTAGTTAAGAACCAAAAAAATTTCCTGTTTTCTACACCAGTGTGTTGTTTCTATGCAATTTTTCAGTTACAAATTTTTTTAATAGCAGTTAAAATGTTTATGACGGATGGGAGTTTGTGCTGTAGTTACCTGATTTTTCATGCATAAATCTCTCATGCTTTTACCTTTGAGCTGAAATATTGCTGCCTCAGTTTCTCTTTGGTTGTGATTATCTATACGTGTTTGGGAGAGAGGTATGTGTGCGTGTGTATGTATATGTATTTTAAGCGATGTTGATAGTGGTTAAGAAGTTCTGATAAGAGAAAGCATATCTTCTCTACCATATTAGCTACTAAAATTTGTACTGAGAAGAGGGTATTTTTAATTTTACGTATTCTTTTAATTTTTTATCTGTTTTCTATCCCAAAAGAGCAAGGTAAGCCAAAAGCTGTATTAAGAATCTGAAGTAGTAGCCATTTTTATAGATCTCGCTATAAGGGGTACTGGGCTCGGAGAAAATGGTAACTTACGGTCGGACCAGTTGAATATGAGGAAATGCCACATTTGAAGTTGTAAGCGCAACCACAGATCTGCTCTTTGTACAGCTGCTTGTATTGTAGAATGGTTTTTTGTGCGGTGGAGAAATACTAGGGTTTTTTTCCCCAAAATGTATTTCAGGCAGACCTTGGGCACTGAGCAGTACGCTGTGCATACCAAAGAGTCTGTGGTAATCACTTACATTGAATATACATGCTAAATCAAAATTGCACAATTTACAGTAATTACGTTAAGTATAACAGTGTAGTACAATAGTGAAAAGTTGCTGAAATGTGTAAGCTGATCAGGTTTACAGCTGAATTAACCACTTTATAGATAAAAATTGCCTTTCAAGCAGTCCATTACAGAGCCTTGGCTGCGGTTAATTTATGTATGGACATGTTCATTTTTTTCATTTATTGGCCCCAAGAACAGGTCTTTCAGGAAGCTGTGTCTACTGCATAAAGTTGCTTACAGAAATGTGCCTCTTTGTTAGAGGCAGGAATGTGTTTTTTAACATACCCGGATCAGTGAAGTTGTTCTGAATATTATTATAATGGAGACAGAGTAAGAGCACCCTGATAAAGATGTCAGCCGCTGTTACACAGCGCGTAGCGTAAGGAGCTGAGTGGTCTGCCTTTCACCCATCAAAGCTTTATAGTGCGTCTTCACGATAATTTATCACCTACTGCGCATACAGATCCTTTCTGCAGACATAGATTTTTATGCTCCCGATATGTTTCCAATACAGTGAGATAAAGCAAGCCTAAAAGGCAGGATGGTGCGCGCTGGTTTACAAGATGATCAGTTGTCTAAAAATTGGTTAGGGGCCTAAAGCATCGAAGGATGAATTCTGAATGTAGCTGGGTGTAGGTTATGCTTTGCTTTGTGCACAAGCAACTAAAACAAGAACAAACCCAGAATTTTTTTTTAAAAGCGTGAAATTAAAATGGTGTTAAGGAGTTGACAACCAGGCTGTATAGTATCTTGTTACAAACTTTCCAGTATGCCAGAGAATCAGCCCTGGTTGTGACAGCAAGTTACCAGCCTGTACGTTATTTTAATAGTAATTCTAACTATGTGGTCTCTTTTTGTTACCAAGTTGTTTATAAAAATACAAGTTTACAGTGACAGAACTGAGTCAACAGCTTGCTTTGGATGATGTAAAAATCACAAGTAACAATATCTGTAAGGACTTTTGAACATAAGTTAGTTCCCTGTCTTTCTAAAATTAGTTCTGAATATTCAGAAAACTCTTAAGTGTGCTGACAAGTTCTATAAATAGGCAATCAGCATGGATTTGCTGGCTTTGTGCACTCGATTGGGGTGTTGGAAATATGTTTTGAGGTTTTTCGTACTCAGCACGTGTTTATCCAAGGTGTCCGCATCTCTGATTTTTTTCCATTATATTTCTAAAACTGACTTTTGTGTTTCTTCTGACTTTAAACAAACTGCGGTGAAAGAATAAAGAATGTAAGCAAAATCTGGAAACTTTCTTTTCTGCTAGCTCGTGGGAACTTCAGGGCCACCTCCAGCATTGCAGCCCTTCCTCAAGAACAGCCGTTAGCGCGTCCGTCGTGAGGAGAACGGAGAGGGTCCCCAGGGGAGAGCTTAGACAAGTCTGTCAGCAAGGGAAGTTTTGACATTGCTCTGAGTGTTTGTAATGAAGTAAATATAATTTAAAAAGAAAAAAAAAACACCATTCTTTGGGACTTGGATTTTTTTGTTTTGTGGCGTGGTGGTTTTTTTTTTTTTTTTTTTTAATTAAAAAAACCCAACAGTAAAATATATTTTATTGAGAGACTGGCAGATAAGAAAATGAAGGCAAAGAGTGGCCGTGACCTGCCCTGTGTCACCCAGCTGGTCCGTGGCCTCCTTACTCCTGTTTCTGCATCGCTGGTTAGGAACAGTTACTGAAGTTGGCAAAGACTATGAGAGAGCAGAGAAGACTGCATGACTTTTTACCTTCTAGATTTTTCACCCATCCTGTCTTTTTTATTTGCACTGAAGAGCGCCTTTAGCCAGGATTGTTTTAAGATTGCTTTGGGAATGGTAAGTGCCTGTGTTATGATTGCTGAAGGACAGGGAGAGAGATTAATTTTTGTTAAGACGATGTTCCTTCTGTAATTGCTGTTTAGCCTTTCCAGCGCTGTGTATGTGGAGGACAAAAGAGGCGGATTTATTGTACTGAATGAGTATTAGTAGTTTGCAATATTGTCTTTTTGTTCAAAAGAATTCTTTGAACATATTGTTGTAAGAAGTAATGAAGGGAGGAGAAGAGATTTTCTCTACTGCAGCAAGCTGATCACAGTTCACAAGTTCAAGCAATATTTCTTCACCGCTAATATATTCAAAACGTGGCAAACTCTTTATTAATTATTCAGGATGATCTAAAGTACAGCAGCATACTAACCAATCTGTGTGAAGCTTTGACAGAAAAGAAAGACATAAAAATGCTTCCCAGGTCATGCACGTCCTACTGAAAGGAGGAACACTGCTGCAGCCCTGACGGTCTGGGAATGTGTGTATGGCCGGAGCTCTGCAGAGAATCCCTCTGGTTTAGATAAGCTGATGTAATTGCATGCAGGCGCCTGTAAGGTGAGGAGCGAAAGCCGTGGTCACGGAAAGAGATGGTAAGTGGCCGTTACCTATCTGATACCTGTCAGATACTAGTAGCTGCTACCTGATATGGCAGCTCTGATACCTGTTGCACGTGTAAGATGTAGGGAGTGTTTTTCCCAGCGCGTTTGGATGTGTGGGAGCTGGGTGGGTTATAGAACTTCTTGGCTAGTTCCTGCTGACCTTCTAGCACAGGAGTTCAGCAAGTGTCTCGGACTTTGTGCCTTGTCCCTAACTGTGTGATGGGGATAGCAGTACTTCTCTCCTCTCAAAAATATTCTGAGGAAAATGAAAAACAGATTATTATGTGCCCGTTTGTAGGCTCTCTAAATATTAAAGATGAATTGAAGTTATAAAAAAAAAGTTTATTGATAAGTAGTGCCAGTTTTAATACGAAGGCAGATGAGACCTTTGAGCTGTAAATAATGAAATCCCAGGCTGGCTCATGGATGGGGTGTTGCACAAACGTCTTTCGAAGTATCAGCATTGCTGCAGGATAGAAGTGTGGTGCAAATGTTTCATGGGTTTATCTTCAGTGTCGTTGCTGTTTCGAATAGTTACAGCAGACATCAGAGGGCAGAGACTCAAAAATACTCCAGCATCTCGTTTCTGTCAGGAACCCAATCTGGATGAGCATCCCAGAGCGGCACAGAAGGCGTGAGGCAGGCTGGAGCGGAGTGCTAGGCGGGAGCATGTGTTGGGTACAGCGGGATAGACGTTGCAAATTTTGCCAGCGTGCAAAAACATACGCCCATCCTCGCATTCGCGTGAGAGCACTGGATTTTTCTTTGCAACCAAATTACCTCTCTGCCGGTGCCTATCTGGTGCCCACAGGAGTTTTTATTACTTTGAATGAAGTATCTGAATTCCACAGAATTACGTGGATGGAGGTGAAGCCTGAGGAAACATGGAAAGGAGAAGGGTGGCATGGGGAAGGAGAAAGAGATGGTCCGCATTGCAGGCCTTAGCTTTGCAGTCGGCTGGTGGGGCCCATGGCCCCAAGCGCTGTGAGGGGCTGTGGGTGCTCCGACGGCGAGCGAAGGAGAGCTGAGCTGCGGCCGGGGGAGCGAGCGGCAGGAGCGCGAGACGCAGTGCTCTGCAGGGCAAACGGGAAAGAGGACGATGGGGAAGAGAAGAGAAACGAGGCGGGTGCGAGAGAAGCTGGAGGTGAAGCGGACATGGCTCGTGCTGGGGGCGCAGCCTCGGCTCCTGCGCAGGCGCACGCGGTGTGAGGAGAAACAGGGACCTGAGCTGCCGAGGGTTAAACAGTAGGGGTTAAAAACTGGTCACTTGATGAAAATGTTTTATCCCATATAAAGTTAAAGTCTACAATTATTTAGTAGTACTTACCTAGACGTTTCAGGAATGTATTGCGAGGTGAGGCTTCAGGTGGAAATGGGCTCTGGTTCCTGGTGTGCCCGGGTGCGATAGGGAAGGATGGACTCGCTCTCTCGTGCGCTTTGTAAATACTTAGTTTGGGGATCTGCTAAATCTGAGATACTCTTTGGCACAGGGATAAGAGCATCCCTGCATTTTTAGGCAGATTTCTGCAGTTTTGCAGCTTAATCTGTCTCCCAGCATGACTCCCAGCAGTAGTGCCCCGTCTGCATTTCATTCTCCGCCGCTGCGGCGGTTCTGCTGCGGGAAGGTCCAGCTGTAGGCACAGCCCCTGAGCAGGCGGGTCTCTCTGTCAGCGTAGGTTACAGCACTTCTCCAAACAGCTCGAAGTAAATCGACAAAAGGTGACCTCATTTCTGCTGCCCTATGTGCATTCCCTGCGGGAGTTGGGCTGGCCCGGGGAGAGGGCTGCTTGGGGGACACGCAGGGAGGGCTGCCCTGGGTGAAGGCTATCCCAAAGGGCCGCGTTCATGCAAGTTGCGAGCAAAAAGAAACTTGTTCATAACTTTTCCCTTAAGGTAAAAAAAAAAAAAATAATCTGATTCTTAACTTCGGAAGCAATTGAAAGTTTTACATTAAAAGTCTCCTACGTTTATTAGGAATATAAATGAACGGGACGTTCTGCATCATCAAATTGAGTTACCGCAGCATTACCAGAGGCACCGTGTCATTCCCTCTTGTGAGTGTGTGAAGTTTCAAAGATTGCTTGTCCTTACTGTCTCTGTTCGTCATTTGGGGGTTTGCTTTAGAGCATCACTCCTCTAATATTTAGGAACTTCTTAAGACTCTGTCTTCAACATATTCGGCCCTGGGCGAAGGTTAAAAGGAAGCTTCAGCCCAGATAGTTGTTACTACAGAGAAAGGGAAAGTATTACCTAAGTCTCCACTACAATCTCTCTGTCGTATCCCTTGGACAGCTTATCTGCAGGTTTTATTAATACTGTTGGGAATGATGTTTTTAGTAGAAAACAAGGCTTCCCCGAAAGTGTACTGGGGCAGAAAAATTGCTTCCAATTGGAGTGACCGCAAAGAGGCAAACACTAGGCCTAATTTTGTGGGGGAAGAAAGTGTTACTGGAAATAATGTCTCACCTAACAGGCTTACTCTGCGTTAGCTTCTCAGCAGTGAATAGAGGAAGATGTTTAGCGAAGAAATACCAGCTATTCAAGTGGCTGAGTTACCATAGTGCCTTAGTAAATGTCACCAATAAAATACAATTTAAATCCACAGTACTCTCAAGGAAACATTTATGCTTTTAATGAATTAGAATTTGACAGCCCTGTCTGGCAGAAGAAATTGTTTCCGGCATTTAGATTTCTTTTCTGGGGCATCCAGCGTGTGTTGTGACCTGTCAGAGATCAGTGCAGATTGGCAAGATATTGTGGGTGTGGTGTTCTCAGCTATATGACAAGCCAGGCATGAATAACAAAGATGAAATTTCCTACCACGCTATGAGGCTTAAGTTCATATATCATTGCCTTCTCCCCAGCAGTCAAAAGGAGGGCATCTTTAGAGTATTTTAAGTTTTCCAGTGACAGGGTCAATGTTTTTTTTCCTTTAGTGACATGCTTATGTACATGTACAAAAATTTCTGTAGACCGAAGGTATTTTGACAATTGTTGTAGCACCTGTGGGTCAGGACTCCATTTTGCTGAACCTAAACAGAAATTATCACAGTTCTTGTTCCATTGAGCTAAAAGCAGTTAGTAATTGAGAGAAAGCGTGACAACCTGAGCAAATACATAGCATAAGCAGTTCTTTTTTACTAGGCAAAAAAAAAATCCTTGAAAGTAAAAAGAAATAGCATGCTTCAAAAAGAAACAAACATAAACTTTGTAATTAATAGCTGTTTTCTCAAAGAATTGGAAGGAACAGATTAAAAATGGATTCTGTGTTAGGTTTTGGTTTACTACTTTAAAAAAAAATTAAAAAAAAACCCAGAGAAGTGCAGTGTTGGTGAGGGAGCTCCTCGGGAAGTTCAGCGGTCCAGAAGATTGCCTACTTGCTTCTCGTCTCTGTTTTCACTCTGGAGCTGTGTGACACAGCGATAAATGTGCCTGATGGCCACTTTGACTCAATGTTACGGCGTTTCCAAGGTGGCAGGAGCCCTTCCAAACGCCAGCAGGAGCAAGCGGAAGGTAGGTTATGCCTTAGGAAGTGTTTGAGCTTCCTTTGTAAAAGAATACGGTTCCCTCTTCGACGCTGCTGTTGTGGACCCTGTCAGGATGGTGCAGGCAAAGCCACCAAACCACCACAGCAGGAGCTCCTGCAAGCACAAGTCTCGGAGCCGCTTCGTATGTGCATATGCTGCGTACTGTTGAAGAGCAGCTGCTGTGTGTTGGCTGACAGCTGCATTGAGGTAGTAACTTTAGCCCCAGGGAGGAAGACTGACATCTCTTTTGTTGCATCTGTGGCCGTAGCAGTGTGTGGAGATCTCTTGTCCAACGTAACAGAAAATCTTCATGCAATTTTCACTTAGTCCCTACAGAAATGTGAGTGGTTTTTCTGATCACAGTATAAACTCTGCCCTTATTTTTTCATGGGATTGACATCCTCACGATTTACCCAGACTGAGAGCTTGGAGCGGTTGGGCTGGGATGTGGTGTATTCAGTACCAAGCTTTGCAGCTGTCTTCAGGATTTCAGATCTCAATTAGCCGTAAGTCAAATGGTAGTTAACAGTTCTAGCCAAGTCCGTTTGACTTTCAGTGCATATTTCAGACCTGCTGTGTTGTTCCACACTACTGTGTGTTTCGGTGGTGTTTATTTTTCTTGGCTGTCAAAAGAAGTGCCTCTACTTTTGCAAATAAGTAGCTGGGTAGTGGAGGTCACAAAGGCAGTAGTGCATCCGGGCTAGTTCTTTCTCATGGTTCCCCACCAGATCAGGGAACCGACTTCCGAACTTTTTTCTGATTTCTGCCGTGGGACAGTAGGGGAGGTTGGATCTTCCTGAACAGGGCATTACGCGCACGGGTTGTTTTCTGTTTTTTGAAGGGCTTTGCATGTTGTGTTTGCACATGCATCGCGGTTTGAGAACTCCAGGTCAACGTGCCGAGGCATTAGTTCGGTTTGTGAGGGGTTCAAGTGTTGCCCTGGGTAGCAAAAAAAGAAGGTGACTTAAGTGCATCTGTGGGACAGCAAGTGTGCATAGGTAACTTTGAAGTTGCGTTGACAGCATCTCCCTTCTGCTACACTTAGTTTAAAATAGAGAATTTTCTAGTTGGTTATGTCAAGAAGCAAGAGCAACAAAAAAAGGTATGTGAAAAGGAAAAACATATCAGCTCTTGGGTTTTTTTTGCTTTTGGTGATTTTATGTTGGTCAAAGTTTGGAGCCCAGTAGCTAAATACTATTCACAGTCCATGCACTACTTTCAAGGGGACTGTGAATGAAATCAAGAAGAGCAAACTTAAATTCAGCATTTAATTGTCACTGTTGTGGGAAATATTAGGGCATCTGAAAATCATAAAAAATGGAGGACGTACATGTTTATGTAAATATATACGTCTACGTATACACGTATGTGGACGGACACATACAAAGGCTCTCATACTACTGAAACCAGAGATTTCAGCTAATGCAACGGTTCAAATCCCAAGTAATTACAATAAAAGATTTGCACTATGTAGGAAGGAATAATTCTAAATTTTAATTTCCTTAGAAGAGTGAGATAAATCTAAAATCTAGAACAGTTAATGTTCCCTGCAACCAGTGACATTTGGATTGTTGCATATCTGTATGCAAAAAGATCGAAATTTGATGTCTCTGCATAGATGAGTTTTTAATATATAGATTAATCCATAGTTTAATAAAATACTGTAATATGAGGAAGAGTGTAGCAGGACACTGGAATAGTCAGTCTCAATTTCCTGATTCTTCTTTGAGATCTGAAGTTACGAGAGTAAAGAAACAAACACTGTTCTTCCCCTTTGGATGACAAATATAAACCAGGTAAAACATAGTAGTAGTTTAAAAGGTAACTTTACAGCATGTAGCAAAAGAGGAATAAAGTTGTGTTCACTCTGTAAACATCTTAAAGACTTGGAAAATGATAGCTAATGCTCTTTCTTCAAGAGAATATTCTGGAAAACGTATCTGCTGCATATTTTATGAAGTGCACATCTAAATTATGTGTCTGGAAAATTCAGTCATGTGTAAGAAAGAGTCTCAAAATCTCATCTTCTCCTGAAAACTTGGAGGCGGGGAGGAGGAGAAGACATGTATGCACTCTCAAGGTTTTTTTTAATTAGGTGTTAAGATAAACAAAATCAGACCTACTATTTCAAGATCAACTTTGTCTTAAATAGGAAGAACAGCAAACATGGACTGTGTGAGTGAAAGAGAGAACATGGTTGGATTAAAGGTTCTTCATCCTTGTTTGCGATCAGGGAGTCATCAGGATATTCAGGAATGTTCTCGTGCAGAGAGCATGAAGCTCATACCCATGTTATTATCCATGCAGCTGAAATACAAAGAATTTATGGTAATTTATTCTCTCTGCTGGTTTTCATTACAAGGGTTTCTATTCTTGGTAAGCCTTTCCTGCAAAGGGGAATAGTCTTCCTGTAAATGTAGGTTTTGTGACGCGAATCCATGGGGACTGCCTGTCTGATTTGGAGTTGCTAATGGATTCGGCATATTACTGAAGCATTTGCTCATCTAATACCACCTGCTTGCATCGTGAACTACATTAACGTTTTGTTCTCGGCCTGTTTCTCTTCAGCCGCTCCTTTTGTGGTGTCTGCGCCAGTGAGCACATCCAAATCTGTTTCTCTTTCTGATCTTACTGGTTCATATTTGATTTTGAAAGCATTCTGTGTAGCTTTCCAAACAAAGTTTGGAGAACCAAAATCGTAGGTGCAAATGCTGGGAATCTGAATTCATACTGCATTCCAGCCGCAGATATCAGCTATAAGAGGAAAGAGATCATGTGCTGAATCCTTTTAGTAAGAAAAAGCTGTCAAGGGTCTGATTGTGAAGCTTTTCAAATGCTAGAGATGCACATATGCGATGGTTGTATTACATACGCGATAGCTGGAGCTACTCCCTATTTGATCAGCAGCATGGCTGTGCAGGTGCCGGGGCTGCTGGCTAATCTGAACCGCTGCTTTCGGGAGGAAGCGATGAGGCGTAGTGTAACGAGGTGGGGGTCACCGGACGGCCCTGGGAACGAGCTCTCTGCGCTGCCTAAGCCTCCTCTGCACCGATGGAGCAGGAATCCCGGGAAGCCTCTGGAGTGTTCCCGCATTCCTCGGTCTCCCAGCATAGGTGGTGCCCGTGCTGGGGTGGCCGTCCTCCTTGTGATGGTTTTATTTATACAGGAGTACGCCCAAATAGATCGGTCGCCTCTGATAGAAAGGCTTGCTTTGATGGCTTAGATAGATGTAGCTACTGACGGCAGGTGCTGTTTGTTTTCGTGGCTGGGAGCCCTAGGTTTGTTTCAGGATTTTAATTTTTCCTCTGGGGTGGTATTAGCAAGGGACCTGTAGATGAAATCAGAACCCTGTTAAACTTACCCGTTGCCCACGGAATAGCATCTTAATATACTAGAAATCCCCATGATTTAAATGTTACTGCTTTTCAAGCAAAAACAGTAGTCCATGTGAAAAGGACAATAAGGCCCGAAGTCATTCAGCACTTATATGGTCAGTAGTTGTTTTCCTGCATTTGGGTTTTAAATTCAGCTGCGTCTTACGTGCCTGTCAATGCTTTTATGTCCGTAGCTTTCTTTGCCAAAGCTGCTGTGGTAAAGAAGGGGTTAAAGAGGAGAGACAAGCTCAGCTGGCCCCATCACGGGACCCCAGCGCTGGCCCTGGCCAGTGAGGCTCAGAAATAGATCCGAGAACGAAAGCCGAGGAGCACTGTCCCACTTGAAGCTCAGGAACCTGTATCCAGGTGTGGAAACTTGGGATGGGATGGCTTGTGAGAAAGGCGGATGAAAGCAGAGCCTGGTGGGATGAAAGCTCTTATCTAAAAGGAAGCTCAAACTTTTCTGTGATGACGTGACCGGCTGGCAGGTATATATGCCAGCGCAAATATTCGCTGATAATGACGGGAAACTTGGGATGGAGTGACAGGACAAGCCATGAGACGTTTGTGAGAATGAAGTGTATTCTCACAGCATTTGTGAGAATAAAGTGTCAGCTGGAAGAAAATAGTCTTGGTGCTGAGAGAGTAAGAAAAATTTTTCCCAGAAGTAGCTAGAAAATACAGTAAAGAAACAGTCCTTGCAGCATTGCAAAACACAGCTAAGGATGTGGGTGTGATAGCTTTGTATAGGTCCTCTTTAGGAGATGCTCAAGCGTCGTATAAAACCACAACAAATAAACGTAAACGAGCTCCTGCATCACCAGAAGGAAAGCTATGCCGGGGAGCTAGTTTGATGCTAGAAGCCAAATGCTAGGAGTTTAAGCAAAACCCTTTTCCTGAGACACGTCTGGGGAAGCTGACTGAAAGTTACAGGTCCAGAAATGTGGAGAAAACCATGGACCACGTGTGTCTGAAACAGCTCCTGCAAGATCCTCTGATGTGTACGTCTTGATCTGGGTCTGGACTGACAGAAAGAGGAGAAAGAGCAGTGGCCTTTGCAGGGGACAGAGGGACCAGGTGAGATTTGGAAGGGAGTTTGAGTCAGTGATTCTCACCTGAAAGGGAGCTGAACTTCATTAATGGGTTGACTGGAGAGCCGTATCATTATCCCCAATGGAGATAGACTGGGGATCCAGCAGCTACCTGATAGTTAATGTTGGGAGAACATTTCTGCAGCTCCTGTCAAATCTGTTGCACTCGGGATAGGTAAAAGCTGATAGGTGGGAGTTTTGGCTGACTCTTTCTCTGGGTGATCCCTAGGTTGTTTCCAGCTGTAACGCTGCAGGAGCAGTGTAATGTAGACGTGATGATTCCTCGCATACCCGTAGCTGGTGAAATGCATCGGCTTTTGTACAGCATCTGGTAGTCTTAATTCTTTAAGTGATCCTTGGTCACTTAAAGACCTGGTCCTAAGGTCCTTGTCCCAAGGAGTAAAAGTCCTTGGCCTTTTAACACCTCTCTGTTCTCTAGCATGTCACGTTATTAAAGGTCACAGCTATATCTGGTTGTAATTTATTAAGGCTTAATAAATTATTAGTGGATATTTTAACAAGTTTTTAATACATAGTTACACTGATCAGGAGTCAGAAAGTTTCTTTATAACAATGGCTTATAACGTTTTAAAACACTGTTTTACTGATGTGGCAGGTATCTGTCAATTAGTTGTGCTACTTGGCTGGTTTAGAAACTTAGTTAAAACATTAACTGCTTGAGAAATGCTGGCTGTAATTTAATTTCTGGGTTTATATTCTGGCAAATGATGGCTTGCTTCAACCATTCCTCATGTAATGATCTTAATACCACTGTAGTACAGTAAGCTCAGGAGTGGAAGACACTGTGAAACAAAATGCAGGCCATTCACACTTCTCCTGCCTTGCTGGGAGAATATTTTTGTATCTATATAGCTATATTTATATAAATATATTTTTTACTCTATACAAATCAAGTGCCTTTCTGACTGAACTCTTAAACTGTCAGTCTTCAAACCTTAGCCATTGTACGGTTTCATTTATTTTTATTCAGAACATCTTCTGGCACTTCTAGGTAGCTGTATTTTGGATTGTTAATGTTTTTACAAGGCTGTAGTTTGGGCTACCATTGAGAATTGATAGTCATCGCTTTACACATTGAAGCTATACAGAGTTCATCCTTCTGCTATGACAAGGTTTTTGGCTGAAGTCATGTATTTTTGACCGAAACTCTCTGATTATAGAAAAATGATAACTTCATTTTGGGGGAATTCAGAGCCACAGGCCATATTTGTGTGATGTTCTAGCGAATTGACTGTTATTTTCTCTTGAAACTTGATTTTACAGATCCTTTGAAAAAAATAGTTTTAATCAGTGTTACATTCCGTTATATATTTTTTGTTCTCGTTTTTAACTGGTATTTTTATTCATGAGGAAAATGAAAAACGTTACGAGTGGAGAATGGTGAGAGAATTGTGGGGGTTTGACTTTGTGAACATTCATTCTTATAACAGTAAAGAATTACAACTCTTTTGTTTTGAGTGAGAAACGATTAAGAGGATGATGGCAATATTTCGTCCCAAGGATGGACAAGAATATTCTGATTTGCCTGGAAATAGTTTTAATTCCTCGTGGTTACGTGGCATCAGGCCCGCCGAACATCACTCGCTGCTGCTCTCTACTCCAGGTCAGTCATCTGTCGGGGAGCTGCTGGGGTTCGTTTCCCTGTCGCTGTGTTTCCCTGTCTCCTCTCTGTGTCGGAGGTCATCTCTGGTTAGAGTTTTTTGGAAATTACCTGCTCCTTTGTTACTTGAGGGAACCTCTTCAGAGTAAAATGTGTCCTGTAACTGACTCTGCAAACCCTGAAGTAATGTAATGGCAATAATTAATTTAAAAGAGGAGTTATCTTTGATTTTTGTGTAGATGCCAGCATGCACACAGGCCAGCATTTTGCTTCCTAGTTTGCTGTGCAAAAGATAACTCAAATTAGCAGACACTATTTTTATAGTGTAAAAGTGGTTGGTTTTCATCCATTAAGGCAATTGTGGTTATGTATTAAAGAAGTTAAAAGGTAACAGCTTCGGTGTACACCACATGCTCATTTCTTCTCTGTAGTCATCTTCTCCCTTCTCAGAACAACCCTGACTTAAGGAGCAGGGGTGGCTCCTATTTGCATATGCAGGCTGTGAAGCCTTCTGTATTGGACAAAATACAAGGAAAACAGGATTAACAGCTGCGGTCCGGCCAAGTCCCCGCTTCATCCTCAGCAGTTCCCGTGGGCTCTGAGTGAGTTTCCAGTCTCTTCTCATCCTCTGTCTCGGGATATTAGGCAAAGATACGGATGCAACCCCAGCCTAGGGCAGGACGTGGCGAAAATCATTTGATGCTTGTCCTTCTTACCTTTTTTTTCTTAGAGCCTTATAAAGGTTAGGGTAGGAATGTTATAATGACTTGTGGTAGTTTGTTTTTGAGCCGAGGTGCCATGATTTCACCTCAGGACTTGAGTGTGAGGCTTCTGCTCTTTAAATCCCACCTACTGCCCGTGGGGCTTTCTGGATTTACACCATCGCACAAAACAAACAGGGTGAGGGTGAATCTGATGGGGATAAGCAGAGCCTCGTGTTGCCTGAACACGCTTCTCACTTAACATTTTGGGAGCCAAGGAAAGGTAAATAACCCCTGACCTTGACTCTGGGTCCTGACATTTCTTTAGGTATAAGTAAGCAAATGAGCTTTCCAGAAGCAGATGTACAAGGAGGGACTTTGAGTGACAGACATTAACTGAAAAGACATTGGTATCTCCAGACTCATGATTTTTTTTGACCTCCTTTAAGTTGCTTCTTTTCACTGGATGTCTTCGTTGCTTCTCACTGGATACCTTGTTTGTGGAAGATGAATTACATGTTTCAGGAATTAAAGTCTTGCTGCAGTTGGGAATAGCCATTCAATATCCACGCATCACCCAGTGTAAAATAATGTCATTTTCACACATATGCTGAATAATTCATGTTACATATAGAAATTTCAAATTTCCATGTTGGCATATATCTTTCAGGAGAACGGTGTTTCAAGTTACATCTTTTCCCAGGCAGAGGACAGACGCAAAGTCACATTTCAAACTATTAATGCAGTGGTATTTTCCTAAATGCATCATTAAGTGCTGGTATGGATTTCCAGTGCTTTTGGTCAAATTCTGATATAAGTGGACAGTTCTACTGAGCAATCAAGTAATTAATAATAGATTTACTTTCCTGGGGGAAATATGCGGTTGTCCTTGTGTCACCCCAAAACTTTAAACTGAGTATTTCATTTATTTGCTGGCTCCTAACTCTCTGCCCGGTGCATGGTTCCTACCATAACCTAACATTGTGAATTGTGTACTGTACTTAAGCCAAGAGTTGAAAGAATAGTGGCTACAACGAACAAATTGCTGCAATAATCTTTTTAAGGGCAGAAACAAAAAGGGACATAAATGGGGATTAGGACGATAGGAAAGATACGCTGCATTAAATTACACCACGTTAGTAGTTTCACCATTTCTGAAAGGATACATAGGCAGCTCCATCAGCTTGGGAGCGCAGCGTTACAGTGCAGTTCTCTCTTCCTTTTGTACGTGTCACTTTGTTGTAGTGCTACGATGGCTTCTCTTAGTTTGTCCGTTTGTCTTTTTTTAAAAAATATATTCAGAATGTGCAGCAAGCTCCTTCTTCAAAAGTACAAAGCTCTTTTGTCGTCCCCCCCACCTAGTTTTGAAGTAAGCTCAGCTTGTTGGTAAGGTCTGATCTGTTACATATAGAGGGGAAACAGATGTGATGAATTCTTCCTAAAGATGCATCCTCTCAGTTGAAACACTTAAATGAAGTACTGTAAACTGCTAGGGCTCAAGCAGCAATAAATGAAAGCAGTTGAAAAACAATGCAGAATATATCTATTTTGTGTAGTTTTGTAAATTACTTCATAAAAAGAAGCAATCGTTTACTATTTTAAAAGTTGCAAATCTGTTGGTGGGAAAAAAAATGATGGGTGCTGGGTATGCTATTGCACTTTCTTCATCTGCACATTAAAATGTGTATTTTCACTTTGGATTGTATAGAAAACCTTCTCATAGAATTAAAGTTAAATTAGGTGTGACAGTTGATCATGATTAATCACCAGTTACTTGCTGAAATAGTTTTGCTTCTCAGTGTTGAAACTGCAAGGAATTATACATACTGGGAAACATCAACCATATTTTTATAAAACCTGAAAGGTGGGAAGCATGTCGTGTTAATGGATGCTTGTGTATTTTATTTGGAGGTTACAATGTCCTTTCTTCCTTACCTTAAAAACAGGTAGTGAGGTGGAGAGAGAATCATAGAAGAATTTTGGCTCGAAGATGACTGGCAAGTTGGGCTGCCCAGAAAGCACTGTGTCTGTCAGAGCTTTTCATGGCCTCCCGTCATTGCTTGGTGTAGATACCAAGGGTAAAGGAGAAATATTAAGCTGGGTGCCGGTGTAGTTTGATACAGGCTTCTGTGAAGGGAACTGTTGTGTGTTTCTGAGCATCCTGAGAGCTATAAAACTTGTTAAAGGCAAAATGAGTCCCAAGAGCCATGAAAGGACCTTGAAAAACTTGCTTTATGCCCTCCTCAGCTTTAGCTTCAGAGTGAACAACATCGTAGGTGAGGTACTAAGTGCATCAGTCTTTCTACCAGCCTGGGTCTTGACATAGGAGTTGACATTGGAAGACCTTTCCTACTTCTGTGATTCCCAAGCTTACAAGGACTTAATAAAAAAAAATTACACATACTCACTGTTTCTGTACATGCACAAGTAGTGCTTGGGCACAGATTAAGTACTGCATTAATTTTGAGGGAAGTTATTAAACCATAAAACATAAAATGGTGACATTTTACTTGCTAACAGTTTTTAACAGAGGAGTTTTTACTATGCCTCAGATGGAGGAATGCTGTATATAAGGCATTTAGGTGAAATTCTAATTGGGGGTTAAATAATTCCCAGCCTTAAAAAGAAGCTAAATTCCTCAGAATGAGGAAAAGTTTCAAAGATTGAGATAAAAGATTTCAAGCAGGATCACATTCTGGTTTATAGTTGGTTCTTAATGAGTTTTACTTCATAAGTCTGTGTTTTAATTATCTTCTGTGTATTAGCATGAGCCATCCAGTATGTTTGCTTGTGTTCTTTCAGAAGTTATTTTGATACAGATAATTTTACCTGAATTTTGTGCATATTAATCAGTCTTGTAGGGTTTGTTTCTCCAAGCATCTGCATAAGTATTTGCAAAAACACACCCCAGTGAAAATACGGCTGCAGCTTGCATCTTAATATAAATAGTAGAACTTATTGGAAAAAATCACATTAAAACGAGTGTTGAGAATGTTGTTATTAAAGGATAAATTTCAGGGGGGTGGTTTGGTTTTTTTTTTTCCTTTTTTTTTTCTTTTTTTCTTTTAAAAAAAAGCATTTTCCTGTCATTCCTACTTTGTTTCTTCGGAATTATTGTGACAGTGTGACTCTGATAACTGTGTTAACAACTGTGAAATGCAGGTCATTACGGAGATTAGGCTGGCAGCCAGCTGCATCGTTATTGCCTGTCAGTCTTACGTGCTTGGTAGATTATGAAGTACTGCAAGAGATGTAGCTGTATGTTTCGATATTTCCTGAAGACTTCTCAAGGATATTGTAGTAAGCTAAAAGAAACGTTTCTAGTGCTGCAGTAGGGTTCTCAGTTGGCTAGAACATGTAACCATGCAACTGTAGATTTCCATCGCCAGACATGATAGATGATAGTGGTTGGAGTCGTTCTCATGCAAATGTAATTACTAGCAGGAAAAAGCAGCACTTCATTATGCATTCTGCTTTTGTCTTTTTGGTGGCTTTGCAGCAGTATACTGACACACTACTGCAACCATCTTTTGTATTTGTTAAAAACCTGCATACCATATTTATGTGGATATTAAGACAGTGAACGTGTATTTGTAGGCCAGACATTTGGATGGATATACGCATACACACACACACACAAACACACATATGGCATGCACGTACATACTGCTTTCTGTTCCGGCACATCCTGAGAGATATGATACTTGCTAAAAGCAAAGTCAGTCCCAAGAGAATCAAACTACAATGAAAGAACCTTGAAAAACTTATTTTACTACACCCGTTCGTTACACTCTGAGTTGCTGTCGCAGAAGCACGTGCTCGGCACTAGACCAACATTTGACGTATGGCAAGTGTCTTATTTCTCAGCCCTCATGAATCCCCTTCCCACATCAAAGTATGTATATCCAGGGCAACCACAATAGCTCAGGCAATACTGCATCTGCAGGTTCCTACAGTAGAAAACGTTCTTATGCATACAGAACATAGCAAGATTTGGCAAAAACATTTAGTTTGCAATTAGGGACTTCTGCAAGTCATCCTTTACACATCATTCCGTGTTTTTAGTTTTTTCTGCTTTCTTGAAGCAAATTCCTTTTGGGATAAATAGTAGGATTTTTACTGTAAGTTTTATGAATTCGGGTTTTCAAAACCTTCTTCTCAAAAGAGCTCAAGTTTCACACTTCTGTCTCCTCTGTAAGACTTTGAGAGGCTAGGACACGTTGCACATGAGATTTCTTTTTGCTTTTATTTGAGATTGACGGTTCTGTGAATGCCAAAAAAAAAAAGTCTTGCCCTGCCCTCCTTAACAGTGTTGTGGTGTCATCTATCGCCTTTTCAAGTCCTGTATAAGAATCTTCATAATTTTTCTGGTGATTCAGACTTCTCTAAAGGTTGGCTTCCAGAGAGGAAGCTTGTGTGCAAGAGCAATAGACCTTTGAGCCTGTGCTCTGGCTGTAAGTCTTTTTTAGTGCAACAGTCTGGAAATTCTAGTGCTAAAGAAAATGGCAGTGATGAAACTTTTTCCATATTCCATAGTGTGTTTAATTAATAAATTCATTTTAGCAGCCTTTAGGTATTTACCAGTTCTGAAAATACGTCCCATCTCTTAAGTATGTGTTTGAAGGGATAACTTGAGGCATCTTTGCCCCTCATATAAAATAATTTGGACTAATAAATGTAATATTAGAAATCCATAGCATGTATAAGATTTAGACATGTAACTGCTATTGCTTAGCAGCTCTACATCTGAAATGTCTGAACAGGAACTACTCAGTCAAATATGACAGGTGCTAGGGAAAAGTTCTTAAAACATAAATACTTCTTTTAGCAAGAAGTACGTGAAAGCCGGCAGGTGAAATCTAACAGGGTTTTTCACTGAGGTTGAGAGACATAAGTGCCCGTGTTGCTTTTGGAAATGTTACGTGTGTCATTTAGGGCTAGATCTGCACTTTGATGCCGAGAAAGTAGGTGCGTCTGTAGTATGCTTGACCCTGAGCTAGAACTCAGACCTGGTGTTAGATGCCCATGATCTCTGTGTGGTGTATGAGGAGAACTGACCGTCACAAGGTAAGACCTGAGCCAGCCAAGGAGGTAAGCAAGAGCTTACCTGTCACTGTCACACTACTTGCATTTACCTTGAATTAGCCAGTAGGTAACTGAGAATGAGGTGGGTCGGGGGTTCTCTTGGTTCTGCAGGAATACGGTATTTTCCACCCCAGCTCCACAGTCTGTGCATTCCTCTTCTGAAGGCACATGCCCGTAGCCTTTCTTAAAACACTTAAGTGGGACAGGGCATGGAAGAAGTCACTCTTTTCTTTGAAAGTCTCTCTGTGTCTGCCCTCTATGATAGTCTGTTTCACCAGTATGTGGGGACTTACGTTCCACTCTTTAATTGTAGAGGATTCAAGCCTATACCTTCCAGCTCCTCATCATGAAAGAAGTCCCTGAGCCAAACCATTGCAAGCTCGGCTGCAATAGTACATGCTCTCTTCTCATGGTGCACAGTGGTGGCATTTGTACTGACAAAGTATTGGACAGAGATGAGAGAAAGCAGAAGAGAAATCGTACCCTTGCAGCTTACAGAAACTTGCCTTCCTGGGGAAGGGGGTTCTTGGCTTCTCCTTCTGGGAGTATTTCACTGTTCCACATGAAAGAGATTGCGGATAAAACCAGATTCGTGTCCTGTCTCCAGAGGCACTGCCGTAACAGTGGGTCACATTTCCTCTAGTATGCAGTTTGTCCAATCAATGACAAATGTTTTTCTTAAAGTCCTTTAAGACCTGCTTTAATTAAATTTTCAGGCAGGAAAAAAAATAATCACTGAGTAAACCCAAAGGTATGGTAGACTTATTTAGGCAGAGGGATGCCCGATTCCTGAGTTCTGATCAAATGCTTCTGACTGCTTTGTCTCGTCACAAACAAGATGCAGAAACTGTCCTTTTGGGTATAATGGGACGTCACTTGACATGGAAATTGTGGTTTGCTCTCTCTGTGGAGTCTGTCGTGCCTTCAGAGGCTGGTGGCAGGATTTTTAGGGTCACATCATGGCAATCTGGAGACCTAAAGGCCGTTATGAAGTCTTGGTGTAGGTACCCAACATTGACGTTGAATCTGTCCCTTAGGCTATTTTGAATCTTACTGATGATATTTCGTATTCTGTGGCACAGTTAAAAACAAATGTGGTTTCCGTTGGCATTTGTCTTTATAGAACATGGCAGATGCAAACTGTATCTCTCAAAGGTTTGAAGTTTGTTGTTATTTTTCTTCTTAAATGTTGTCTGGAAATGTAGCTGCCAATGTTCAGCTGTCTGGGATAAGGTATAATGGAAATTGTATCCTTGCCAATGTAAGAATCCCTGCAAGGCATTTCTGAGTATGTATTTGCATAATGAAGCATAGAGGTATTTCTATAGAATGTTTTTGAAAGAATTTTGCTGTAATATATTACAGTTATATATATACACACATATATACAGGGACCTCCCCCTCCAACTCAGGGACAGCATTTAAATACACAAAACAACTTTATAGGCTTGCTTAAATCTCACTGACTTGGTATGTTTAAGTACTCTGCTGAATTATGAAATTCCTCAACTTAGTGTCTTTGGAAATACTATCTATGTTGCTGTAGTTTTATGGTTCTGGTAGGTTTTGAGATACTTCAGTGGAAAAGGGTATTTAGCTTTGTAGAAGCTTTTTTAACCTCACTGCACTCTAACTTCTTTACGTGTTGGGCACTTAAGTTGTGATTAGACAGTTGTAATTTTCAATGTGATATATTTTATTAATGCACAATGATCTCAAGAGAGGACAAACAGAAATGTTCTGCATCAGGAAAAAAAAAAGTAGTATTAAATGATATGCCCCCAAAATCAGAACTTTTCAACGCATGTGTTCCTGGGGGCAAAATTCTGTCCTTGAGCTCTTAGTATCCACAGAGGGAGCAGTGAAAGACCATTAGGACAATCTTCTGAGTATTACTGGAACAGCAGTAGGATGCTTTTCCCCAGTGTAGGTGGGTCAGCATGGGAGTCACAGAATCCAGTACGTGAATGTGTCCCCTGGCTTTCATTATTAATGTAGAACCATCTGCCGTGCGTATGTTTCCAACCGTGACTGTAACGCCTATCAGGAATAATGTCAAAATACTGTAATAATGCTAAACCCAGTGAAAAGAAGAGGAAATATATGTATGCTTTATAAATGTATTTATTAAATACAGTATATTTTCTTTTAGTTGAAAAATTTCAGCTATCAGTTTTTGTTTGCAGCAACGATGTATCAACAAAAGTGAAATTATGTTTTCTAAGAAACAGTAGTACTTTTGCACCTTTCAGAGTTAGCAAATGTGCCTCTAGTTGGGTATAAAACAATCTCTCCATCTCCGAAAGTATTAATCTGTTCTTACACTGCATTGAGTGCTTGCGGCTCATTTTATGCGTCACTGATACTCGGCCTGTATGGAAAACAGTGCCTCTGATGCATATATTAGTAGCAGTCATTTCAGATTAGCCATCTAGGTCTAATTACAGATGTTGGAAAACACCAACTTAGCCAACTATGGCATCTAAATGGATGAGGTCAGATTGCTTGAAAACCGACATAAGATGACAAAACTAAACCATCACTTACCCCATCACGTCGCCCGTGTTGGCATCAGTTAGCACGTTGCACTGTCAGATTTGTAATGAGGTTGCAGGATATGGCCCTTATGTTTGTTGGTGAAGAAAAGATATTTTGTTCCTTTTTGTCTGATAATTCACGTGTCCTGCGTGTTTTCTTTGTTTCGTTTAGGTTTGGAGAGATATTACATTGCTGCTACTGAAAGTGATGCTCTGATATCGTTTACAATTCACTGGAATAATTGTGAGTTGTGCAAACTGCTTTGTACCTTTTCTAATTCCCACTGGCTTGATTAGCAACACATTCACTCTTATATTGGCTGAAAAAGTGATAATTAGCTCGGACTTCATGAATAAAGCTGGGAAGATTCTTTTCTGACAAGTCATAAATTTGCTGAGAAGCAGAGTCAGATAGAGATCAGAAGTATTTGCGTTTTCAAGGGTGATTATTGCCGGTAGCTTTGACTGAAGAAGAAAGATGATTTCCCCAGATGCTGCAGTGTCTTGTTTCAGCATTTTCAAAACTCAATCTTTACTCTTTTCTTTCAAAATATTTTGGAGCTTTTTACTTTTGAAATGTTTTTTCCTTAAAGAAAGAATATTTTTAAGGATTAAATAACTTGAAAATAAAAGGAAGCATTTCATTTTGGATTGAAAATAATGTTTCAGGTTGACCCAAAATGAGATTTATTATATGTATTATTATTGTATTATTTTGCAGCAGTATCTGTTTTCTTTAAATTCAAACTGCCCCCCCGCCCTTCTTGAACGTTTTTGTTTACTTTGAGTGCTCAAATCTGTCATCAGTCCCACTCTAATCTAGAGTTTATATGAAAAATCACGTGAAAGTTTCCAGCAAAATGCATGTAATTAATGTTTCAGAATATGGACAATATCTCCACATAAAGCAGACAGTTGCATCAGAATATGTTATGGGAATAGTACGCTTTACCAAACAGCCAGTTTGTGTTAGCAGCTTTACAAACACATTTTGTAACAGTCAGATCTGAGAGAAGATTCACTGCTTCCTCCAGTTTCCTGGAGAGAGTTGGAAACCAAGAATCGGTGCTCGCCGTCAAAGTCCACGTTTTCAGAAGGTGTAGCCTCAGCCTTATGCGATGGTGTATTCAGTCCCTTCTGCTGCATCACGGGCAGCTGAGCTGGGATGGCTGCAGTCGTGGGGTTCAGAGAAGTCCCTTGGTCTCTAGTGTCTCATGGAAGATGACCATCGGCCACATCCATCATGAAAGAAAGCTGAAGTAATTGCTCTGATGTGCTGCAGATCAGTCTGTATTCATTTGGTTGAGTGGTAATTCTGAAGGTTAAAATGGTCGCGTTGAATATCAGTTTTAATTGTAACCCTTCTGGTCAGAGAGCCTTTGAAAGGAAGGGGCTGTTGGTTTATATAGTCCGTGCAGTGGTCTGTGAGTGTAACTTCATCGCGTTGTTGAGCGGGTTTTAGATGCAGAGGTGCTGAAGGTGGGTGCTTCCTCCTCTGCCCTCGTTGGGTTAATTCCTGCCTGTGAGGCGGTCCTCAGCTCCTGTGCATGAGACAGGGATGGCTGGCCTTGCTTAACCTCTTCACTCTTCCCACTGAAATTACCGGGTTTTATTCCAGCTGTTTGATTAGGTGGATGCAGTTTTTCTTCTGGTAAGTAGAGGTTGATGTTTACCTAGATGGCTCACGTGCAATGCTCCTAACCATGCTGTATTAACTTTCCAATAAATAAATTTCTGTTTAACAGCCTTTGCACAGAAAACAGTTCAGATGTCCCCGGGGAACAGGCAAATGAAGCTATTACCGAGTACACTTCAGATATATTTTCCTGTCTATTCTGTTTCCCATTGTCTCACGTAATCTTTTGTGCCTGCGTGTGCTTGTCAGGTCAAGTATTCTGCAGTTGAGAACATGAAAATCTTTAAGGAAAAAAAAAAAAAGCGCTGTCACATCAATTGGGTATCTGCCGAATGACTGCGTGCCAGCCATATGTGTTTGGGGAATGCTGGTGAGTGACCTTGTGGGCAATGCGATTTGTGTTCGTGACCATTTGCACTTCTCGTCTGCCACCTCACATTCCAGGATGCAAAATCCATGTTTCAAACTCCAAGTTTTCATTATTGACTTCAAGGTATGACAAGAAGGTAGTACATCCTTGGGAGGTGACGTGGATTGTTTATTTTCCGCAGTTAAAAGAAATAAAAGTGTAATAAATATTTCATGATGTTCCTACAAGCATCAGGAAACTCCTACCACCTAGAGAAATAAATTTCCTGAAACAGAAATAGTTGTGCGTCAAGCTTTAATGCACAGGTTTTTTGTACATGCCTCTTCCGTGTATCTTTGTTGTGCATGCCTGGAGTTGGGCAACTTCAGACAACTTAATTCTGCTAGAAATTGAAACAGCTGAGAAACTTAGGGGGGAAAAAACCACAGAATCGTTGGGCTGTTGCCTCTCCAAGAGCTGTGCTTCAAATCGGTTGTACCAGCAGTTGTACAGTTTTGTAGCGGAAGATAAACGTGGTGCAGTGCATACAGCGGGTTGTGCATCCCTGTTCATACAAACTGTCACTTCCAGGCACCGGAGAAGATGGAGCTTCTGCCTTGCCCTGCCTTCTCCTGAAGACTGCAGGAGGAGACGTTCGCCTCCCTCTGTGCTGAGGGCAGGCTGAAGGAAATGGATAGCTCTGTGTTTCCCAGGGCACAAGAAAGCGTTCGCCTGTGTTTGCCGGTGACTACACCTGTGCTTTGTCCCTCTTCCCCAGGGAGACTGCCTGTTCCCAGCGGTGGCTTCTTACAGCTCCCTTCCCACATGTTTTCAGAGGTGAAACCTGCTTCTTCCCGCCTCTCTCTGCTTTGGTCTTGGTCTCTGACTGTCATCGTGGCTCTCCCTCCCTTATTTGCTGGTTCATAGGGAAAGATGCTGGCAATTCATTCATGCGTTACACGAGAATTACACACACGCTCATACGTGTCCCACAGCAGGCCAGCATAGCCCTGCGTCTGCTTACACAGAGGTAAGCGTGGCACAGGTAGCAAAATACAGCACCAGTTTCTTTATCACGTGTCTGCCTTCCAGGACAGTGGAGGAATGACTTTCATGGTTGTAAAGGTCCTGTCCTTAAATGTGAACTGCTTTAGGATGGATTTTGTCCCGTAATTAATTTGGAATTCTGTAGTGGTTTCGGGGCGGGGGTCTTTGTAGAGTCTCCATCTGTGGTACCCTGTGCACCTACTACTAATTGGTGTCTTTGTTCATTTGGGTGTTCCTGGCTGACCACTCGGTCCATGCTTTCCCAGACTTGAGATGCGTATCCCTTTCGTGTAGGCGTTTGGTAAACTCTTGGTAACTCCCCAACACCCTTCTGGCCAAATCTCATCGTTCACACACAGCTCATCCACTCGTCTGGTAGCATGTAGGAGACTGGCCCCTCGCATCGGTCCAGCCTGAAAGTACGAGTGCTGCTGGCCGTGTCCCTGTGGTGCCTCGCTGGCCTGGGGGTTGAGGAAGGGACGCTGGAGCCTCTCCTGCTCCTTTGGGCTGGGCTCGGGACGGGGGCTGTGCCGAGGACACCATCTCCAGCCTTCTGCAGCCCTGGCGAGGCCGAGCCATGGTGGTGCTTGACGGTGCTCTCAGATGGCTTGCAGCCGGTCAGCGCTGCAGCTCAGCGCTGGAGGCAAGCCGGCCGAACCACCGTGCCCTGGGCGGCACAGCCAGGGGCATCTCCTCCCCGTGACCACCTCCCCTTGCTGTCTGCCCGTCCCTCCGCAGGGGCTGGCTGTGCCTCCCTGCCGCTCGCCGGCAGGCCGCGGCGCAGCTGGCCCGCTGCCCAGTGCGTCAGGGCTCCTGCCTCACCTTCACGTAGCTTTCTTCGCTCTTCGGCATCTGTTCTGGGGCCTCGGGCAATTCCTGCGCGGCACCACTGTGCGTCGGTGGCTTTCACAGCGCTGCAGTTCAGCAGTGATGGTTACCTCTGTGTACCTCTTAATTTCTTTTCGTGGGTCATACACTGTGTATCCCTGGAACTGGCCACCTCATTCCAGTTAATCTTGCAGTTGGTCACTGTTTGCTGTCGTTATCTTCAATGTACCAGTCAAAGACTTAAAACAAAAGAAGTCTGCAGTGATCCCGTGGTATGACTTGTGTAACACAGGTCTCCCGATTTCCCTAAATTAAGGAATTAATCCTATTTAAATTTGAGCAGCCTGTAGATAAATATTGATCTCAATTTTAAAAAAAGTTTAGTAATGGAAAACTGACATTATTAAAAAAAAGGTTACGCAAAATCAGTATTAATGATCTAGAGAGCTTTTTGGCTTAGCTGTTGAATCAAAGTCATCCAGACCTGCTGATACAGGACTGCCTATCGTGCTAACGTTGCTTAACTTCTTTCTAAGTTATTGTTGGATTAGAAGTACACTGTTACCATTATCATGATATATTATGTCATCCAGCCTTATCTCAACTATAGAAAAGAAATATTGTAATCACCGCTTCTTTTTTTGCATTATACTTGGTGAGCCATATGACGTCGTGATTCTTTTTCCTAAAATATTGCACGGAGATTTTGTTGGGTTTTAATTCTGCTAATAGACTTTTTCTTGAATCTGTTAAAGTCTTACAGCAGTTCTCTATGGCTGATAGTTTGTGGTTTCTGTGCATCACCATCTAATTCCACTTTCTCCCCATCAGTGAAATATCAGTGGCTCGTAAATGAGGAACAGCATTTTTAGGTGGTGTATCATCCGCTAACCTGCTCTCACTTCCTTTCCAACAAAAGTTTTAATTACTCATTTTAATTATCTAATCACGCTTTTCTTCTCACCCCAGTATTTTTATTATTATCAGCTTACATTTTTCCCTATACGTTAATTGTTCTGACTTCTCCTGTCTAGCACACAGGCTTCTCGTTCCAATGCAGACACGACATCTTCTCTTCCTGTCTTTAGGAATGTAAAATAAATTTGTTTCCCAAATCTTGATTTTTGTCTTGGATGAATATTCATTTGTTCTCTCCAGCCATTCTCCTTTTTGGTATCAGTTTTATCACCCTGATTGACCTCTTTCTTGCAAGGTTGGCTCCCCTTCTGCTGAGTTGGAGGACATCTGGGTTATCAGCCTTTTTCCTTAAGAAGATGGGCAATGTCCCACACAACCAAACCCTTCTGCCTTTGAGGGTTGCTCACACATCTGTTCACTGGGTTAATCTTGGACCAAAGGGAAGCGTAATAACATTTCAAGATGAAAGGCGATTTGGGAGGATGTGCAATAGGGAACAGATGTTGCATTTGGCTGTTTGTCCCAGTGCATCCCTCTGCTGGCCGACAGTTCCGGTTTATCTGAGTTGGACCCGCACCAGCTGGCTTTTATCCCGATGCCGGACATTTGTCTAAGCGGGGGGTGAAAAACCACTGTGCGTCTATGAGAGGTGACGTGCCTCATCACACCAGAGGTGTTGCAGCCCAGACCTCACCGGGCGCGCCTGCGGGGAAGGCAGCCAGGTCGCATACTCGCTGTCTTTGTCCATTGCCCTGTGGACCTTCACAGCTTCAGTGATTTTATCCTAGTCAAAGGCACAAATCTTTGCTCAAAATGGCTGGCCACTGCATTTTGTACTCGCTGTACCCAGAATGGGCAGGCTGGAGCTTAGCTGTTACTTCACAAGCTTTGGTTTACACAAAATGCGTTTGCTTCTGTAGCACAATGTTTTGCATGAAAGTGGTAAGCACTCCTATGGAGGTCTGCGTTGCTTTTGAGTGGATGGTAATTTCCAACTGCAGGGAGTTTTTATTAAAATTCCCTTACTGCTACAAGTTCTGCAGCTGGCACTGTTGCCTTTGAGTGGTTTGTCTCCTCTCTTAAAGAGGACCCCAACCCAAAAGAAATCTTATGTCTGCCAGGCTTTCCTCTCAAACAGATACCAGCAAGTAATGCATTTCCGTCACAATTTGCAATTTCAAGAAAACTTCTCTGAGACTGAAGGAGGTGTGCCGCTGAGCCTTTCTGTATGTTGGCCTGCTGTAGGCAGGAGCAGCATGGCTGCGCAGGGTGGAGACAAGGGGAAAGGTGGCCTAGTGCAGGGCTCTAACAGAGACGCAACCCTCAGTTGTAAGAGCTGAGGGTAGCCTGAATAGATAACACTGGTGTAACAGAAACGGAGGAAGGGGGAAACGATAAAAATATCAATTGCTGCCTGTATGTGCCATTGACTGTGTAATACACCAGCGTGACAACTCAAGGGCTCGGCACGCTCTGAGCTTGCAAGGGCCCAAGCGCAGTGGGAGACATGGCGTTGCGCTACAGGGTGCGGAGCCGTCCAGCTTAGTGCAAAATGACCTGTATCTCTTCGCGATCGTGCTCTTCCCTCCGGGATCTGAGTTAGCGTTGGCTCTGGCAACCTCCGTGCGCTCAGAAACAGTGACTTTAGCGTAGGCTGGAGCCTACAGCTCAGAAGAACATTGTGGCGATTTAGTTTCTCTTTGCTTCAGAGAAGGCGATCGGAATGAATTAATTTTTTTCTTTTTCTCATGAAAAAAGCGATACACCCTTTATGCCACTCCTTGCCTGCTGTATTCTGTAATAGGTCTTCCTTGCTTTGATTGTGAAGACCGGATGCTCCCTGAGGCTGAAGGATCAGTACAGCCTTCGGGAGAGCGCGCGTAGGCAGTCCTCCTGTCAGGCTGAGGAGTAAGTCTAGAGAGCGGCCACCTCCTTGGCGGGGGGCAAAGTCGGACATCCCCAAGCCCTGTGGCTGGGGGACCGAGGAGGTGACCTGTGTCTGCTATCTGAAACCCTGTAGCACGTGAAAAGACTGAATCTGTAGTTACGGTGCTTGGGGGTGGGGGGCTGGGGTTTAAGTTGTGGAGACTGCTGTGCAGGAGAAAGGAGGAGGGAGCCGAAGAAAGCGGGAAGAGGCTGTCTGGAACCGTGTGAGTAGCAGCAGGCTTTCTGGTTTTGTTTCACTTGGAGTTTGTTGTTGTTGTTATTCCAAATAAACTTCAGGCTTCTTTTTCAATTAACCATGGAAACATTTATTCGGACCCCACAGTCAAAGCAAGTAGAAGCTTTAAACTTAATAGTTTTGTAAAAAGCCAATAGAGAAATCAGCAGATTGCCTCCAATGCCACAAGTTGCCTCCTAGCACCTTCCCTTCTGCATTTTGCTCCAGGTCGAGGAGAGACCCTGGCCTTGGATGATCTGAGGGGCGAAGTCGTCTTGTCTGAAGACAATGCGATCTTGTTTCTCCTCCTTTTCCTGCCTCCCAAACTCTTGATTCCGCATCCAGGGGTCCTTGGCTGAGGTCGTCCGCGAACTGCAGAGCCGATGAGCAGCACAAAGTATAGTGCTCACTGCGGTGTTCGTGGCCTCTCCTGGCAGGGCCACATCAGCAGATAGCCGAGAGGTTCATGGTACGTAGTTTTGCTGTCAAAGGTGAGCTCCGCTATTGGCCACGTTCCTAAATTTGTAGCCAGCTTGCACACTGGCATATGTACCAGTTTGCTGGGTCTGTGTGGAGGCTAGGCTCTTGTGTTTCTTGCTGGGAAGATTGTGGTAGATGAAGAAGAGGAGAGGAGAAGTACGATAGACATAGTTGGTCCAATTAAAGAAAGATCTAGTAATACAGATGTACGAATACGATCTTGTTGAAAGTTACTTTACAGCAGGTTACTAAAATTTGATTTTATGACTTTGTTGGTGTAGCGTGCATAGTGCTCGGCATGGTTAACTGGGGAGCTGCATTCAAAAGCCAACCCAGGGAACAGGGGCAGTCTCCCTCCCTCCTTCATGCTCTCGTTCCTGGGGAGAGGTGGTAGCTAGACGCCAAAGATGAAGGCAGGCTAATGAGGAGCATATTTGAAGAGACTGGGGGAAGTCAGATAAATAGTTATCTGTGGTAGCTTTAGCAGGAAAGTTTTAAAATACCTTTTTTTTTCCCTAAAGACATTCTTAGCCACAGAAATAATCTGCTTTCAGATTCTCAACTTGCTCCCACAGCCTTGAAAATTTCTGCCTGTTTTACTGAATGTTTCAGATAGCTGTAATAGAAAATGTGCCTGCTATGGGGCTGGGGAGGTTGATGTTGCCTGCTGCGGGGGAAAAACTGCTTCTGGGTGGCAATTACAGTTCTAGTCCCAGTAAGCCGTAAGCTTCATCTCTTGCATTGGCTTATGTGGCTGCCCACGTTAAAAAAAAAAACAAAACAGCAAAAAAACCAACAAACCAAACCAAAACCATAATCTCCAAATAGCATCAAATGCAGCAGTCCAGATGAACCATGGGTCACTACGTAGCTGTACTTTGTTGTGCACGGGGTCTTCTCTTTCGGTATAGTTCAAGATTTCTCTCCTGTTGGAAGCCCTTCTGGGAGGACCCATGTAATTGCCTGCAGGATCATTTCTCCTTCTCGCTGACTGCTCCTAGCAGCCGTGTCTGACAGCGGGGGAATGTTCCGTGACAGGCGGAGCCGGGCCAGTGCCGGCCATCAGGCTGTGGTGAATTGAACCTGGATTAACTGAACTTGTTCTTGCAAGAGCTGGAAATGATCATAAGTTGTACTTCATGAAGATCTCCACGTAAGATTTAATTTCTCCAGAGTAGCTTTCCCTTGAGAAGTTCTTCATAAACTCAAATTACTTGATAAATAGTTGATAAACTGAAATTTAAAAATGTTTTTACAGAATCAAACTATTTTCCTTGCACAATGTTGTTGAAGAATGAAAAGAAGAGAATAATTGTTGTCTTGTAAAACCCTAGTGACAGGTCAGATGATACGCTATTTTGGGGGTGTTTCTGAGGCCAACTAAAGTGAAGATGTATTTTACCCAGGGACTTTATTGCTTCATTTTTAAGTGCGGTGTCTCATAACTGGAATTAACTATGTAGTCCTTTCCTAGGGAAAAATGTGAATTTGAACTGTGAGCATAGCTCTGTAGACTTTTTTTATTGTTTAAATGCTTTGGTTTCGTGTTTATTTGGCTTTTATGCCAGTATTGATACCACAGTTTATTTCCCGATTTTAGCCAGTTCATATAGAATATTTTAAAAAAACCAAATCCCCAAACCCATAAATATTACTGTTCACTGAATAGCTGATATGAATGTTTTCTGTTTATGTATGATCTCACTGAATTTAGATTGTAATGTTAAAGGGGATCTTTAGCAAAATCCTGTGGCTGGAACTTGAGAGAAGCAGCTGTTATATTTAAAATTAGCACATAAAATGTCATTAAAATAATGATAGAGGTTCACAGAGTTGCACTCTAAGCGCTAATCATCCTATCTTGTGGATGGGTTGACTGCTGTGCCTTACTCCATGGTGCTTCATGCCTGTGGACGATTGGCCTAAAATAATCGGCAAAAGGCTGGAGGTGGTAGAAATAGGAGCACAGATACGGGTAATGTGTCACATCTGCCGGATACCTGCCTGCTGAACCCATCAGCTAAATTAAAATTTCTTTCTCCATCCTTGATCTTTGCCAGTGTCACTGTTAGGTGTAAAGTATTATACTCTGTGGGGTGTCCTGAGGATTTTCAGTGTACCGACTTGAATTGGCAGGGGAAGAAAAAATTACAACGGACTAGGGATATTATAAGTCGCGTAGGGAGCTAGAAAGCTACCAGGGTTGGGGTTTTTTTGGCAAGCTAAAATAGCAACATGGAGAAATGATGATTGACTAAGATTGTCCAGGGGAGCTGTAATTGTAATCCATGGCTCTTCTCTGTTCATTTAGCTGAGATTTCATAAAGGACTCAGTCAAATCAGCACCTACACCTTTACGAATGTGCACTACTCTTTATTGTTTGTCTGCTTGCAAATTCATTGTTTTCCGTAGTACGCTAGGAAAAGTTAAAATTCATGTGAGACTGGAGGTTAATTGCAAAGAATGCTTAAACGGTTAGGAAGTCTTTAAATGTTAAATTAGGGCAGAGAAGGGAAATAAAGTTAGGGGTTTTTTAAATGGAAAGCTACTACAAGGCTGGTATTTGTCCGTAGCTCACTGTCTGTACACATGAATGGATCACAGCCTCTCCTCTTTCAGGACTTTGATGCACTTTAATAGACCTTAGTCTGTTTTAAGGTGTATATGAGCACACATCAGATAAAATTTTCAAGGAAAGGGATGGTAGCCCACACATTGGGAATTTCAAACTAGATTCTGTGTTTATACCAAAACGCTGGATGATCTTTCGTGGCCTTTCTATATCAAAGTGCTGTTACTCTGAAATTGGTATTGTTTTGTATCATAAATCTCTATGTTGGGAGTATTTATTTTTATGAGCTTTTTGAGAATAAAAGTTACAATATTCATTTTAAAAGAGACTGAAATGATGAATGTATGACTTTCAGTATCCATTTTTTGATTCTTACATAGAAATTGTCTGTCAGACTTGCACACAGCATGCTCGCTGCAATTTGCCAGTGTTTTCAGTGGGAACCCGCTACAGTAGTGGCCTGTTTTGTCATAGCTGAGTTTAGGAACTTAATACTAAGTTCCAGGTTTTAGAAATGTGTTTAGAAATGATGGGGTATGATTTGTGATGTATTTTTGCATACTTTTCCTTAGATAATAAAACATGCTATGACATAGCCCCACAGAAAAATGTGTTAATGGTGAGTATGTCTTGATTTTCACAATGAACTTAGAGAGCAAAAAGCCGTGCACGTACCTGAATATCTGCAAAACCAGGGCGTGTAATCCCACTTCAGGAAAGCAGCCCGAATCAGGAGAGCGTCCAACCCATGTTTGAATCTAAACCATCCTATTAACTTGAAAATCCCACTGCCTTTTTGTTGGGCTTTAATAGGCACAAATGATCCCATAAATTGACATACTTTTCAGAGCAGGGGCTTAAAGAAAAATACTGCTTTTACTGTTGGTATAGTAGCCAATCTGACTGAACTGAAGATACTATCCTGGCAATGTCAACGAATAGAGTAATCCTTTCGCGTTTAACTTACGTGTTTTAACTTCTGATTTGCTTTGAATAAATCTATTAGGAAAGGATAATGGGAACATTTTGTTCTTCATCATTTTTATTGAGAAGAACATAATGAAATAACTTACACTGTATGAAACGTTACATGTATATGAATCTTGGCATGAACTTGGGGAATAGACATTGTTTGATCTCGGTTGTCATTTCATTCAACTTTTAATTAACTTTTTACATGCAAGTCTCAATAGACTTATTTTATACTAGAAGCGATGGGAGCAATCCTGAGGCTAATCCAGTCCCTGAAAAAATCGTGCTAGAAAGGAAAAATTGTACAAACCAGTGGTGGTTAAAGAAATAATTTGTGTGCAAAGACTTTGTTCACCTTGTTTTGTCTTTAGGTTGTCATTGACACTTCTATGTTTTTATTCCATCCACATAACGCTAGCAGTAACACTTCCATTGTTATCTGTGCTCCTCTGCTAAGCGGAATATTAAACAAAGTATCTGAAACAAAAATTCCTGCATGGTTGAAAAAGTATTAAGAGGTTTGTTTCCTGAAATTCATACCTTGTTTTCGGTTTCCACTCAAGTTCTTTGAGCTGGTGATGGCGATAGAAAATACATACAGCTCTTGCTAGCTGCCTTCTTCATTTGCTTCTCACAGGGAGGATCGTTAGCCCAGAAGCAGAGGAGACAGCTCGGGAAGGGAAAGCAGCAAAGTATTAGTTCCTGCTGTGATACTGGTGTCTTGGTGTCTCTTGCCAAATCCCCTTCTCCGGTGTTGTCTAATTTGGCCTTTTGCTATTAGGAGCAGAAACTCGAAGCTGAGGGCTTTTAACTTCTGCGTGATTTCAAATGAGGCTGCTTCAATTCTGCTGTGTAATTAGCAAAGGAAATACAGCTTGTTAGAAGAACTCGAGAGGGGATTGAGAAGGAGTTGAGAAGTGGGATTAGTCTCTTCCCATTCATCCCTTCGTACAGTTCTTCCTTTCTTTTCGTTCTGCAACCTGATTTAGTTTTGTTTCCCTCTTCCTTATCTGACACACAGCATCCTATGCATTGCATATGTTTATTTTCTGTTATCTTTTCTGTCGCACCTCATCTTCTGGTTTTATTCCTTCTATTCCACATATGCTGTTAAAATGTAATGCCCCTACGAAGGGAAGGAGCATGGACACAAGCAAGGAGGCAGAATGAATGCTGCTGTGGAACGTGCATAAGCACGGCGGTTGTTCAGCATTCCTTGCCTCTGGTCTGACCTTACGCAGGAGTATTGAGGCACGGGAGCCGCTTTCACAGAGCTGTTCAGTGGCAGCCTCTTTTGACAGGAAGAGCAACATTTTTATGATAATCTCTGAGACAGTACGGGTTCAGAAAGCCACAGGATGGGTCAGTACCACCAGCTCAGCTGCCCTACAGCTCCTTCAAGGACAAGTCTGCTTGGGTATATACTTTGCATGGAAATGGCAGGCGACTGGCAACTTTGAGCACCCATAAACCTTGTAGATAATGATATTATTATAGATATTATTATTTATTCTCTTAAGGCAAGAAGACAGGAATAGTAATGGAATTTTTGTGGGGTATAGGAGACAAGGGGGAAGTGTTAGCAAGATGTTTTATAAGCCTCACAAAGAGTAATTTAAGCGAGTGCTGTATTACACGTAGTGAAAGGCAGTTCTTTCTGCTGGAAGACCTCTTTTGGTGTGTTTTAATGTGTTTATTTTTCAAAGTGACAGATGGGAACCCAGGTTATTTTTAAAATAAATCTGCCTAGTCCTTTAACTTATAGTAAGCAGTTCCCCACCTCTACCTCCCCCCCCCCGCAAGACTTCTGGACCAAACAGGTTCTATTTATTTATTTATTCATTTCCTTATTGCAAACTCTGCAAGGGCTTCTCGGATCCCCAGGAGGTCCTCCTTCTGTTCATTGCTCATGCAGCACATTCACCCGTGACTCGTTACCAGCCTTTGCTTTCTGCTGTCTTCCATCCGCTACACCCTGCCCTGCTGGCGCTTCCATCCCTCGACAGGTTCACGTAATCCCGTAGTAGAAGCAAGGCTCCCTTCCTCCAGGACACTGCACCTCCTCCCCACACTCTCTTCTCAAAGGATGCACCAGGGAAGCTGAAAGCACGTCGAACAGGCACTGTCCATCAGAGGAGTTAACAATACTTGTTCTGCAGTCAGCAGTTGTTGTCCTAACTCCTGGTAGGAGATGTTTCTAGAGGCTTTTACATTTCTAGCCAGCTAAAACCAGTGTATATGTTCAAGCCTTTGTAAGACCTGGAAGACGGAATGTGTTGGCTGTGGAGTGCAGAAACTTGTTTTTTCAGGCTCCCGGGGCAGCCGGCTGTGCCTGTTAGTCTTAATGGCTTCATTCTTCTTTGTTTAGATCCTTAGTGGTGTTGCACACCTTGATAGATATGTTCCATAATTAGACTGCAGTACAGAGCAAGGGTGTCTTTTCTTAGGGACCTTTCAGGAGATGTGGCACAGTAGTCTGTGATCTTTCAGGGCTTGAGGGACAACAGGTTAAAAGCCACTGCCTTAACCAGCAATTCTTACGGGTCTCAGTGGCTTGCTTTGCTGTTCTTGCAGTCTTAATGAGTGTGTTCGACTCTTTGACTCTGCAGCAAAGAGCTTGCTTTGTGCAATATGGAAATCATAGCTTGGCATCATTGGCGTTTTTTTTTTTTAAATACCAGTTATTTCTTGAAATACCTTAAAGATCAAACTAATGCTGTCATCTATCAGACATCTTGCCCTGGTTACTGATATAGGTCCTGTCCTCTGTGTTTTCTTGTTGATTTGGTCAATAAAATTCCAGCTGTGCCTGCAGTTGTATCTTCTGGTTCATAAGGGTGATGATGGTGGCTATATGGATGCTTCCTGACAAGGTTAATAAGATATTGTTGTCGTCTGGATTTCAGAGCTACAGCAAGCAGTCGAATGCATTTTGCTCTGTTCTTGCTTAGGAATTGTAGTTTTAATATTTTCTGTCATTTCTTATCTTGGAAGTTTCTCCCTTCCTTCCTAATGGCAGTTTACATTAATGTGTACTGTTTTCTGCACCAGGCTCTCCTTTTAGAGACTTCAGATAATGAAGAATGTAGTGTCTTTGTGAAATAATGGTGTGGCCTATTTGGCTTTCTTTTTTCACAAGCTCATTACAGATGTATTTCACTGGCTGCATAGTGTGCGGGTGTTAATTTATTTAGCACTTGTTTGCGTCTGAAGTCTTATACACCGTGTCTTATTAATTGCCTATATTCTATTTTGGCTCCTAAAATCAGCTTGGTTTCCCTCAGTCCTTCATTATAAACCCCTGGACAGGGCACAGACTGGCCATGAGAGAGTGATCTGGACTCTGGCGTTCATCACGCCGTTGGTCTGCCAAAACCAGGGCTTGCCTGACCTTCAGAACATGGCAAGTCCGGATGGTTTGTTTGAGCTTCTGCCTTAACATCGTGTTTCTGCAGAGTCCTTTATCTGATACTGTGTCAGGTTGGTTCGAGCTATTTTTAATGTGTGAGACTTCCTGTTATTTTTAATTGCTTTCTGCTCTCTGTTTTGAAATTATTTTACAAATTGAATGAACCCGTCATTAAAATTAAGCACGTGTGCGTACAAGTGCGCGCACACACAGTATTACGATGGATCTGAAAGTGCTGGCAATACACTGGTAATACAGAGAGAGATTTAATAATTACCTCACCATTTCTCTAGTGTTTGGACAAAAAGTTTAAGTAGAGTTTTCACACTGCGAAAAAATGAAATCTGTGTTTATTCTTCCTGCAGTTGGGGCAGGCGATAGGCTGATGCTGCTGTTGTTTCTAGGAGCTTCAGAGCCAAAGACATTGTAAAAGTGCAGCTGTGAATTCCTAAAGGAGAAGGAGACCTGGTTAAAAAGCTTGGGGGTTTCGTGTATGGAGAGATTAAAAATTATTTGCCTGCCTTCTTGAAGGTTATGGGGGTATAATTTTTCATGTATGTCACACATCCATCCATAGTTGTTTCTTTATTGTTGTATTTTCCATAGGATTACAAAAAGCTGATTCAGACATGTGCTAAGTTGCATGTAGGCAAAGATGTGGGCGAGCAGTTCTAATAATTACCATTTTACAGAATCTGAGGAATACTGCAGACAATGAACTGCTTGCCCTAAATAAGCTTTGAGATTAAATAGGACTTGGGAGGCGCTGGCAAATAAAGAGTATTTGACAGGTTAAAGGGCTTGCCATAAAGAACCGGGTGCGTGGATAGATGCGGTCTGGAGTACAGACGGCGGCCTAGGCTTTATGTGGGCTTTAAATGGAATAAATATGTATAAGTTGTTTTGTCAGCTTGACAGCTCTCTTTGTTGCTATGCTTTGTTCCCACTCCTGAAAGCACACAGCACTTTATTTAAAAAGACTCTTACTCTGCACTGTGTTCAAACTTGTCACAGCGTCCAAGAACAGTGAAGTTTTGCTGACAACTGAACTTAGTCAAAGTTACGGCACAGTCTTTGTGGACATACAGAGTGAACTCTTCCAGGGTAGGGGCTGAAAGTAGGAGAGTATTTCGCAAGGGCATGAGGAAGGTGCCAGGTTTATAGCCTGACTCCTGAAAGAAGTGCATTCTGAAAGATCAGTTTTTCACTAAGCCTGAGCCGTGCCAATTTGGACTAATGTGTGTCATTTGGACTATAAATAAGTGGGCCAAGCCTACTGGCGTGCCAGTATAAATACGCTAGTACTGGTATAATTGTTTATGTAGCTCCTAGTGGCAGTGTTAGAATTATTTTATGAATCAAATAAAGCTTGTTAGTGGGATTAAAAAGGATAACTATAATGCTGTAAATTTATACAACGTATTACTGAGATGCAAAAGTATGCTTTACTCTTAATGTTGTCCACACCAGAGGTATACTTTTGCAAATTTTTGGTTTAAAGAAACCAAATGGATTTTTCACCAAATGGATATCCCAGTCAGCGTGTACACTGTGCGTCGGTGACAAGATCAGCCAGTCTTCGTGGTAAGTCATGCCCAGTAAGAAGAAGTGGTCAGATCCTAGCCTAAAGCAGTAAGCACAGTAATCTGTGTGATTGCTGGAATGAACAGTACGTGAGAGATACTTTTAATGGGATCTTCTGAAGAGGGGAAGAATGTTATTAGGAGTAATAGAATGACAGTTAAAGCAAGGAAAGAAAATTGTAGACTGGTGGAGGGAGCTATTTTCCACCTGTGAGATCTGATGCATCCTGTGGAGCAGTCTGCAAAGGAAAGTGATGGAAATGTCATCACTAGAGACACTTACAGAGACAAGCAGGCTGACAAAGAGATGATATAATTTACTGCAAACAGCATTAGTACCGCACTGGGATGGAGGTGGGATAACTAACCTCATGAAAAAATTATCATTCCTCACTTCCTGTCTTCGAACGTAGTGTTGTGACTTCGCTTATTCTTATTTTTCCTGAAGCAAACTAAACTCTTGTTTTCTGAACATACTTTACTTACTTTTCATGCAACTTGAGTGACAGTCTCACTGTCTCAGCTATTAACCTTTATCATTGCCTTCCCCCAGCACACATGCAACTCGCTCCTGCTTTCCCTGCCGTGCAGTAGAGAAGTTCCTAGTTGACATCCTCTCTTCCCCCGGTCCCTGTCGGCTGTGATGCCAGCAGCCTGGGCAGGTGTTCCCGATCCGCTTTGCGATCCCGTCTGCACAGGCAGAAGGTGGTAGGTGCCTTCCTCGTGAATACTCCTAGAAGATCAGTATTCATATCTATAGTGATAGGAAGGGGGAATACATAATTTTATTTATTTCCCCCCAATTGGAAAAATCAGAAAGCTTTAAAAGACTCTTAACAGCAGTTTCAAACATCATTTCTACTTTTTAATTTTCAAGCAGTCAGACTGCAGGGAAAACCTCCACTGAGGCTGGGATGAGAAAGCACGGGAAGAGCTGATGCACAAGAAAGTTGCTGTTGAGATCTGCTGGTACAGTGGAGGTGCTATGCAGGATAATCACAGCTCAAATGACCAGTATGTATTTTTCCTGTTGCATTTTGACCACAAATGTAATACCAGATCATACCACATATCGTCTTTTGTTAATATGCAGTGAAATGCTGCCCGCCAGGAAGCCGATTGCCTTTTGTCCCAAGGAGGCATGGCGGCAGGCGGCCGCGGCAGTCAGGAGCACGGTGGCTTGGCTTGAGGGCACCGTCCAGGAGCTACGGGATATGGCTTGGCCCCTGTTAGCCTAACCAGCTGTCGCTGTCTTCCCAGCCCAGCAAGTCCCATCTGGAAGGGCTGGCTGAGCTAAGAGTAGAGAATAAAAGGTAATGTTAAGGTCATTGATGTACTTTTAAAAGTAAATATCTGTTCATAAAAGCGTTTTTCCATGAGGTGTGGTGTTAATGCTGTCTGGTTTTCCGGCCCTCGGCCGCTGCCTTGGCTTAGGTCTCACTTCTTTGCCTCTACTCCCTTCTCCAGGAGCCTTGGAATTTTTGTCATTGTCTTGACATTGGTGTTCCTCTGTCAAGTTTGGCTTGAATATTCTTGAGGGATGCTGATTTAGTATTTACCAATGTTAAACAATGTAATTGAATCTCTTAATTTCACTGTCCCAGCTTCTTCAGTTTCTAGCTCGCACATTTCACTTAAGTGATGCCTGTATTATTTCCAGAAACAATAAACAGAAGCTCAAGACAACAGTGTGAAACTCACTTTGAATCCTAAAATTATGTAACGATTCAGTAATGATTCTGGTTTATGGTATTCGAGCTTAATCCCTTAACAAATGTTTAATGCTGTATAAACAAAAAAAAGTATTTATCAGATTTGAAGTAGTTTGTGGTTGGGGTATTATTTAAATAGAATTACTTCTCTATTAGATAATCCACTGAAGTGAATTTCACCATACGGTAATATCTCTCGAGACATGTTTTCATCTTTCTGCAGATCCTGCATGTTTTAGATGGTCTTGGAAAGTTCTCAATTTTCCTGAGCAAAATAGCTTTGGGAGGAGATCAGCGTACTTAGCCATTTAGGAAACCAAGCATTTCCATTCAGGTGCCTAAGCACAGGCTTAGGAAGTCAACTTTGGACAAGCAAACTTGGAGGATATTCAGATAATTTTTCAAATGGTCAAGCTTGCTGAGGTACTGTAAATATCAATAGGAAATGGATTCATGGTTATGCATAATTACAGTACCCTACCTCTCTTGCTTCTAGATTAAAACTGAGCTCCTACTGTAATAAGTAACCCTATAATTCAGAAAAAAAGAGAGAATTAAATTTACATAACATGTAATAAAATTGAATAAATTTTCACTTTAGAGAGACAACAGAGTTATTCATTGGGTGCTATAACTGTTAAAGTTAAGTTTCTAAGAAAGCCAGAGGATGTGTCCGCTAAATATAGGAAAGAAAATTAGCAGAGGAGCTATTCTAACTCTTCCTTCTCATAATTCTTCCATGTCAGACACACCAACAACTGTTACTTGTGGAAGCATTTGAAACCCTATGTTTTCTTAATAAAGACTGCTGTAGAGCACTGAGCACAGAGTTTGATAAGAAAAGATTAAGATCAATTACATTCATGTTTGTCCTACTTGGAGCCTAGTTCGTTAATGACTACTTTACATGCAGCTCTTAGGAAATTTTAGCTATTTCTAAGCACTACTTCAAACAGCAGCATTGCCATTTCAGAAATGAAGTCTCATTGGAAGTGATTGAAGCCATAGCTCTAAAAGCAACTCAAAAAATTGTGATTCTTCTGCACCAGTAGGAGAAATTAATGCTTTATTTCATGGTTGGAGCTCCCGTAGCAAGTCTGAAAGGGTTAGCTTATGGGCAAAGCAAATTGTTGGCATTTTGTTGTTTCATGAAGCATATACATTCAAAATCTGTACGTTATACATCTGCTGAAAGAACTTAGCCAATTTTCTCTCTTTTTTCCAACTGTTTATAGTCCATTACGCTCTGACACAGCTGTGGTGACATTGTGGTAACCATGAATGTTCCAGGATGTTAATTTTTCTCTGGACTTTTGCGTTATTTAAAAGCAAGTCTATTAAAAACATCCTCCTTTGCCAGAAAAAATACATTCTCTCAGATATTTTTTCATTATTGTTGTCAGTAGCAGTTACTAAGGATAAAAGTTACACCAGGCTACAAACATTTGTGCCAATTCTCCCATCAACAGCCAAAGTAAAGTTCCCACTATTCACCGCTTCCCAGCAAATTTCAATGTGATTTATCGATTCCAGTGTCTTCAGTAATTCAGTTGTAAAACTTAACAGTTTTAGAACTTCCATTTACCTTTATAAGCTTTAGTTATTAAAAAATAAAAAAAAGGTCTGGGTAGTAGTATTCTTGCTATGATTCATTTACAGCTGTTATAACTGTTACAGCTGTTGTAGATTCAGTTAAGTCGTGTTTGTATATGTTTACTGTTTGTGACTGCTGCTGGTTACGTTGATCGGGGTATTGCATACGTATTCAGTTACTTAGTCAGTTCTCATTCAGGATCATTTGGTCTTTAAATTCAGGGAGAAAGATTTGTCCACTGTCTTTAACAGAACTCCTCTCAGCTGGAAGCTGTAGGGCAGTGTGGTAACCAAGCTTCAACTCCCTTCTCGATATTTTATTCCCTTCCCATTGCTGTGGATCAACCTGAAAATTACATTTTCTGGAATTTGTAACAGTTCAGTGACAATGTTTATGCTTTTTTACCAGAAACAAAGCACTGGAATCGAGGAGATGAGCTTACGTGGGATCGGGGCATTTTTTTGGAGTGGTCGTGACAACTTTGTAGTGGCTGGGCTGCTCATAGGGGTACGGAGGGGATCTTGAGTTCAGATTCCCTCTTCTGCCTGATCCGGTGCAGGGCTTGGAACTGATTGTAGAGGAGATAGCTTTAATGTCTTTTACTTTGTATGACATACCTAAAACATTGATCAGAGCAAGCAAGCAAGACTGAATGATTGTGTAGCTGGGAGTTTGGGTGCTCACTGATGAATGCGAGACCGGGGTTCAAGTCCCTGCTCTAGTAAATATTGCAGCCTTCTTGCAGAACGGAAGATCTTTAACGGAAAGGTCTGAGTTTACAAGAGTAAGTTGCTGCAGGAATGGCCCTAAAAGTTGTACTGAGACTCTGTGTAAGACTACCTCAACTTCAGAGCTTCTGTAAGCCACAGACATCAGCGGATACATGTTTATTTTTATCTGTGAAAGCCTCAAGCTGTGGGGATAACAGAGAATGCTGTACCTCAGAATTTGCCAACTGTCACTGGTATGATACTGTGCCCAAAATGATGCTTTTGGATAATGCTGAACCTTATGCCATTTAAAGATAAAAGTCAGGATAAATGTCAGATACAGGAAGTATGAGAACCTATGGTATTTTGTGCTGTACTGGTAGGATTCATAAGTATCTGTTGCATTTAGTGAAAAATATTCTTCATTATAAAGTTAAGGAGTGGCAAATTTCTGTGAGTGGGCTACTGCAGATGTAGGAATGCCTGAAGTAATAACTGTAGTAATAACTGTGACCCTGGTGCTTTTAATTTTTGAGAAACTAATCTTGGGGATGTTCTTTCAGCTGTAATCATCCTCCTGACAACTTGTTTTGTTGCCATCCTCTACCTCCGTACAGGTATGTGAGTCTCCACTAGTCTGAGGTGCATGCTGTCCCAAATGGTGTAAGCAACAACACGTGCAGTCACTCTTACTCCTCCCCTACACCGAGACAGCTGGAGGTGTAGCCAGCTGGAGATGTAATGTGCTTCCTTCTGGAGTCTTGGGACTCGCATTGGCCGGAGATGCTTCACAGTGGGGAACGTTTGAGGGACACCTCAGATTTCACTTGTTTGGGTTCTGCAGTCTGCTTAGGAGCTACATGGTCAAACCCTAAAAAGGTTTAAATTCAGTTCTCCCTTGGCCAAAGAACGGCTTATCCTGTCGCGAGACATAAGTAAGCTGTTGAAGAATGAGAAAAAAACCTGAAAGATGGGAACTCTCTGCTCTCCCTCATAATGCTTTCACATCTACTGTTGAAAAAATTTTAATACAGCTTCCAAGCTCCTCAATATCAAAAAATTCCCCTGCGTTTGAAATTCCTCACTTACAAATTTGGTGCTATGTTATTTCCCCTGCTCCCAGAGGAATGCAGGCTTTGCAGAAGGGAAGCAGTTACAAGTGGTGATGTAGGGCTGAGAATGAGCTGTCGTGTGGGAGACACAAGATACGACAGCGAAGGATGTTCACATTTCCTCTCCACGTAGGAGGGCCAGAGTGGCAGCCGCTGAGGTGTCCGGTAGCTGTTCCCAGTGGGGCGGGAAGAGGCTTCCCCTCCGTGTCCCACAGGACGCAGTTGTGCGCGGTCGCCTTCCGGGGCCACCTGGTGCTACGCAGGGTTTGGACACGTTTACTGGGTTCAGTAGTTATCGCCTGGACGCGTGGCAGCAGCAGTGAAGGAAACATCCTCTAAGTCGTTGTGAAGACTTGAAGGAGAGAGTGCTCTTAGGCTTTACCGCATCTGTAAACAACGCCCTTGTGTCAATGGCTCTCACAGCCACCTCGAGAGACGCGCAGGTGGTTCAGTAGCCATAAACCACCCAAGGCGTTGAATGCCTACACTTGACCGTTCAGGAAATAGCTTTCGGCTTTCCTTTTGTTCCCTCTGATGTGTCCCCAGTTGGTGTCCTTCAAAGGACATTAAACTGAATACACCAAACACCTAGGATTTCACGTAGTCACTTTGCTAGCACAGTAGCAAGCACTTTATATATATCTATACACGTTGTCCAGTGTATAATTTCGGTAGGGTTACGTTGCTGTTGGTTTGTTACAGTGTATAGAGCCCTTAGCCTTGGACAGAGGTGCCCCCCCCCGTATAGTGAGAGCAATTCAGAATGATATAAGTGGGTCACAGCATGGTCCCTAACTCAAAGAATGAATCATTCAGTTATAGGATAGAGATGCCACCAGGTTAAAAATAGGCAGGGAAGTGCAAAAAGCTGTCTGCCTGCCTCACAGTCGATAGCTAAAGGCAATAAGGCTACAGTAACAGCTGTAAGCAGTGGGACTACTTGCTTGTCCACTTGATCATTATCTTTGCAGTCTTTAATTAGAAGAATTGTGTGCAGAGCTCTGAAAGGATGTGTGAGCTACTGTTACCTGTATTTGGGGCTGTTGCTTTCGTGAGGACGAGCAAAAGGAGAAAACGGGAAGATCATTTTGCTTTGCTGGTTAACAGTCTCGGCAATCTGCAAGATGTTCCCTCCGAGATTATTGCTGTGTTCTGCCAGGAAGGAGGTGAATTTAACACAGTGGGCATCTTGTTCACTATTGCACGTGGGCAACTGCAAACAATAGGCAAGTATGATTTTGGGGGGGAAATGGCGCCCACCTGATAACGGCATAAGAGGATTTGTTTCCTGTAGTCACTGAAGGAAGAGATCTGCTGGCATAGCCGTCACCTAAATATGACCTACTGACTTGTTAGAAGTTGTTTACTGTGGGCTGTCTAATCTCTTAGCCAGAGGAAATTGGAAGAAAGAAAAAAAAACCCCAAAGAACCAGCGGTGTGATTACTGCAGCTCCAAGCGTGTACGCGCAGAGCTGCGCTAGCCCCGCTGTCTGTCGTGAGCGTGGCCGCCTGAGGTGCACGTCCTCTCGAAGCGGGCAGGAGCTGGGGACATCAATTAATAATAATTTGATAATAAATTCATGTGGCCATACATACACCTTCGCTAATACATACAGATTTTTCCCTTTTTGACAGCGTGAATGGTGTCTGACATTTCAGGGCTATCAGGGCTTCCTTGTCTCTGTAGTCACTCTGTTCTTTCGGACGGCATCTATTTCTGCATCCGTCTGCTCTTTATATTACTTTTTTTGTCTCAAATAAGCATCTCAATGAGGCTGTTAGCATTCTTGCTCCAGTTGGTTGTATTTGTTTTCCTTTGCTTCCGGGAATCCTTTACACTGATTTCTAGTTACGTTGCAGTGTGGTTTTACTGTTAAATGGGCATTGAAAGAGAATTCCTTCCTGCCCTGGGAACGGCTTCCCAATCCACTGATGATACAATGGCTTGTTGTTATTTTCCAGTAATAACTGGGCATATTTTGCATTAATACAGGTTCAAAAGTTTATGAAGCAGCTTTTTGGGCTGCTTTTTTTTTTTGCTGTGAAAATCTGTAGACAGATTAAGAAACGTAATGCAATTGGATGCCCACAGTGCCTAAACTGTATAGATACCTGAGAAATCTTCAGTGTTAATATGCGTAAATTACAATGCGAGCTTACTCACATATGCAGTCGCCGTTACCTTTAGTGCCTGCCAGTTGTTATGTAGAAAATACTAGGCTTTTTGCTCAGGCTCCCTAGTAAGTAATTTGAACTCCCCTTCCCCCACTGGTGCCGTTAACCAGAAAGATTTGCAGGCTTGTCCTTTATTCTGAACTCGGGATAACCGCAGGTGTTCCCAGCGCAGTGCAATACTGGGAAAATCCTATTCCAGCAAGAGACTGTAGCTGATGTACTCATTTGCTCGGTGACAGAGATTCAGTGAAAAAGGTCTGGTTGTGGAAATTCTTCTGTCCTTTTTGCCATCTCTCCGATCTGATGAAAAGAATTCGTATGTAGTAAGTGTGACTAGGAGAGGACTGTTTTGCTCTGTAAATTGACAGATTTTTTTCTATAGGTAGGGCACGCATTCAAATAGGGCCCAAAAGTCGTCACCATCCATTGGTTCCTGAGAAATTGTGTTATGTTTCCTGCCCACTTCTTAATAGAAAAATGTGTGTCTCGCGCTATCGGCTGTCACGTTCAGCACCTGCAAATAAGTAATAATGGACGGGGCATGTAAGCCACGTGCTACTGAGGAGCTCTGGTTTTTGGTATTGATATGAGTTAGTAAGGCTGTTCAGAGAGCCTTGTCTTGAGTTTGAGCTCAGCAGTGCCTCTTCTCTGAAAGGAAAAAAGATAATCCTGCTTCCTTCAGAAGCTCTAGTTCACTCTTATTTTAATTTTTTTCTTTAATGAGGGGATGTCTATTCTGCATGTGCAATATTAGCTTCTCTGCTCTCCTCAAATGGAAGAATAAAGCTTTACATGTCTACCACCTTCTTAAATTGTGTAGCTGGATCAATGTTAATATTTTTTCATGCTTCTGTAACTCCTGTAGCTGACGGCTTTATTTTCTTGGAGTTTGTACTAGCATACAGTATAGTCAAGCCTTTCATCTTTCTCCTTGTAACAATGTAGTCCTAAAGCAATGAGAGTTCATTTTACTGTAGAAAAAACAATTATATTGGCTGTTGAGGTATTTTACCAACATATGCTCTTCGTTGCTTGCTGCATTTTCATCAAGGTGCATGACTATAAAACAATATTTTGCCTTTTTCCTTCTTTTTTTTTTTAATTCATTTAGGTTTTTTGTTACTGCAGCCGCCTAACAGTAGCAGAGTTCATTGCAGAGGTTCTGTTTTTAAAAGCCAGCCAGTTCTTCTAGTCACTTCTTTGAGACCTGGTTTTAAATTAAATTATGCTGGCCAAACCCTTATCTCACTTGTATAAAAAATGGACTGCTCTCTTCGATGCAAAGTCTCAAACTCCCTTAGAAACTTGCAAGATGTAAATAGTGTCATCGGCAAAGAAGGCTTATAATGTCAAAAGTGTTAGCTGAAAAGAAAACCTGATTCTCCAGAAAATGTTTATATGGTTCTATTTGATTTGAGGATGCTATACCAGATAACAGTCTGTGATTCTTTTACTCATTGATCTGTATTTAAGCAAGTATTCATGCAAATGCTGTAAATGCATCGGTCCTTTGCAACCTGAAGGAGAATATGCAAATAGAAGGTTTGGTTTTGATAATGCTTTAAAGTGTTTGAGCACTCGATTAAAGGACGAGCAAGACAGAAGCCTAATTCCTTCTGGTTCCTTTCTTTCGATTGAAATGATAAAATGCATAATATTATTTCTTCAATTCACATTTCTTTCCTGAGCATATAGCTTGTCCTTTTAAAAGCTATGATAGAGTTGATTTTTTTTCCCCCACCGTCGTTCTGCTCTTAAGAGGGGTGTAGAAGTGCCTCACTTTCTGCCTAACGCTGCCTTTAATTGTTGACTCTGCTCGCCCCACCATGAGTGGTCTTTTGTGCGCTGGGGTTGATCGGTAGGTGTTCCACGTAGCCGCCTATTTAGGCACAGACTGTTACTGTGCTGTTCATCAGGCATAAATGTGCCTGGCCTATTTGGCAGCAGCTGCCTGATGTTTTTTCCCCAATCAGTCGTCATGACAGAGAAGGAACCACCCCACTGACAGATCCCAAAGGAAAAAGAGTGCATCTTTACAGCCGGAATATTCAAAAGTGGAAGCTGAACAGGGATAGTACCTCTCTCACTCGAGTCTTTGACAGGTGAAGCTTTTTAACATGAGAAAAAGGAAATTTCTGTCATTCTGTTAAAACCAAAAAGGCCTTTGTATATCAAGCCTGTTAGCAACTAAGCGTTATGTCCAGTTTGAGTTCTGCCCCGTCCTTTGCAGCTCTGCTATTCAGAGCCTTTGTCATCGAGTATAAACATGACGTTGAGCATTGAGTCAGCATCCAGAAATACCCATCCTCGTCTAGCTCACAGCAGCTTTTGTGCTCTGCATTGCTAGTTCACACAGTATTTGGGTAAAAATTATGTTGTTTTTAACATTATATTTAACAGTAACCGGAAGTGTTGCTTGTTTCTGTTTAGATGAGAGCCCTTACACAAAGTCTGCAAACCAGGCAAAGGCACCTGATGGAGCGCTGGCTGTGAGGAGACAGAGTATTCCAGGTAAGACTTGCTTTGCTTTTTAGAACACCTAACTTGTTTGTGAACAGCAAGGTAATACTAATCAAAATTCAACTAGTTATAAAAAGCAAATGAATTACAGTTACTGCCAAACGACTTTATAAGGAAGGTTCCATGGGAGCTGTAAGGAGCTCCCGCAGGTAGGTTACCTCGAGCTTTTGCTATGAAGAACATCCCTGTGTCTCTGTCTTTTGCAGCCCGTTTCAGACATTGATCACAACCTTTTCATCAGAGGCTCGTGTATTTTCAGGCCCTGTGAAATCTGTTCTTTGATAGCTGGGTCCGATGGTGTAGGGAGGTCGGCTTGCATTTTCCATTGCTGATCGGACAGGCTCAGAAATCTGGCAGGGCAGCACGGCGTCGGAGTTCTCATCTTCACGTGATTTTTTTGCCACACGTACTCCCATCCTTGTCTTTTCTGTCATCGCGTTGGCAGAAGCTGGACCACTAGATCAATGGTTAAAATATGTGATCTTTGAACCTGTGTCTCTCTTAATTACTTCAAACAAGTCTGTAAAATATGCCTGTGAAAAGCAAGTTTACATATATTATGCAGCAATCTAAGGGGATTTTCACCTCAAGCAAAATTTTAGAGATCTCTTAATGAAAACAAATGAACACTGACAAAGGTTGCACACAAGCGGAATAACTGATGTTGCCAGCCTCACCTCAAGCACAGTAACCTCTGACTTGAAGGGAAGATGTACTGCAGTAGAAATCAGAAACTGTAAGGTCATGTCACCCACCTTCGAATAACTAATGTTAATAATCTCTGCACTCCGTGGCCTTGATATTGTACAAAGTCACACAACCCACAGGGAGGCTATGGGTACAGGGGATGGCGCTCAGACCTTTACCGCTGCCAGGCTCAGATCTCATCCCAGTAGCTGTAGTGTTTCTGAAGGGCCAAAGTACATGTTTTGTGTATGCTTTGTGTGAATGTTTGTATGTGTGAGAGAGGGTGAGCTGGATGATTTAGCGTTGCTCATAATGTACGTTTTTGTCTGTTGAAAACATCCTAGTGATTTACAGATTGTTATTTTTATGGTAGAATCGTGAAGATCATAACCATTGTGAAATGACACGACCACAGTGTCCAGTGTGCAGTTATTGTTATGAGAAAATCTTTAATTATACAAACACCAACCAGGGTTTTTTTTATCCAAGTCAGTAAAAATCAAGACTCCTTGTTCTTCCAAGTGAATTAAGACCTCTATACGGGTACCTTTTCAGGTAATGCTTTTGCTCATAGGTCACTAATATTTAATGTGCTAAATATCTACTTTTTTAAAACCTTTTGAATTTTTTCACTGTGAACTTCGTAATTGTCATATACGGTGTGGTTACTGTATTTGTAAAACATGCTAAGGTCCGAATACAGACTGAAGTTCATGGTTTCACAGGACATTTTGATACCTCGTGATGATTTTCACTTGTGTTCTTTAAAGAGAAGGTTTGATGAAAATTGAATCGGTGCAGTTTTCCTTTAGAGCATTTGATAAGGTTAGGATTTCAAGTGTTGAATAGTCATCATGACTAATGACCATTTATTTTGAATTTTTTTTAAATTTGCTGTATATTCTGGAGTTTTCAGATAAATCTTTCCTGTGTGCTCTGCATAGAGTTTGTTCAGAAAGATAATACTGACAAGTGTTTGGTGAGATGTACTCTGTTTCATTTCAGGTGTTCCAAAAAAAATGATCTAAGCTTCTGTATGTTCTTCAGCTTTTAATATAGTGAACACGTTTATCTTAATGGATTGTTGCATTTCTAGACCTTAGGAGCCCCAAAGGATAAATGAGATTTTGCTGGTTGGATATTTAAAAAAAAAAAAAATTAAAACTTCTTCATGCCCTGACAAATTCATATTCTAGCACAGTGGATGTTGTGGGTTTAGGTACATAAATAGCTTTGTAAAACTAAGTACTATTTTGAGAAGTAACTTCAGCATTTCATAGTTGATTGAAGCACCTGAAAATAACCCGTAAGCGTTTGTATCGCTTGGACACAGGAAATTGGACCCCACATTTCATGTGTAAGCTAGCACCTTGTAAATAGCATCTATTCTTGCTTGTCTGTGGGCAGTTTATCCACATTATGGATTAGTCTTGACACAGGTGCAGAAGCATCACAGCTGGCCAGCTTGGCTTGGCAGTAGGAGGTGTACTAGTAGTATTAACTAGTAGCATTAACTAGTTTGAGACCAGAAGCAGTACAGCCACTTCTGTTTGGGGGGCAGGATCATGATTCTGACAGTACGTAGGTCAGCTTCAAATAGTTTTTTAATTGGAAGGTATGATGCAGTGAACCTGGCAAATTCTTCTGGACCTGGATGGAGACATGTCAGCTGGAGTTCTGTCGGTAATCCTTACACGGAGAGCATACACTGCAAGGAAAACATTCATTTCTATTCCCCCCAGATGCTATGCCTGATAAAACATCACGTTCCTGAAGTGCTGTTTTTTCAAGCTTGAAGCATGGCAGTGCCTTTGACAGTAGAGCTGTCTAATCCACTTGACGTTCTGTCATTCCTGAGACATGGACAGCAGATGTCTTATTCCCAAGGAATGCTCTGGCCATTGTATCAGCCAAGAGAAAACTTCTGTTTTTTAGCAAGGTAAATGATCTTACACTGAGCTTTGCGCAGATTTGAACAGTCTGGAAAAAAAACTAGCGAAAATACATATCCAGGGTGTGTGATACAAGTCTTCCAGCGTAGTGTGGTACCGTGTCATCTCCATGTGCCTGATGAAGGTTCCTTCTCATGACGTTTGAATTCACTTTTAAGGATTCCAGTGCTCCTTCCTTTGGCCGGGTATCGAAAAGGGGAGCTTTTGTTGCCGTGAGACCTGAACCTACCATACCAACTGTAAACCCCAAGAGGTTATTTTTATCCTTCCGTGTGAAACTGTGTCAAAAGTGCAGTATTGATGAGCAAAGACTGAATGCACAGAGAAGTAATATAATTCTATAGAGGTTACATGGAGCTCAGGCTTGGTTTATTTTACAGGAAGAGAACATTGAAATAATCATTTTATAATTAAAGTCAAATGAGCACATACTGTGAGATCAGTGCACTGAGTTTAATTCCTTTCATCCCCAGAAGCAGGGAATGGATTAAGCATCTCTCTGGAGCAGAACTTGCTTGCTTAAGATGCATAATGCGTTATTCATGTGATGAGACTACATGTCATATTTATCACATCTTCACATGGTGCAAAATCAACAAGCAACAGATCCTTTCAAAGGGATTTAGAGAATTGCTGAAATTATAGTTAATTCAAATTATATGCATTAATATAATTGCAGTCTGAAACTTGGAGTTAATTTTGCAGATGTGTAGGTGTTCAGTTACAGCTATATATACATAATTGTTTGAAACGTCATTTAGCTTTACAGTCAGAATTTCTTAACGTAAAAGTGAGGCTTGAGGTAATGCCAGCATGACAAGCAGCCTGCAAGGTAAGAAACAAACAGTTTTTCTCCTCTGAACCTTTAAATTCAGACTGTCGACCGGTGTGTAATGAAACCTTACTGCTACTCTGCCCATGCAGTAGGTGGCAGAAGCCAACAGGGTGTGTTCTGTGCCTCCTTCAGGAAACCATCACTGTCGGACTAGTACTTACTCACATAAATGAAAGCAACATGTTTCAAAATTCAGGGGTAACACCCTTCGCTCAGAATCACAGATGCGGTTAAAAACGTCTGTCATTTCAAAATAAAGTATTCGATAGTCCCTCGTTAGCTAACCTCGTGAATCCCTGGGTTGAGTTCCGTGGCTGAGGTTTCCTCCTGCCTTGCCGAGGGTCCAAAGCGGTGCCTGGCCGAGGGCAAGCATTAGGTCGATAGCACTGGAGTCAAAGGTGTCATTCCAGCCGTTGCTTATTCCTGTGAGAGCTTTAAAAAGGGCCTCAAATAGTCCAACAGGACTGATACAATGTCAAGAGCTGATGACGCTGTTAAAGAGGCACTTTGAGATCAAGGAGACTTTAACGTATGCTTAAAGATAAGCCGGTTCTCAGTACTGTCCTGACTACGGACAGGCTGAATAGCTGCTCCCTCTTACCTGTTTGAATAACGTGGAGAAATCTGTCGACACTAATGCTGTGCAAGTTGTTCCTTTATTTATTGGTCTATTTTCAGTTCACTCACTGAAAACTGGGGGGATGGGATGGAGGGGAAAGACATAACCTGACACAAGCATAAAAATAATTCCTCCACGAAACAAAAAAAGACACCGTAAATTTGAGGCTGACTGAAACGTTTCATAAAATCTGCAACATAATTTTGGTTTTAGTCCAATTCTGTACGTGCTTTTTATTGAGTCTTAAAAGCTACTATTATTATTAAAAAAAAAAAAAGAAAATAAACAGTCAAAAACACGACAGTTTTAAAGAGCTGAAATGTTTCATCTTCTCAATGTTTTGGTTTTTGTTGGCTGAAACCATTAGTAAGTTTCAGTTAAATTCTGCAAATAGTTTTGGTTGGGTCAAAAGTCTTTTTTTTTAGGGACAGACTAATTTGTACCAATCTATTTGACATTAAATTTTAAAAATCCATGCTTTTTACTTCTTGCATCTGCTGACTCAGACATCTGCACTACAGGAGACTTCTAGAAATGTGAAGTTTTATTGCCTGAAGTGGTGAAGGGCTCAAAACAACTACCACGCAAACTGTGTAGTCTGGACAGCTGTTTGAATCATCTGTGAATTCAGAGATTTCGTTTAGCGAAGAGGATTGCAGTCACGTCGCTGTCTCTCTCCTAAGTAAATTCTTGTTCAAAGAACCTGTGCCAAATAACGAGGAGACGTAGTGGGAGTATTTCCTCAAACAGAGGAAATTTCCTTTCCCTGGGACAGAAGACTAACACAGCTGCCTGCCTTCTGCCCTGCTCAAGGCAGCTAGCAAATGGTCCTTGAAGTGTTTTCCCTCATCATGTTGTCTTTGATCCACTGGCGTTTCACCTCCCGCATAACCCTTGTGCTCCAGCTGTGCCGGCCCCTGGGACCCACAGGAGCTGGTCTCCCTTCCCAAATCTCATTCCAGCCACCTTCTACCCCACGGTGGTACCTGGTCTTCTGAATAGGCAAATTGTCTGTATTTATGGTGAGAGTGCCGACCCTTAGGGAGAAGAGCAGGAAGGACCAAACCTAGATGTGACAAATCATTCCCGTGACATTCTCTACACCATGTAGAGCCTGTGTTTCTCTCCAACCAAATATTTTTTTTTTGTTTTATTATTTGTCATTCACAAGCTTTGTATGCAGTTGCAGGCATGTACTAACAGGTCAGTCATTAAAATAGGTCACTTTACTCTGAAGGAAAATTGTCAAGACTTTGAAGTCTGAAATTAAAGTGACCAGATTTTTCAGTTCCTTTGTACATGCGTGAATACTGCACTTTCTTTCCACACTACCTGATTCTTTGAAGCATGCTATAATACACGTTTCCTATTTCAGCGCAGTGTTTGATCTCAAAAACAGGGCTAGCCATCAAACTGGAGGGAGAACACAGAGTGAATGTACAGCCCTGAGCGCATCCTCTGCAGTGGCTCGAGCTCTGGTGTTGCTGGTACTGGCAGTTCTGCAGCCTTGTTTGGAGGGAGTTGGGTTACAGAATTTTATTGCAAAAATGAAATGTTGAACAAACGTAATTTTAGGGTAGGCTGAATTTTGGACTACTGAGCTAGAAGGGAGCACACGCAAATCAAAGAACCTTAAAATGCCTGGCGAGGATAGTGTTTACAGAGCTGATACTGAAAAGATAATTACTGTATGATGTAGTGTCCTCAGTAATTGCTTAGGACGCAAAATATTCCTAGGAGAAGTCATGAAATACTAAATCATTGTAATAAAAACAATAATAAATGTCCAGGGAATTTTCAGGCTCTGAAATGTTTAAATACACAACGTATATGTTGGTAGAAAGCAGTAAAGCAGTTTTATTCTGATCCTTGGCTCTGAACACATACAGGTGCTATTTAGCTGTTCACAAAACCACAAAAGTATGCCTTTTTTTCCCCTCCCTGACCCAGCCTGCTGTGCAGCAAATGGTCATATTCTGTCTCAGGCTACACCAAATCTGGCTTTCCTGAGGGGTTTGTCTACTGCCCACGACTAACAAACTCGAATGTAGGTCAGCTGGAAGCTAAAGAATTTTAAAGACCATTCTGCTTTCGTTGCTATGATTTTGGGTTTTTTTGTAACATACAGAAATGTCTGTTTAATCATGAAAACAAAAACATACTGCTACACAAAAACAAGTAAAGGTTGTGAAGAAATAAGAAAATAGTTGAGAGTTAAAAAACATATGTAATTCCAGGTTCCAGTATAGATTACAGTTAGAGACAGAACGTGTGATCCAGTTAGGATGTGCTTGAGTTGCCAATATAAAATTGTATGAGCTGAATTTAACATTTGTGTGTGTTGTGCTGCAATTTAAATGAGGAAAGGATCTGTGCAGCGTAGTGTAATACTAGAATTGATATAGTGCATTATTTTCCTTTTACATGATAATCTCGGAAATAAGGGGGAAATACAGAAAGTAATACAGAGAGACAGGAGGAATTGAAAAAAAATACACATGGATTTAAAAAGAAAAATTAAAGACTTCTGATGTGATCCAAGGGCACAAGTTTCATTAAGTGACACTGCTTAGGAGGGAAGATGGCTCCCAGGTTATTCTTGCTGTAGCTCAGCTGTTAACATCTGACTGTCAGTGACTGACAAATATGACAGACAGATGATCCGTCCCCAGTGGGTACATGTTTACCTGTGCGCAAACACACCTCCAGAGCCAGTTCTGTTTTCCTCTGTGATTAATACGGCATTGGCAAGACAGCGGGTGTTCAAAAATAGCTTTCTCATGCTTGCAGTTAACTTGGTCCAGTTCCTTCAGACTCCTGTGTCAAGTAAAGCCGCAGAAGGTGTAAACGGTACCGTGATTTTTGGACGGAGTGCTGCTGCCTCCAGCAGCCCGCTTCGCATCGTTTGCTACAGGGCAGCCACCTTCTCACGCACGTTGCTTAACTTGTGCAGACCTTGGTCGCCTTTTCCAGCCTCATCAAAAGAAACCTGGCTTGCCTTTGACTTCAGCTTCCCTCAGATTTCATAAGCGCTCTGATTTCACGGATGCTGTTCTGTCTTGCCCTAATCCTTCATTCCCTACCAAAATATTAAATAGTCTTCACTGGCTAACTGGTTTTGCAAACTAAGAGCATGATTTGCCAGAGGAAACCTGTCACAAAATCATCCCCTACCTTTTTCGTAGTTCTCATTGTGGAAAAACAGACTCATTGCAGAAGTAAAACCTGAAAACAATATATATCTCTTGGTAAAGGCCGAGTTAGGAAGTTGAAGTATGGTCGACAAAAGTCCTTTTTTTCCCTCGATTTGCATTTGTCTCATAGACACTTACTTTCACTGTGTACTTTGTAAAATCAGCACAGAATGCTCAGATTTGCCGCTGAAGAGATTTTTAGCGTTTAGAAATCCATTAGCAATAACCTCTGCAGTCACGGTTATTATGGTAACTATTTCGGGTGATTTCCTAGCAGAAGCAAGTGTTTTGACCCGTGAGATGCAGATCACAGGCTAGTAAGCTTTTCTGCACTTGAGGTGTTTATTATATCTGCAAAGTCATTTGCTGATTTTCATGTTTGATGAGAGGCTGCAGTTGCCGTACCATTTGCAGTCTTCTCTGTGTGTTTGTTTAACCTGCTGGAGGTTTTTCAAACGGTCTGTGAAGCATCTGCAGAGCTACATGTGTTTTACTTCTCATCAACACTGGAAATCCCTGAATTTGCTTTCACACATTTAATATTGAAAGAAGTAAGATTTCTTCCTTATCCTCCCGCCCTCCCACCAAAATAACTTTGTTGGAATGATTTCATGTATTAGCATTCATGTAAACGTGTTTCATACACAGATAAACCCAAACAAAGTTTAGCTCTCGTAGAAAATGAAAAAAGCCTACTGAGTTCTTACCTAAACGAGATTGCTGGTGGTTTATTTATAAATTTTCTTTACAGATCTGCTCCCATGCTAGTGCTTTTCAATACTGAAAAGGATTAGAATAGAGAACAATCTAATTTCATTCCTTTCCCCATAAATGAGGAAGAAAATGCATTAAAGGCAATGCTGTACATGAGGAACGCATACTTTTTCAAATATCCAACTGATATGAGCTCTGAAAAGTTAAATATCTTTAAACCTTTTTCCAGTTCCATATAAAAGTGGATTATGGGCACAGCCAATAGCAGGATTTGTTGCTGATGTTTAATGGATATTTGGATTAAGTTGCATATAATTTTACCAAACTTCAGCCCTTCAAAATAAAATGTATTAAATTATGGTAGCTGCAGTTTTCCCTAGCAAAATCAGTTTAGCTATATGTAGTATGATGAGGCTGAAACCCCATGTGGTATCTATAACGTCACTAAAAATACTCTCCCAGCTATGTAGCCCTTGCACACACGCACTTTGGGGCAGAGATGGCAATTCTGAGCAAGTCGTTCTGCATTCAGCGAGTGTGCTTGCAGTGTGTACGTGTGTATGTGCTCCGCTGGCCATTTGTTAGTCTGAAGCGCGAGTCCTTAGCGCCTGCCTTGCTGTTCCCGTGATAGCACAGGGTTTCTCAACGGCGCCTGGGACCCGAAAACGGGCTCGGAGGCATCCGTGCATCTCCTGAGGTTGGGAGTCCCATCTCCTGGTTGTTTTCCTGCACGGCTTTGGCGTGCTCTCTGAACTCCGCAAAGGGAAAGCATCCTCGTGACGGTTGCTTTCATTCATTTTCATCAGAGTGCTGGTGATGTCTGTTGAAAAATCTCTTCTCCTCTGCAGGCTTCAGTTAGAAGGGGGAGCAGGCTGCAGAGGCTGTGTGAGCAGAGAGGAACTAGGAAAAGCCAAAGATGGTCAAGAGTAGAGCTGGGAGGCGTGGAAAGGGAAGCTGGACAGTCTGAGTGAGTTTGGAAAGAGGGAGGGAAGCTGTGTGCCTGTTAAAGGTCATGGCAAGAGGTGACAAGCAGAGGGAGATCAGTAACCCTGTGATTGTGTAGCTGATCACAGTCCATCCCCGGCTGAACACAAGGCTCCTCAATCCTGGTAATCTCTGCTGTCTGCAAGAAGTTGGAAAAACTCTTCCTCTGTGCAACTGGACTTTTGACTGTCCCTTGTGGAGTAGAACAGCCCGTTACAGCTACCAGAAGTTCTTTGTTGTTTTAGCTAACGGAGAAGCTAAAGCTCTATATTGACCTCTTGAAAACCACTGCATTTCCACGGGATAGCACGGCTGGGTTTTCACGCGGGAGGAAGGGGGCTGTCTTCAGAAAAATGGAAATTGCATGAGAAGAAGATCCATGAGGATGCTCAGGTTCCCCAGTCTGTTCAGAAGTGAGGAAATGTATTAAAAAATTTTCAGGCAGTATCCTTTTCTGTTGGGTGGAAATCTATTTAGACATTCTTACCTGTGCTATTATCAGTCCAGTATTAGCGCAAAAATGTGGATTCAACAGGAAAACTGATTTCTGCATCATTCAATTGAGGCAATCCTCCTGGATCCAGTATCATGAGAGAGGAAGAGTAAGCAGTAAACCCGTGGATGCAGACTGAGTTTGTGGATTCAGAAGGGATTGAACAAATTAATTGGCAAGAAATTCATGTGTAAATACTACAAAGGCTGCGGAGCACTGTACCCTCTAACGTGACAGTACTGGATGTTGGGGAGGTGTGGCAGGTCTGCGCTGGACAAAGTAGGCAGGCTTTCGTTTCTCCTTTTCTTGCTTTCCAGGGTGGAGCAGGACTAGACGGAGTGTTGGTTGACCCAGCAGGGCATTGCTGTCTCTGAAAAGTCCTGTGTCTCGCAACGCTGTAGGCAGAAGTGTATGACTAGCCAAAGAAATCCAGGCATCTTCCTTTAACGTCTGAGTAATTTGCTAATCTGATAAGTTGAGGGTAATTTTTTATCATTTGCCTGCTTGGGTCTTTCTGCAGTTGATAGATTCTTTTTATCTTACAGTTGTAGATAATTAACGATTTTTTTTTTTAATGGTGTTCCTAATGTATTTTCCAATACCTCTGTAAAGGAGCTAATACATGCTTTTCATCTGTTTGGGTTTTTTTTTTTAATCTCCCATTCAGTTTCTGCAGTGATTATAAATTCAGGGCATGAAGATAGGATGAAAATAATAAATCATCTACGAAGATAACAGCACTATCACACCAAAATATGCTATCCCAGATCTGGATAATAGCTTGCCTCTCCTTTTCAGCAGTATCAGTGGGTCAAAGCTACTAGCTCTCACTGTAAACCTTGACTTTTACATCAAGATCCAATATATTTTTTATTATAAGATTATATGTCTGTTTTGCTAATGTGTAGTTGTTTAAAGTGTTTCATGTGGCTGGAGAAAGGGTTGTTTCTTTGCTCGTTTGTTTAATAGCATTTTCATTCTTCTCAGAATCAGAAGAGGGAAAGAGATTTTGGTGCTTGTGTGTCTTCCTCATCGCATCTCTGGTATGTGGGGCAGGGAGAGAGAGGAATTCGTGCCTCATAGCATGGGATAGCAGTGTTAGGCGTGTCTGTTTTGTGTGTAGGAGCTGTAAGACCACAAGTTAATTATAGCATCATTACAAACTAGTTTTTTGTTTGTGATAAGAACAAAGAGCTCATCCTTTCAGGTTTTACTGTGTTTATTGTGAATTTATGTGGAGTTTGTGGGCCAGAAGAGACCTGAGTGACCATCTAAACTAAATATACAACTTCCCTGAATTTACTTATATTTCAACTTGTATTTGAATTATATTTTAGAGGAACATTCAATCTGTTTAAGGTTGCCAGTGATAAAAAATCCATCGCAGCCTTTTGTGGTTAATTAGCCTCAGTGCTTTTATTTCCAGCTTGAGTTTGTGTGGTTTCAGCTTCATGTCATTTGTGATAAAGAGTTGGTTTTCATCAAAATTCACTTCATCCTTTATAGGCACGTCATTATGAAATCACTGTTTAATCCTCCCCTTTTTAAACAAATTGTTCTTCTGGGGTCTTTTGCTCCCAGGTATCTTCATGGTCTTGGGAATCCACTAATGTTGTGTGAATAAACACATAAAGCAGGCTCTTCAGTAAAGTCTCACTTACTAACAAACCGAAAAGAGTACAGAAAGCAACACAAGGAGTATTTGAGTAAGGTGAAATTGCAACGAGGCCAAAATCAAGATATTTCAGTGCTTTTATTCACAGAAAACATTGGTGGAAGGATACTGTGACTATTAAACCAAGCAGGAACAAGTGCCAGTCTTCAGTGCTAATTGATTTTATCAGTGAAGTAAAACGAGCCCAACTTAATAGTTAACTCTGAGACAAGATCCTGCCAAGACCTTCTTCCCATATTAGCTGACATTGTGACCCCAAATATTTGTCAGAGAAATGATACAGAAAATGAGCATTGACCTTTGTGGTAGTAAAAACTCAATGTTGTAGAAAAATGAGGCAGACATGCTGGGGCTGAAATTTTAGATATCACTGACTAACCCTGAGTGATCATACCTGGTAACACAGTGTGAATATTGATCCCCCAAATACTGCTTCTGTAAGTGAAAGTGAGAAGTAAGAACTGATAGAGGTCGTATAGGGAAGTTTTGTCATTAGACCACAGGCACAGCGAAGTAGACCAACATCTGTCAAGAATAACTAATGCTGCAGTACAATTAAAATTAATAATAATTTCTAAATAACCTGCATGGAGCATATTCACATGGGAGTAAAAACGTGTTCTTCCAAAAAGTTTTCAGGTTGAGTTTTGGCTAAAAGTTATGTCATTAGTTCCTGGAATTGAAAATTTGGCAAGTGTATTTGAAAGTCATTACAAACTTGTAGCTACAAAACCAGATGCCTAGTAAGGAGTTTCTGCAGTTTTATGGTAAGAATTGTACCTAAGTCTAATGAGACCATTAAAATCCAAAAGCTTTATTCCTTAGCCACTAACAAAAGGTAATGGTGCAATAGAGAGCATATAGTGGATGGGAACATAACAGAAATCATGGAGCCTGACTTACTTAGTCCCACTCCACGGAAAATAATAGACAAGCTGTTTAAGTCAGTCAGTCTAGCTTAAGTGCTAGCCAACTACGATGATAGCTGGACACAGTTATAATGTATGGTAAGATGTGCTTTTCTTGGTCTGAGTTAAAGGTGTTGGGAGTCTCAGAGTATTTTTGACAAGTTGTAGATGTGTCTTACAGTCCCACGTTTCTCTGTGTCCAAAGTTGGAGTAGAGTCTAGGAACATTTTGTATACTGATCCAGTGCACATTGTAATACATCCACTACCCTATAAAAATATCATTGACCAGCAGTCAATACATGGGGATCAGAAGATGTCAGGGCATTATCTTGTATTTTTCTAATGCATGTATGATTTAAAATTAAACTTTATAAACTCAAAACCATACCAGATATTCTTATCAGGTGGTAACAGTTAACATTAGGCTGGTATCTCGATCTCCATCCTAAGTACTCAGTCTTCACTGGGGAAAAACACGATGAATGTGCAGACGTGTTACGGCCTGAAGTTCACCTGCTCCAGACTTTGCTTAAACTGAGAAGGGAAAGAAAATCAAGAGCTAAGACTCTTATTACAGGCATTCTGTAAGATGTATAAACTAGGTAGGTGTTTCCTGGAACATATTGCTGGTGAAGGTGGCTGGTTGGAAGTACAAATTTTACAGTTATTTCTAATGAGCAAAGCTTCAGGATGGGCAAAGTGACGTCGGCACAGAAGTGCTGTCTCTCGTCTTTTGCTTGACAAATTGATCGAAATTTTTTTGGCTTCTTTTTTCCTCCACTACGACTTCATCTCTGCTGGGAGAGTTTGACATTATATCCACGCTTATATAGTCATCTTGGGGACTTTTTTAAATGTAAATCTGCCCTTAGCAGAAAAGGTTTTTGGGGGTGGCACCTGCAAGACATTTACGCAAAGCAAGCTTAGAAAAAAAATCCATACAATAGTTGACCATGTTTTACAAATGCCAAGAAAAAATGTGGCAAAAGTGTTTATTGGATAGTTTTGTTCAGGCAGAAATCACCTTTCCCGTCTATTTTCAATCAAAAAAATCTTGGAGGAGGTGACCTTCACAATAAGCTAAATTGTGGGAACTAAGGTAGATCCTGTTGAGAAACATTTACCGTTAGTGACTCTTCCGAATTCTCCGGTTTAGATAAATAGCTCTGTGCAGTATTAGATGCCGTCAGCAGTGTCTCCTGCTCTCCTTAGGAAATCCCAAGTTGTGGCTGTAGACGATGCTAATCTTCCTGGCCATTTTAATGAACTGTTCGCTGTGTACTTACGAGTAAGAACCGATCCTGTCATGCCAGACGTTCTTTGTTGGTGTAAATCTTAGCTCTATAAGGGACATTCAAACTGGTACAATGCGCTCCCATTAACAGTGCTAAAAGGTAAGTGATGTTATAAAAATGGCAGAAATGCTAAACATGTCTGCATGTTGGGCATATGGAATCCTTTATATGTATGCCCAAACTGCAGGATAGGCGGTAAGTTAGAAAAAAACCAAGCTGTTAAAGCTGAGTGTCTGATACAAGTTAAGGAGCGGAGTGACATCCTTAAGGATTTCAGAAGTTACAGCTGCAAGATTTGTGTCTGTAATTAGATCTCTGGTCAGTTTATTCGCCAGGAGCTAAGGGGTTCAAAGGAAGTAAATGGAATGGTTTGTTGTTACTGTCAAAGTGTTACTGTGACGAAAAAAAACAAAGGGGGGTGGGGGTGTTAGTTTTTTGTATTTCTGAAGTCTAGATCATGGTGCTTTTTTGCATTAAAGTGGCTGAAAATGGGAGTTAAGGAATCCAGCTAGTTTAGGTTGACGTATTTGATACCATACTTGGGACAGGTGAGCAATGTATGATTTATGCCATTGTGAGTGCTTTAGTCACATGAGTAAGCCTATCACAATTTTTCAAAGCAATTTAACAGTATAGTAACGCAAAGAAAAAATCTGAGCATCCGTGTTTTCAGGTGAAGTGAATGGCAGTTACAGATGCTCAGTGCCTGATCCAGATGGAAATTTCCCAGTGATGCAGACTTCAGCTGAAAAGCGTCGATTTATTAAACCTGAGGTAGTTCATAAATGCAGTGATGAAGGATAACCAAACTGCACGGGAACTACTCTGGCATGGGGTCCGCAGCCTTTCCAGGGCAGGGCATGCAGCTGGGAGCAGCCCAGTGGAAGCAGCAGTGAAGCAAAAAGATTCAGGTCACAGGGAGCAGAAGTTTATTTCATTTCAAAACCACCACATATTGGTATATCTGGAGAAGAAAAGAGTTTCAGAATGCACTTATTTCTGTAACTTTTCAGAAGTTTTATTCCAAACTGGAACCATGTCAAATGTAAAAATACAATTTTCCCTTAGGTTTTTCCTCTGGTACTGGTTAGCAAATTGTGCAGTAAATGATAATAGAATATCTCTGTGCGAAGGCTTCTGTATCGAGAGGGGCCTGGTAGGTTCCTTAGGTGATTCTGTAAACTTAAAATTATTTAGAATTTAAGTATTTCCTTACAAAAAACTGGCAGTATATCCTTTAACAGCAGAGGAGGAGAGGAACAGGGACAGTCACATCTTGTGAGTTGTTTGCATGGAGTCAGCAACCTGAAGAAGTGCTCGCAAGTAGGCAGTTTCCTGCTGTTTAAGAGCAGCCTTCGTTAAAGTGACAGCTCTTTTTCACAGACAGTCTTACTTTAAAAAAAAGTAAGTCTTTTCAACAGGCGTGCTTTGAGTTGTGTTAGCAGTTTCCCCTATTTGCATCCTTATTGAGATCTGTACGTTGCATTTTGATTGAAACAAAAGACGTCATTGAAGCCTCCGGGTAGTACTGTTAAGCTGAATCTGTAGCTGTTTCAGTCTACTTGAAGATTTTAGCTATTTCTTCAATTTACAGAGACACTTACCTGTGTATCTTTGCCTTAACCTCCTGGTCACTGAAAGGGGAGAAAGCTGGTGCAGCAGACACAGTGAACAAGATGTGTGTTTGAAGGAGACGTGAACCAGAATATACAGCTAGCATGTCTTAATATTTTTTGGAGAGGCAGGTAGGTGTAATCGTCTTTGTTCCTTTTTACCTGGAGGGTAAGAGGAAATGTTGAAAGAAAAGCCAAAAAACTTTCCTGTGAAACATGCACCACATTTTGGGAGTTTGACAGAGGAGAGTCGTCTTCTCCTGCGGCATAGAATAATGAGACTGCTCCAGGATAATATAAGCCTCTTACATTGATGTCACATTCAGATTTTTGCTGAGACCTGCATACAGCTTCTTGAGGTGAGCTGAAGATGTGAAACGTTCCTGTTGTCTCACAGGCTAATAGGTGCAATATTACTAGGTGCTAATACGATGCCACTTCAGTTTCTGTGCTAGTTCTGTGGCATACGCTGGCCATTAGATGACAGAAGAAATCATACAGGTACATTCTTGCAGCTGTGCCTTTTACTGTTTCACTGCAGTGATTTGTTCAGCAAGCTTGACTATCTAATAAGTTAGTTCATGCAAATGAATGCATCTGTCTTCATTCCTCTTTGCCATTAGTTCATTATGCATACATTAAACCATAGGGAATAAGTACAGAGATTGATTAGAGAGTTACAGAGCACAGGTTAGCAGCTGAAAAATGCCTGAATTACTCCTTTTTGTTTTTTCCTCCTTTTTTTCCTGTTGGCAAACTTCTTTTACAGAAACAGTAAATCCTTGTGGATTTTAAATGCTTATTGACAGCTAAAGTCATCACTATTCCTGTGATTTGGCAAATTTTAATATAAGCCAGTAGCTTGTTTTGTAGTTCTTTAACCTTGCTTTTCCTGTGGCTTTAACCATATTTTTTCTTCATCCTGAATGCTGAGTGAGTTACTGGTCCTTTTGTCACAGGCATGGGTTTTTTTTCTGCTATACGCCTAATAAAAAAATTCAGCGCATCCCATTTGTCAGGTGGTGTTACATATTAAATTCACCCCTAAGCCATCCTTATAACTTTAGTTTTATATCAGACTGAAGTACAGATAAAGAACGAGTCATTATCAGATCACTTTTTAAAACATTCTTACCTATCCATTGTTCAGCCTATTTTTGAACCACCGTCTCCCAGAAGTGGGCATTTCTGGGATGTGGTTTTCTGCAAAGGTAGGGAGTAAGCAAACCATAAAGGTGTCAGTGATCACTGAACACAAAAGACAAAAGGCAAAATCTGTAGGAAGTATTCACTCTCATTTTCCATTTTTCTTGTTCATTCCTAATTTTTCCAAGGATTGTCTAATCTTCCACACAGAGGCTTTGATAAACCCTTTTGTCATGCCGGATCTCCCTCAGTACTACCAAGCAGAAAGACAGGGTGTGTCTATCATTCAGCTTCATATGTTCTACAAACAAAGAGGTGTATGACCCCTAAAAACTTAAATATCTGCTCCTTAATCCAAGTACTAGGAAAAGTCCTACTAGCCTATTCCTCCAAATTTCAGTTGTCATAATACATATTTGAAAATTCACCATCTGTTATTTGAATGCCTACACAGTGGTTTATCTAGAAAGGAGTGCACCATTACTATATTCTTTCCTGATCCTTACTGCTTCAATTTTGCCATGATACTAGTAATCTCAGCTGCACCTCAAAAAGGAAAACCGATGTTTTGTGTAACTAAAACGTTAAATTATGTAGCAGCTGTAGACCATGACAGGCAACTCAGAGTATGTTTAGTAAAAATAAATGACAGCTCAAATGGAGAAATGGGATCTAATGGCACTACTGCTAAAATTTACCTGGTACCCACAAGATGTTGAAACATTGGAAGGAGCTGCAAAGCATGTCTTAAATGGCAAAAACCTAAGCAATTCAGGCAGTTCTTAATCTAAAATGGACAGAAGATTAAGAGGTGATTTGATCAGAGGTTGCAGTTCTGTATCTTCAGGGATATCCTGAATGTAATGGTGGTAGTATAATGAGATCTTGGGTTTGAAGACTTGTCTGCTCCCAATTCAGATACAAACTACCTGTCCATGTAGCAGATTTTCCATCACATGGTGGTTTCAGAGCCACGTTGGATATCTTTTTAAAAGGTAATCTGTAGCTGCGGATACCACTGTATCGTGTTTCTCTGCTTGCGCCACTCAGGAGATCAGGGAGAGAATTGTTGTCAGTGGTTCCTTCCTGCCTCGAAATGCACAAATGCCATCAATCCTGTAATCAGTCCTGCCTGATCCGTTTTGGTAACTGCAGAAAGCAGAGAAACTGGAACAGTCGGGCCGTGCTATTGTGAATAGTATCACCTCAGTACAAACAAACACTAATGAGCAAGAGTTCTCTTGGTGCTAATTTCTCAGTAAAGGAAAATGAGAGGATATTGGAAGTGAATCCATCAGAATTATGGGAAGAAGTTTTATAACACAAAATGCCACATCAGTGTCCAAGCTCTGGTGCTGTTCTGCACAGCAGGATTTCCACTAGCAAGGGAGGAGGGTTACTGAAGCCTTCATCCAATTCGGACACATCCGGAGAAGACTAATGTTGTCATGGAGCTCTGTCCTTTCTTCATCCATAGTGTTTAACGGAGACATGCAGAGGTGTGCAGGGTAGCACTGCTGATGCACAAGCCACTCTTGAGTTTAAGACTTGGTGCTTATAGTCTGAAGCAAAATTTTCAGAAGGAGACACTTGTTTCATGTGGGAGATGCAAATTTGAGATACCTATGGGTGTAAGCTTCAGCTCAAAAGTACCTTCTGCTACCCATTCCCCACCCAAGCAAAAAAATGAGTGTGTGGAAGCAAAACAGGTTTGAGCTCTGGAAAGCCCTGTAATGTCCATTAAAGAGGTTTTGAAGGTTGAGACCATCGAGTTGTTCATCATTGTGCTTGTTTTGCCCTACCCTCCGATGTCCTTGCTTCAGAAAGCTCCACCTTGACAGTTCAGGAGTGTGACTGCCACCATGGATAACGCGGAGGAGAAAAATGCTTGGAACTTGCTGAAACCTAGCAAGCACCTCAAGGTGGAACGGGTCCTTACCCAAAGATAAGAGAGTTGATCATTGCAGATCTTCAAGCATGCAGGTAGTGATCGATGGGTAGCGTAGAAACTCTCCCAAAGAAAGCCAGCGATGAAAACACTAGAACTTCACAGCTAGCTCAAGGAATAAATGTGCTTTAACTAGACTACATTATTGAGCAAGTTTGTAGTTCACACTGCATCTTTATTCCAACCCTGTTGCAAGGCAGCACGTCAGGGATAAAAATACCTTTTTTGCAGGTAATAATGCGGAAAAAAGGAAGTTTCGTTGTTGCGATTTCACTAAATCTACATTTTCTTACAGTAATATATTAAAGTATTCATATGTGCTGAAGCCAGATGTTTTAATGTTTTATAATTTTATTAATAATTTTTCCTCTAATTGAATTTCTCTGCCAAGATTTGCTCAGGAATTATGAATAGTAATTCTGTTATCTTTGACACTTAAACTTGAAGCATATCTTACTTTCTAAATCCGTTTTAATTAAAATATATTGATTGTTCTTCAATATAGTTACAAGAATTCAAGCTTATAATTTGATTCTTTACCTATGATAGGGGATTATAAAACTAGTATATTTTCAATTTCCTTCTGTATAGATGTTCTGCATTGTATTGCGTTCCACCTTTATGGACATCTACACAAATTAAGGAAACAAGGAAGCACATGAGCGAAAACCTATAGAAAGATACCTTAAAAATAAGAAAACCCCCCCAATGCCATGGCAGTTTTAAAAATTTTCTCACTGGCTGTGATTTTGGCCTTCCACGCCATTGGGCTCTCCAATACAGTCCAAAACTAGGTGGATTGAAAAAACCACATTGTTTTCACATACCTCCTTACTAGTTGCCTTCATTTTATTCCTCCATAAGCCTTGTCACCAGCCATCTCAAGAAAATGTAGAAAGGGAAGGGCTAGTTGTTGTTCGGAGTGGCCTGATACTTTCAGTCCTTGATGTAGGGTGAAAAAAAACTACGGAGAGAAGAATTCAGAAGTGGTCACTGACAAAAAATTCCTAGTAGCCCCAGCTCTTAGAAGAATCAGATGCCGTTGTGTGTGTTGAGATGACTCAAGCTGATCTCTTTGAATGCACAGTATCTGTCTAAGTAACATCATGAATAATTTTAGGCTGCTAGTACTTGGAATGTTTGGGAATATTTTGAGTATTGACATGTATCCTTGACTTGTTTTCTGGCATTACTGTGCAACCCAGTTGTGGACGAAAGCAAACTAAAAAAGCATATTTTAAAACTGTATTTCATTATGGAATTTCTGCGAGCAGGACTATCCAGAGGACCAAAAAGCCTGTTGTTCCCTCACCAGCACTTTATCTTGCTTGGCGAAGCTTCTAGCCACGTGGCCGTCCAGCTCCCACTTTAGTCTGCACATCTGCTGCAGTTAGCCTGGAGAAACCTCTCTGCTTCTTACACAGCTGCTTCCATGGACCACTTTTCCCTCTAAGTTCAAAGCAGCCTTTTTTGCATCTTCGTATGACTCCACCTCTTGTAAGTCTGCTGCACAGAGATTGTTCTTACCATTGCTGTATGCAGCTGCTTCTCTCTGAGCACTGATTTTACACCACGCCACACCATTTTTGCATTTTCTGGCAAATGTTTTCTACCACCCCTGTCTGCGAGGGGTGGATTCAGACACAAGCGGGATGTTGGCTTGTGAACACGTGCCATTGCTAGCAAGGCTGCGCTGCTGCCGGAGAGGCACTGGGACGGTTTGTTGTAACTGCACCGCAGGCTGTGGGATGGAAACGTTAAGCCTTTGGAAGGTAATAATGGTTTAACTCTGGTCACTGTAAAAAATGAAATGCAGTTCTCCAGCAGCTGATTGTGGGTTTTTCTTTATCACGCTCACAAAGAACAGGTTTTTTTGTAGAAAGGGTTGTAATTGTACGGTCCCGCTAAACATTCCCCTCCGCAAATGTAGTGACTGAAGTTACTGTGGTGTGCGTCGGTAACTGGGTCGTGTGTCAGGTGTTTCCTCCAATACTCTTCTGCTGAGAAAGTGATGAGGTTCTTGTCATTAAGAATGAAGAGGCATTTTTTGTCTGTTACTGGCTTTCAGTTGGTGGTTATTTGATTTCAGGTTTGGGATATTTATATTAATTTCTCATCTTTTAGTTATAAACAGAGTTTCAAATGTAATGCTTTTGTTTGAGGCTAAATTGAAGACCACCCCTGTTGTATGCCTCAGTTTTGATTTAGAGAGAGTTTGCTGCCAAGGTATCTGTTTCTGTGCCTTAGAGTATGAAAAACCTACCCAAAACCAAATAGCACAAGAACTAAGCTCTTTTTAGGTGGGAAACCAGCACACCCAGATGTGAGCTGTGCTGCTGTGTCCTGCAAGCCTGGTGTTTTCAGTGAGTTATATGATCATGTCCAGTATATCACAGCCTGTGGTTGATCATAAAATACCATTATTTGCTTTTCTCTGCCATGCCTAGGCTAGGCAAGAGTCAGACTTTTTTCAGTTTATAAGCGCTGGTGAAAGGTATTTGTGTTTTAGATAGTATTTCTGCAGTGGCAAAGTCAATCTTGTAGATGCTCTTATATCTGGGAAAAAAAAAAAACCAAGAAAAGGATTGTCTAATGCCCTGTATACAACCAAAAGAGCTGTTGGTATGAACCGAGTCTTATTTTAGGCATTTTTTTGCAAATGCCTGAGCGCTACCATCTCCTTTGCTTTCACTGAAAATGGTACGACGTTTCACCTTTACATTTATCCAAGCTATCAGTCATGTTAGCCCGTCCGCTGACCCAAGGCAACCTGCGTTGGCATTGTTTTAAATTTACAGGCCCGTCGGTAACTGCAGTGTGTTGTGCCTCAGTAGGTGTGCTCTGATGCTGCACCTCATACCAGTGTGTCTTCTGCTGTGGCTTGCTGGGTTCTGAACTAGGACTGGTTTGGGGATTGTCCCTCCACAGGCCAGAGGAGATGGCACAGAGTAGGTTAAGGTCAGCTTCAGTTTTCAGATTCTCTTCACCAATGTGGTTTTGTTTGCTTGTTTTTAACACATATTTAGGTGTTTTCGGAGTTAGTGACAGCAGTCATGAAAAGGGCAACAAGGAATAGTATGTTCATCATCTCTTGACATCCCTCTTGTCACACTCAGAGAAATACACCTACTCACAGGACTTGAAACGTTGAGTAGATGTGATGTCCCCAGTGTAACAAACTGCTGTTTCTCAAGAATTGACTTTATGTGATTTCTTATTAAGCCATGAGATGCCTACTGGAATGTAAAGCAAAATGTTTCCTCTGCAGAATTTCTGCTGACATACAGGGAAAATCCATACAAGGACAGCATTAACTGTATTTTCAACAGACTTACCAATTACTTACTTATCGATTATGTATGTCTTTTGGTAGGAAACAATCAATGACAGCAGGTATTTTTTTCTTTTTACGTGAAGTTCATTTATGCCCTGTCCTGGCTGCGCTGAATAAACTCATTCACTGGGTGCAGGATACAAGCACTAAACCTGATCATGTAAATTTTAGACGTTTTCTTGGATTTTAAAGCGAAATTTTCACAGAAGGGACAGAAAAGACACTCAATATCTGGAATGAAGGCAAGTGTTTTCCAGTTTTACTTTAATATGTAAATTAAGATATAAAATTGTAGGAATATAGGAAATAGATGATAAAAATTTGATTAAGAGTTCTCTCAGCTTTCACATGTTCTGTGAAAAAAAAATCTCTTCTGTAGTCTAGTATTTAATTTTCTTTTTGAAGGAGTGAGTATATTCTAGGTTCAGCAATCTCATGAGTCAATTTATTTTCCATGCTTTTTGTTCATTAAAACATGTTATTTACATACATCAAAAGGTAGGAAATTACAAAAAGACTGATCATGTATAAAATTCTAGAAGCTTTCTCATTATATTATTGTCCTTGAAGAAAAATTAATTTGACATGGTGTTTCTTGGATTTTACTTACCTGCAAGTTGTTCCATTTATTCATCTTCTTACAGCAAGACTTAGCCAGTCTTGTATTTGAGCACCAGCTTATCTTTTGAAGTTTTCTTGTGCTGTGCTGAGTATCCCTGTAGTCTTGTAGGTTGCGGGCCAGATCGTAGTCTTGTTACACCAACTGACCTGCTGCAGGTCAGGCACACGCAGTTAGGGTATTGCAGCAGCGAACCGAAGAGAAGCATCCAGACCGGGAATTAAGAAATTTGTGGACAGAAAGAAAAACAGACAAACATGGACAGGCGGCTGCGTTTCGCCAACTGCTGCTGGAGTTGTTAATGGCGGGCGGGAAGAAGTTCTCAAGTGCATTTCTCCAGCTGAAGCGTAAAATGGTTTTGATTTGGGCTTTTCATAGACTTGGAACCATCTTTTCTCTACACGGTTTCATTTTAGAATAATTCAGTTGGTTCACATCACAGAGCTGTACTGCAGGAGCAGTGGTCTGATATTTGATACTTCATAAACTGTTACGGAGTAAGATGATGTTTCTTAAGCTCATGTTCTATATTCAGTTTACCACTAAGCAAAAGACTTGTAAATTCAATTCCTGGTTTATTCATAAATTATAAGAAATCTGGAAATAACTTCTTTGCCTTCCCCTCTGATGCTGGCTATGCTAACGTTATTAGCAATGTGGGAGTACATGTCGGAAAGAACAGACCCCAGAGACTTCTAACTAATTAGGATTTTGCTGCTTGGCGTAAGTAGTGAATTATGAGTGAGGTGATACATGAAGTAGTTTGATTTTTAACCCACAAAGAGTAGCATAGCTTTGCGTTAAGTAGAGAATAGAGACTGACCTTGCATTAGTTAGGGAATAGCGCGTACAGATGCGGTTGCTTGTTGGATTGGAAATGGAGTCCCAGGGTTGTTCTGATATTGGGTATTTCCATAGCTCCAGTGGGATTAGTCTGTAATAATAACGCTGAAGCAACAGAGATGAGTAAACGTGTGATATATAGCATTATAAGAAAAGGAATCGTGTGCTATTTAAGAAAGCAAAGATGAAAAACGGAGACACTAGGGTATCAAACGGGCCTGGTTCAGAGCACTTCCAGGGATAACAGTCTCTTAGAAGCAAAACCAGCTTAGGTAGTTTAATTTCTTCCTGCTGTGATTATGTACAACAAAAGCTACAAAATCTTTCCGAGGGGTAAACCTAATGAAACTGTTGCATACTCCTAGATGACCTTATCTTATGAACACCTTACTGTGTTGGTGCGTCTTTCCCTCCTGCCTACCAAGGAAGAGTGTTTAGAGGTCCCTGTTCTGTTGGCAGAGGTATACAGAAACTTGTCAGAATAGATGGTGAGAAGGAACAAGCCTGGTCATTACTGTCCATGCCAGCGGTTGCAGGGAACTGTATAATCATTAGCTGGCTTAAAACACTCATGGATCATCTGTGCCACATGTCACTCCAGGCAGCAGAGTAGTTCCCAGCATTGGACTGCAAACTTGGAACCTATATAAGAGATCAAAACACATGGCAGTATTTTTTGTTATGGCAAAAGATTAGGCACGTGCAGTGCATTATTGATGTCCTTTATACACGTTCTGGCAAAGTATTTGTTAGAAGAAAAAATATTGGATGGTCCTGAGAACCAGATTGTACTACTGAGAAGTACAAAGGAAGGATTCATTTTGGGAGGTGGGGAGAGAGGGGAATTTTCCTTTTGAGTCCAGATCTCGTGGTCGAGTAAACCCTGAACAAACGACACCCACCGGCCAAGCACCTGAGGTTGCATCGGGGTGCAGATACACAGTATTTTTGGTTGCAGTAAGTACCATGAGTAACTCTTGTAATCATTATGAATACTTGCAGGTTTTTATAAAACTGCAAGCAGCATCCTGGTCCATAGCGTCTCCTACAGCTCTGCAACATGCCTGCATGTTCAGGTGCAGGTAATCACATCCGTTCTTTCTGAACTGTCAAAAAGGCCAGATGTGAGCAAACACTGTGGAAGCTCAGTAGCTTCCAAATGATGCCAGATGATGGTTTGTTGTCAGCCAAGTTGGAGAACGCACCCGGTGGCTGTGCTACTGTCTGCTTCTGACTGGACAGAGACACGTTTTGAACAATCCCACAGTCTCTTGTAATGTTCTTTTTACAAATATACCTTCCACTTCTTAAATACTCATTTCAGCAACTCGTGCTGCTGACCGAATACACTGCAGAATTCTGTCTTGGTGGAAGCTTTATAGGCATAGGAGAATTCTTGCCCAAGCACTTAAGTCATGTTCTGTATCATGGTAAAAATGTGAATAACTGAAGTGAGGTCATCATCAGCCAGAATGGAAAGAGGAGCCTGTCAGCCACGTAGAAAGGAGCAGGAACATTGCATAGGATGATGCTGGATCTGCAAAAGATTCAGCAGTTCACCCTGTTAGAAGTACGACCAAGGTTTACATGGTACTCCACCAGGGCTGGAGGCTCTTCTGAATGTTTTTCTCTGCCTGCCGCCATTACCTCTGCGTTGCTCGGGTTTGGCAGTTCTCATTCAGGGCAGTTGTTCTTCGTCCTGAGGTCAAAATATATTAGGTTATGTCCTTAGTCATACGGAAATGACCAGAGAGATGGATGATCTTTCCAGGGTGTCATCATTTTCTGGGAGGATCTTTAGGACTTCATGCATTTTTCCAGAATATCTTAGCAGCTCGCGGTTTGAATAGGTCTTCTCTGGCTGGAAACACCAGACATGAGGTATGATTGCTTTCCAGACAGTCGCAGCGCTGCTGGAACTGCGCATATGTAGATTGCCTTGTCCAGCCGTGTGCAATAATGACATCTCTTTTCAAGACCTCGAGGCTTTCCATTGCAGGTGACCTGCATTTGCTGAGGTCTGTGAGATTAGCTCGGCATTTTCCAAGAATGCTAAATGGGCAGACTGCAGGAGAGGATGTCCTAGAGAGCATGTGAGGGAAATTTTATATACAACTCTTTAACTATGAAAGCCCTTCTCTTACTTTATAGCTGTTCTGCAGAGAATTTTGCAGAGTTGCAGTGGAGACCTCTTTGTGTAAGAATAAGGAATAAAGCTGTTAAGATCTGATACGTTCAGTCTCCATCTGGATTCCTGTTATGTTCAATTGTTTTGATTAACAGTGACATCTACTAGTGGCCTCAAAGTGAGGCTGGATCTAAAGTTTTCTAGTACCATTATATCATTGTGACTTTTAGCCTTCTATTTAGTTAATCAGTTGAAGTACTTTACAAAGCATAGGGTTCAGAGGGAGAAAGCAGAAAATGAGAAAAGATAGCTTTTTAAAAATGTGAAACAACTACCTTTAGTTGTAAGTGTTGCCAGACTTTGTATTTATTGGTTCTGTGTAGTATACTAGCCCATTGGTGTAGTTTTTTAATAACCTTTTACAGAACATATGTCTCGGATTTATCTACATGCAGAGCCTTGCAGACAGAACTTGTGGATTGTAACATAAAGAATCTCCAGATGTACACATTATTTCTTATTAACATAGACAATGATTTTCTTGGGAAGTAGATGACATTTTAGAAAGGCAACATCTGTGTTATCACTTAAATTTTAATAATGCCAATAATTTTCTTTCAACAGAGGAATTCAAGGGCTCAACAATAGTTGAATTAATGAAAAAGGAAGGTACCACCCTAGGGCTTACAGTATCGGGTGGAATCGACAAGGATGGGAAACCAAGAGTATCTAACCTTCGTCAAGGAGGAATCGCTGCTAGGTAACCACATCTCAAGCCACAAAATGCATTATAAGATGTGATTGCTTCAGAAATACGTACCGCATCAGAAAGGTCACTAACAAATATGTGACTAGATGTGTCTATGATGGCAGCCCATCGGACCAGAGAAGCTTAGAGAAAAATGGCAACAGCTGGTCCCCCTCTTCCCTTAAGGCTACTTTGACAAAAACTAGAAATACCAATGAGATATTTGAAAATCGTCATAAGACTAATTAAGTTTCTTCTAAATTATATACATTTTATTTCTCTATTTTTTTGTCCTTGAACAAATACTTGAGAGAAGAAGCATAAAATACTGAGGGGGGGAAATAAAACGGAAAAACTAACCATAGTACTGTCATAATTTAATTTAAAAAAAAAAACCTATTCATGAGCTGGTTTTAAGATTAAAAAGAGTCTGAAGTCATAGCTACCTTGCTTACTACTACAGTGGAAACAAAAAAGCTGTTACTCATGAGTGAAACAAGGCAAAAGGCAAAGGTTAAGCTAAATCGTTCCAAGTAACTGAGCAGAACATACACTTTTGGGCTGTGGCCTGTTTCCTGTAGCTGTGATGTTAGTTGTGAAGGCAACTATTGTCCAAAAAACCTTAGTTTTGGACGCTTCCCAAATAGAGAGAGAAAGATGGGTGCATGAAGATAACGATTTCCCAGATCCTATGCCCAAACCAGGCAAACCATCCAACTCCTTTATTGTACAGCTGGTTTTGTACATCAGAAATTAATAATGCAACAATGTTCTTCTTTTAATCCTTAACAAGCTAGACTACATTAAGATTTTAAAATGCCACTTTCTATTTGAAAGATCAATTTATTTTAATCTAGATGAATGGAAAAAATATTTATTACTGTCACTAACTAGTAACTTAAAGGATTTAGTTTGGTCCAGCAGATCTGTCTCTAACAAAAGGAATATGTGCTTTTTCCTAGGAGTGACCAGCTGGATGTAGGGGACTACATCAAATCTGTGAATGGAATCAACCTGACTAAATTTCGTCATGATGAGATCATCAGCCTGCTCAAGAACGTTGGCGAGAGGGTTGTTTTAGAAGTGGAGTATGAGCTGCCTCCAGTCTGTAAGTAATAGCAGAGCAAACTGAAACCTGTGCAGAATAGCAGACACGCCAGGAGTGAGATGGGCATGCTTGGTGATCTTCGTTTTTGAAGTGGTTTTCTTATAATTTTGTCCTCTGGCTTATCGCAGGGCGTGGAAGCAGTACGAAAGAACTGGCAGTGCAGGGGGATGCTCTCAGAGATGCTCAGGTGTTTTAGGAGCGTAAATCCCTCTGACAATAGAGCAGAGTTGTCAACCTCCACGATTTGTTGTTGTTGTTGTTGTTTGTTCGTGTACAATTTTGAATGCTGGGAATTAGATTGGGTAGATTCCAGGGCAAGAGAATCCTTCTTGTTACAGTAAGATCTTCCGAGGTGAGACCAATGAATATTTGTGAGTTCTGCCTCTGCCTTTGCCTGCCTTCTCTCCACTTGCAGCACCCTCCCGCTCTCCCAGATAAACAGTGTGCTTTGGGACTTTTCCAGTCTTTTCTGACATCACTTTTAGGCAGCATCTCGTTTCTAGAGCAGCAGGCCCAGTGGAGTAGGCCACGGGGATACATAAACCTGCAAGAATTGCGTAACTGAAACAACTGAGCAGGATTGTCTTCAAAATACAAGTTTATGCTGGCACCCAAGTCACAGAGTGCTACTGAATGTTTTCCTTGCCTCCTCTTTGCTCTTTCATTTTGTGCTTATGTCTGTGACTGTGTGTCTGTAGGAGAAAATCAGTGGAAATTGAGGCTCTCGGGTATGAAGGGAGAGCTAGAGAAACGGTGAGTTGGAAACCTGGGACCTAAAGCGAAGGAGTGAGTGGGAAGTGGCTGGCCGGCACCAAGGGGGTTGCACCAGTCACACCTTTGAAAGAGTATGCGCTCCTTCATGCTGCTCACTGGAGGGGAGATGATGTGGTTTGCTGGTGTTTGAACAGAAAAATCTGCTGAGCCAACTAGGAAGCTCTTGTGTCCTTAAAATAAAGACTTTCCTCGCAATAGAAGCCAAAAAGTCCGTCACTCTTTTCGGTGCTCAGAAGCGGATGAACTCCCCACTGCTTTCTAGCAGCTGGAGAGTTAGTCTAATTACGTATTTGGTTGTTTTTATGACCCCCTGACAACCACCCTAATATGTTTTGAATGTTCCTTGTTGATTAGTGTTCGCTTGTGGTAAGGGAACTTCATGTTCAAAAACACAGTATTTGAGTTAATGAAGTCCGCTGAGGTCAGAATTCTTTTGCTGGAGATGTAATCTTTTTAGAAGCATTATTTGTTCTGCACTTACTCAAGCGGGCTTCCTTCCATTTCACCCGCTTTCGGCATACGTGCCGCTCTTGTCCACTGAAACAGGATTTTGACATGCTAAATTACAGCAGCAGTAGTAACTTTCTCCAAGTCCTTGGAATTTCTGATCTCTTTATAAAAGCATAGCTAATAAAGTTGGAGATAATTAGCAGTCTCGTTGTTCCCGTTAAGTTCTAGTGAACAAGCTAGACACAGTGCCTTCATTATATGCAGAAGTTTTCCAGTAGGACACGTGGTGAAGTCCGGGCACCTTCTTCCCTGCCCCATACCTAATGAAATTCTACTGTTGTTCTCATGGTTGCCCGCTCAGAGAGAGGACTATCATGGTTTCAGAGTGGGGAAATGTCAGTACTTTAATAATGATGGATTAAATCTGGCTGAGCACTAGTAATCCCACTCTCCCGAGCGCTTCCTTCCCTGTCTAGCGGTGTTCACAGCAGGAGCATCCAGCTGCTGTTTTCAGCACGAGCCACCTCAGCGGTTTGAACTGGAACGTGAGCCGTGCCTGCCTCGCATCTGCCTTTCGTTGTTGCTAAAGGTTAAGGACTTCTTTCCCCTCGCAGGCTGAGGCTGGCTGGAAGGACAGCCACCTGAATGGTTGTTGCCCACGTGGAAGGGTGCTGCGTGCCGTTCCTCGCTGCTGAGCTACAATTTGTCGCCTGTCCCCAGCGGAGGTTACAGGCCACACCAAGCAGATTAGCTTGAGCTACACGCTACCTGCCTTCTGTTGGTAGGAAGGAAGGCAAGAGTTGTCTTCTCCTCCCCGTAATCCGGTCCTTTTTGGTCAGTAAAATGTTTCTAGCTGGAAGGGAAACAACCGCATGGACTTCAGCAGCACGGTCCTCGTCTTCAAGCTGCAGCAGGAATCACTGCAACACAGAGCAGTGCTTCGGAGGGCCGTCCTTCACCTCTTCCCCTAAGGAAAGGAGATTTATGCGATTTCACTGGGTGGTTCTTCTGGTTCCCTGCAGTAACTTTTTTAACAGGGATTGAAAGACTCTCAAAACCAGTACATGACGGTACGTTTCACGGAAGCAGCCGCTTGAGCGAGTCCCCGAAGACGGGACTCGGTCCTCAGCGGGGCGGGCAGGCAGCACTGAGGGGCTCCCACATCTCCCTGGGCCCTTCCGGGGCCGGCAGCGCGTCCCTCCCCAGCGGCGTAGCCCGTGGTGTCCGTTGCCCCCTCCGGCATCCTAACGAGGGATGGGGAAAACGCTGATTATTGCAGGCAGGAGCATTAAAGGACTTTAAGTTTTCATTAGTTCTGCTACTCACAGGACGTTTATTTTATGGGGGGGTTAATCTTTATGTGTGTTGTGCTGATTGCAGTATCTTACTGGAAGCTGGGAAGTGTGTGTGCGCGTGTGATTTTGCATAGCGCCCTTTTTCCTTGGAAAAAGGAGTTCTTCCACCCTGCCAAAGTTTTTCCTGTAAAAGCTAATAGTAAGCTGGCCGCTGGTCTCTTAACAGCGGTGGTTTCAAATCCTGTGAAGTGTATTATCACACCCGCACGCGTTGGTCTGTGCATTAGGCTTCTCGCCGCCTAACCCAGCTGTGCACCACGCCTCTGGTGCTTACAGAGAAAATACCGACTCGACTAGAAGTCACAGATCTTTTCCCTCAACAAGGATGAGGGAGCATGTTACATTTTGAAAAAGGGAAAAAACCCAAATCCTTATGATACAAAATACTTTTTTCATCTTAATTTAGTAATCTGAGATGAGAGACACACCTAAAAATCTCAACTGTCTTGACCTTAAGCGATACAAGTAAATGTTTCATGGCTGAACAACCAACTCCATGGGTAGCGTTAGGAGTTTAATTCATCATTTTTGTGTCTCACGGTATTTTTCCATCTTCTCTAGCTCTCTTCCCTAACTACAAGAAAAGCAAAATTATGCCACAATTTAAACAGTAAGGCTCAAATTCCTCATGTGTTATATGCATCTATGGCGCTTTTTCCAAACCATTGGCAATCTGCAAAATATCTGGCCCAAAATTCTCTCAAAAAGTGGATGAGCTGTATTTAATTACAGGTCTTTAATCTGACTGTTCTCTAGTGGAGTCTTTCCAATTGTATGATCAGAAACACAACAGCAAGCTTAAATTGGAAAAGGTGCAAATCTGTGTGTATAATTAGAAAAATAATAATAAAGTTTTGGAATCTTCTTTTTTTTTTCTTTTAGCTGTGCAAGGATCAGGTCTCATCTTTAGAACTGTGGAAGTTACTTTACATAAAGAGGGGAACACTTTTGGGTTTGTAATAAGAGGTGAGTTATTAAATTTGAACTGTCTATTTTCTGAATCGGCACAAAAAGCAGGAAGTTTTTGTGGCACTGAGAAATAGTTTGAAGATTTATGGCTTGCACTTTGTAAAAATCTCTGTGATTTATGTATACTTTTTCCATACATTCATGTACTGCTTTTATGAACTGCTCTAATTTTTGTTCATGGAAGAACAGTAATTAATCAACTACGCCAAGAACATGACAAAGTTTGTTTCACATACGACCAGATTCAGCTACCACTGAAATCAGCCGGAAAACTGTAGTTCTTGAAAAAGATTCACATATAATATTTGTATAAATCGGGCGTGAAATCTGATTAATTGTGCCAATAGTCTGAGTTGTACAACAAAAGCATTATCACTGACTGAGAGAACATAAGAAAACACGTGGCTGTTAAATAATATACCTCAATGATGAATTATTAGTTTCTTCAGGGAAAACTTTTTTTTTAATTTATTTAATATAGAAATTCCTCAGTGGCCATTCAAGATTCTGAGTATACGTGAAGTGCGGATGTTTTTTCCTCTGTGCAGCAAACATTGCAGAACAGTAGGGTTTCACACGGAGATCATATCTGCAGAGTAGAGGTTCTAAGAAAAGAATATACCTTTATTAAGAAACACTCTGTAGAAATACTTTATAAAGACTCGTCTGTACCATACAGCAGGTCGATTTTATTTAAGATAAAATTCAGTGGAGGTTCATATTAATGGCTTGGCCGTTTTTCGATCTTTTTAGCCCATCTCTAAGTGTGTGTGCTGCAAGATTGAAGCTTGCCTTTTGGAAGTGAGCTTTGATAGAAAGCATAAAATGAAGGTGTGCTTACTCTCACTTTTCCCTTTCTAGGTGGAGCACACGATGACAGAAATAAATCCCGTCCTGTTGTAATAACGTGTGTTAGACCCGGAGGGCCTGCTGACAGGTACAATTCATCTTTCTCTGGAGTGCATGTGAGAGAGAAATGGAAAAAGGTGAATTATTTGGGACAGAAATGAGGATTTGGAGTGAAGTAGATATATTCAAACCCGTTCCTTTGAAATTCAGGGTTTATGGATTTAATTGTAATAATAACAGTAATAGGCAACCACAGCGGCTCGGCACGTCATGGTGCGTGTGAACTTTAATTTAGCAGGTTGCAAGTTTCAAGACTTACCCACTAAACACTTTCAAAAACCAACCTAAAATAACAAGAGCAAATGCCTGCAGTAGGTCAGAGCACATTTTTTTGCAGCCTTCAGACAACTGGTGTAGCTTTTTATACTCTCTTGCACTTCAGAAAAATACCGTCATGTGCTTGGGTGGGGTTTGTATTATTCTTTTAAGATGTTTGTACATACCTGCATGTGAGTTCACACATAACTTCACCTGGACAACTTCTGAATACAGGTTTATGTTTTGGCCCAGTGAACATATTTGTATGTAATACCATCCTGTATCTATCTGAAGAAAGAATATTCACTTCATTTCTATGTATGAATTACATTTTCAAAAATGGCATTTATGTCCTTGAACCATTAAAGAAACTTAAAGGGCAATTTCTTTAAAGCAGGCTGATTTTCTGTAGCCTATGTTGACATTTTTGACCTTGGAAACATGAACTGAGAAGCAGACGTTTCAAGAGAGTGTTTGGTTTTTGTCCCTCCCTTTCTTCCCACCCTCATTCCCCTTGCTTCCTTGTTTTTCTCTCCGATTCTTGAGCTGCCAGTGTTAGTACTTCATTTTCTGTTACGATTCTGAATACGTTATGAGGTACGCCTGGGACACAATGCACATTTATAGCCAAATTATTTTTAGGTAGGAAGAAAACTAGAATGGAACTATCTAAGTAAGGGATATTTTTGAAGAAAATCAGTAAATGGACATTCATATTTTGCAATCTGTTTCTGCACCCATGTGTTTGCACCTTGTAGTTATTTTTAAGAAAATAGCAGGGGAGGAGGTGTTGACGTATGAAAGAGGAGTTGTGTGGACAAGGCAGAAAGAAAGCATATGGTGAAGCAGAAGCTATACTTAGTTGCAATTTAACATGACTTGATTATTTAGTTATGTGTTAAGCCGTTTTCCAGTCGCTGACTTTCCAATTAAAGCAATTTCCTTTCCACTGCGCCCTCTGAACGTTCTCGCCATCAAAGTGAATGTTAAGTGTTAAGGCAAGAGGGATGGATGTCAGAGCGGGTGCGAGAGAATTGCTTTGCATAAAAGTGGTATTATCTCCAAATCAATTTATCTTGTATTAATAAAGATCATTCCTTTAATCTCCCTTCAGAGAGGGCACAATCAAACCCGGGGACAGGCTGCTGAGTGTGGATGGGATCCGACTGCTTGGAACGACACACACGGAAGCCATGAGTATTCTCAAACAATGCGGGCAGGAGGCGACTCTGCTGGTTGAATACGATGTCTCAGTGATGGGTAGGTTGGGAAGCGGGGCTTTAGTTCTGGGAACCGTCTGTGATGTTTTGCTGCCCGTACTTGATGGGCTATTTTAGAAGTGATCGTGACCTGTTACGCTCCTGGTAGCACTGCTATTCCCTTCTGCACCGTATCATTAATCTTGGGTTCATAAGGAGGTGAGCAGTATTTTACTGTAATTTAGCATTCTGACATTTCACGGTTTGTGGAGTGAAACCATAGTGTGGATTCTAGCAAAGTAGCTTTTCCAGTGACCAGTTTATAATAAAGGTTAATGAAGAGTAAGCATTTCTATGTCACATGAGAGAGAGGTTTACTTGCTGTTACAGGAATTCTTTTGCCAGTGTTGCTAGGTGGCCAAGACATTAAAAAGTCACAAGACTGCTACATAGAAAAGAACAGGGAAGAGAAAATTTGTTAAGAAACGCAGAGGTGGCGAATCATGGCTTGAAAAGTGAGCTTAGGCTTTATACAAACTTTGATTGAACTCACTGAAGATAGGGGAGGTTTTCTGGAAAGTCAAGGAGAGCAGATGACTTCTCGCACTGGATTTAGGATTGAGTTATTTCCATTTGTTTTGGAAGGTGTCATATCCCCTCCATTTTTGCAAGATACAGAAAATTCATGCCAGCAAGAAACAGAAATACTCACCAGCCAGACTAAAATATTTCTTCGCTGTTTGGGGATCCTTCCCTTCATTTCCTCCTCAGTTCCACAGTCAGATTTCTAACCTAGCAGTAAAGCAGCCTCATAGGAGTTTGTGAAATAGCACTGTCAAACTTCAAAGCCTTGGAGAAGATTAATACTTAGAAGAACAATGTCAGATATTTGTTTATTCTGGAACAGCCCTCTTTCTCTGAGACACAGTCGGGGGTTTTTTATTATTATAATACATGCGTTTTGTTTACTTAACTATCAAGAATGGAGTGACAGGCTTGCATGGTGTCTGGCAGGCCTGCCGGGCAGTCGTGCAAGGTTCACATCCGGAAAGGTGGAGACAGCTCGGCATCTGGGCAGGAACCTCCCGTGTCGAAAATGGAAAGGCCGGTGACCTTGTAACCTGAAAAGAACTAGAATTTAGGTGTTTTCATTTATTTCATCTTCTCTTTAGAAGATGATGGATGACCAAAACCTATTTATCGTCATGCTTAAAACCAGATTCTTTATGCTCCACTTGCTCTAAGAGCGAGATCTCATTGAAAAAAGAACCCTTGGCTTTAGACAGACGGAGTTCCCAGCCAGGCTTTCATTTCAGAGAAAACTCCCATCCCCATTCTCCTGTATACCCCAGGGAGGAAATCGGCCTCAATTTCACTGAGGATCTTTTGGAAATCTTGGCAGGTTTGTGTGAGGACAAGACCACACGATGAGAAGCTCTGTTGTGCTCTAAATTGCAGGTTGTTCAAGGCAGGAACCTTCTTTTCAGTGTTACTTGGATAGAGCGCAGAGCGGGAGGATAGAGATCTTAGTTGGAAATTGCAGGCTTGTAACTGCACAGGCAGTACCTGCCGGTCAGTCTCTTCATGTCATGCTCTCTCTGAATACACTCGGCTATCTCCCTTTTGTTCTCAGCAACAAGTCTGGGTTTAGTGTTCCTGCCTTCCTGGCAAAGAGTGTGTTATCCTATGGAAACTTCAGGAGGCAGAAGAACCTGAAGCTCGTGTAGTCAGAAGGAAGGAAGGAAAAGGGAATCAAACACTGGGAAATGTATGGGACGATGGTCCTGCAGTGGCTGCGAGAAGAAATAAGGAGGGATTCAGTAAGGCTCTCTTTCTAATGCATTATGATTTTATTAGATTTTTATCTAGCTCCCAGTAGGCTTTGATTTTTTCCAGTTTGCACACCCTGCATAGTCTTCCGGCAGTGGTGTGAAAAATTTTGTTGGGAAGCTTTCTTTGCCTTTTGCAGTTCTGTTATGACCATGGCACAAAGGCTGAAAACCACTCATCCTAATCCATTGATTCCTGGCCCAGGAAAACAGTGCTAATTTGAATCTTCACTTAGTTCTGCTCAAGAGCGGTGAAGCCAAAGTTGGGAGTAACATGAAAGGGAGGATATGAGCCGTGAACAGAAATTTAAGAATTACAGAAACGTTACTCTGGTCCCTGACTCTTACGTTACCGACTAAGACAAGCGATCTGTAATGCCTCCTCAGGGTTGATGGGAATATAAAAGTAGGCAAAACCAAGAGGAAGAGCATTGGGCAAGGTGGCTTATCAATAACTGATGCTTGAAACTAGTTTAGCAGGTTAGCCTGCTGAGAGGGGGCAACAAGCCAAAAGTTATATAAAAGTCTGGTGCATTCTATAGGGTCCTCCCGGTGTAAACCTTCAGTAGAGTATCCTACTCGTAGAGATACAGTTGTACCATTACTTGCTTTAATATCTTCTCTTCTGTTAGCAGATGGTTATGTCCTGTAAAGTAGCATTCCATGTGGCCAGAACTAGAAAGAGCCATAAAATATATTCTGATAGCATGAAATTGGAACTTGATTTGAAAAGGTTACACTAGGTGAAGAAAATAATCCTGAACTATTTTTCAGCTGCAGTCCTGTAGTGTGTAACTGACTTTTTATACTCCTGTAAGCAGAAGCTGTTTCAAAGGTGCTATATTTCTCAAAGTTTAGTTCCTTCGCCTGAAGTCTTCAAGGGGTCACCTGGGAAGCTTGAATGTTTTATTGTTTCTGGAACCTAGACAAACTGGAGTAAAAAAAGCATCAAGGGGTTCTGTGCAGGGTAATCAAGTGTGTATCTAATGCAGGAGATGTGACTACTCCCGCTGAACTCTGGGGTTACACTTGTGCTTCCTTTAAATACATCCTGAAGTATCCTGCTCAGCTGGGTCCTAGGAAATAAACTTGGCAATTCAGCTTCTTGGAAGAGATGTTATTAGCTGGTTGGGTCTTTTTTTTTTTTTTTTTCTTTTTCGGTTTGTTTTGTTTCTGCTGAAAATGTTTCCAGGTTGGTGTGCGGAGTGTACTGCTGTATAGTTTCAAAGAGACTTTAAAAAGTAGGAGTTTGGAAATACCAAGATAATCCCTGAAGACAATAGGAAAACATAATTTCTGAGAAAGTATTTTATAACCTGATAAAAGTTACATTTGAAGTTGTGGAGGTAGCAGTCTTCCAAATGTCTGTTTTCCAACACACCTCCTCTGATCATGAAACAATGTGGTTGCTTATACTCCTTGTTGATTTTAGGGGAAACTACATGCATTTTTTAATTTTGTGAGGCTTTAATAGCGCTGTACTTCAGTGTTTGCAGAGGAGATGGATATGGTGACTTGCCCTACACACAACTGCGTAAAAGTAACATAAACTTCGTGGGCTTTATCACTTTGTAATCCTTACACCTGAGTTGTCCAACCTTTATGGTCAAGGGGATCACCTGTTTTCATCCAGTGGTGGGAGAGGTCTGAATATTGCGGCGCTCTGTGCCGTGCGACTACACCTGTGCCCCTCATGTTGTGGAGGGGAAGGAGTAGAGGCAGGGTGGTGGCTAGTGGTGATTTACTGCCACTGCCAAAATAATTTTGCAGCCTGACTTTTCCTGTGGCAACTAAGCAGCAAATATTAATTCCAAGCTATAAACTTAGGTTGGGAAGACTGAAGTTCTCACAGTCCAGCAGCGGTCTGGGTGAAGCGCCCTAATGAGCTGCTCACAGCCTGAAAGCTATAGGTCGGGCATCCTCAGTTAGAGTGAGAATGAGAATTAGAATGCAATTCACACTGCCCCTGTCAAAATGAGAAATAAAAGTTTATCACTACATTAATTGGAAGCAGAGCAGATGCAGCTTCCCTTCAGGTTTTCCAAAGTCTGCCATAATGCTACTGGGCTCTCCGTTGTCTCCGTAATTGGGGTTGCATCTGCTTGGGTAATCTTCCATATTTACGCTGAAAGGGAGCATTCAGAAAAGTTCAAAGCTAAAGACCACCTTGAGTTTAAATTCCGGCCCATAACATTTTTATGTAACTCTAGTTCGTAAATTGCTGCTGCTGAGCTTTTGAGCAATCTGCTTTTTAAATCTTGGATGTTCTTGCTGGGGTAATCTTTGAATCAAAGATACTGTAGTTAAACAAAACGATAAGCTATTGCCAGGACTTTGGCACAAAAGTAAGCTTTTGTTATCTGTTTGCACCTGAGAGACACACCATCTTTCTCATTTTTTCACTGGGTGTCTCTTAGTTCAAACCACTCTGTGGTCTTCAGGAATGAAGGAACATATTGCACATTCAAATTCCGTATGTTTCTCTGGCTTCTTTAACAGTTCTGGCACTTACTTGAGCCAGAATAGATTTGCTGGAAAGCGGTACCCTGTAATTGTTGTCTGCAAAACAGATATGGTCAGCTTGTTTTTTAGTCCAAAGCTACCGGAGTCAACCCGACATAGAACCGGTCAGCTTTAGCTACAGCAACATCCTCAGTTCTCTGAACTTGACGTTTACCACTGATACAGCTTTCTAGAAAGGGAATTATTCATGCAATCATTTCTAGTAAATCTGACAGCAGTTTAACAGACACTGTCCAAGCCTTTTGCCTCACCTCACCCATTAAAAAAAAAAAAAGCTGTAACAAGTTTGTGAGAGTACATTTAAAGAAATCTGCCTCACCCTTCAGTATTTCTGCCTGACAAGAAGAGCACTAGGGAGAAAAAGCTTGCATAGTTTAAACGTCAGGTGGGGTAATCTGTGATCCAGTGTAGACTTTCAGTAATTTGTGCAAGACAAAAAATACAGGAGAAGAAAGAACTTACGAGCTGCCCCTTAAGTTTCATAAAGCGGTGTCACTCAAGCGTATCCAGAGCCATGGAGACCTTTAAGAGCTATAGAGTTTTACAAGACCAAGGAACAGGAGCTCCAGAGACTCCCAAGGACAGACTCAAGATCCTCATAAACCTTATAAATGTTGTGAGACCTTGAAAGCTGAAGGAAAGTCAGGAAGCCTGTAGGATTCCACGCGGCCTTTTTCTTTCTGTTTCTTTATAAACTTGAAATTAACATTTACTTTGTCTCTTACAAGTCTTTGACAGAACAGATAGGTAGCGTACTCTAGCATTTGACTGCAGCTGCAGGTCTCCTGGCTGTCACAGAGCAACAGGCCTAGATCCCTTGAAATTCTAAATATGAATTAGTTACTTAAACCTTTAAAGAACGCTTGCTTTCTTATGTTGCTTCAGAGACAGACTGAATGAAAATTCATCTGCAAAGCAAAGGTCACGATAGCTGTATGAGTTGAAGTATTGCTCTGCTTTAAATACTGCTGCACAAACACATACACAAATTATGCTAGAAGACAATGACTGAAGTCAAAAAGTCGAGCGTGCCAGTTGGGAAATGTCAGGACTGAGATTGTCTGCTCAGCCTCTGTCCAGCCAGGTGTGCGTGCAAGCCAGTCACAAGACCCACAGAAGAGAGAACAACCTTTTTACGTAGCTATTCATTTTGATTTTTCTTTCTGTCTTCGGTACGTGACCACAGGCTTATCGAGGGCGCTGCCCACATCCCTGTCTGAATGCAAAGTTATTAAGTTCCTGGTGGTTTTTTCCTAATCATGCCACAGTTTGAGTGCTTCAGGCAGTATGCAGATCTCAAGGAGAAAGCCTCGGTGTCCCAGGGTCATTCCAGAAGTGTTGGCTCTTTCTTCGGGCAGAAGATGACACAGACGTATCTCTCCCTAACAGTTTCAGAAATAGCCGCTCGCAGATGTGTCACTAGGTAAAACGTGGGATGTTTTGTCTCTCGTGGAGGCCAATGCATGATTCACATTTGCGCTGCGCAAACTAAGCAGATACTTAAATCTACATGCTATGGCATGTTGGTCTCTCATCTTGCTGTACAAGCGCCGTGTTTATCAAACACACGATTTGTGCTTTCTGCTGTCAGTGCCAGATGCTTGCATCAGGGACGTTAGTACGAACTGGCAGTCGGGCGTGGATGTATGCAGCAAGTTCTCTCTCTGTAGCGCTAGCTTGTTAGGATTTCATCTAGCGAAAGATACATGTTTTGGAATATGACTTATCCTTGGCACCAAAAGATGTGTTTTCCTTCAGAGAAGTCTGAGGCTTGTGATTTTTTCTGCTGTCGAGTTTTCTGGCTTTCAGGACTGCTTTTTTACAATAGCAAGCGGAGGTTATTCCTTTTAACCCTTCATCTCTGATGCTGCTACTAAATATGAGTGAGTCTCATCATGAGCCTGTAAGAGGATTGTTATCTATCAGTCAGGCGTCAGTTCCTGCTTGCTTACCTGCTTTAATCTACACAATTTACCTGGTTTAAAAGGAAGATAAATAACCTTTTTAACACCTCTTGAGATAAATGGGTAGCATGGAAACCTAAGGTGAATAAGCATTATTTTTAAAAAAAACAAACCTGTATTTTGAGCTGGTAAATTCAAACCCAGTTCTTCAGTACTTTGTGGGATTAAGAGACACTGCTGCTGACTGCTGATAGCGAAACAAGAAAATGCTTGCAATGAGTGACCAATACAGTTTAAATGTCCTTTTCAGACTGTACAGAAATTGTGACAGAAAGAGAATCTGGTACTTCAAAGCAGCACTTGGGTGTCTCCTCCACGTCACGTGACCACCTTCTCTTTCTCGCAGTTCCCTCTTTACGCCTTATACGCCTGCCACCCAACTCATTCACTGCTAGCTCCCTCAAAACTTCGAGTGCTTTGTCTTATGGATAGGACACTTCTTTCATGATGAGGACTGCTGAGCAGTGAAAGAGGTGTGGGCTGGGGCCTTGTAAGAAAATAGTATTTCTCTATCTCGTGAGTGGTATCGCTGTGTTGCATAAGCGACTGTCAGTTTGTTGTTTCCCAATATTTGTGTGAGCTTACATCCTTAACAGTGTTGACATGTTTTTATGTACCATTACCTAGGCTTCTCTGTGGGAAAAAGTTTTTATCTGACGTTATGTCTGTACCCAAGTAGCTCCTCAAAAGAGTGAGAACCATTAAGCCCACCAGCCTGCTGCCTGTTAGCCGGGTTATCGGACCAGCTGTCCAGCACAGTATGTACGTGCCTCCTGGGGACCAGAAGAGACCTGAGAGACGCACGTGACCAGCGGGTTTCAAAGACGTTTGCGGACAGTGGAGAACTGCCAAGGTTCAGGATCCCTTGCTCCTTCCCGTCTGTTTCATGCAAGCGAGATGCTTTTTTCCTCTGTTCTTTGTTCTTACTGTGGTTCCTAGCTCCATTACTGTCTTTTTTTCCCAGCCACTGCTTGATTTTCCCTTTCCTTACTGACCTAGTTTGAGTCTTCTTTTCTAGAAGGTCCTAAAACCCCAACGTGCTATTCCCTCTCCTTACAGCCCAGTTTTTATTTCTGTCTTTTGCCAAGTAAGGCTTAGGTAATTTTCCGACACATTTCTCTCACACTGCTGATTTCGTTCCGTAAAGGCCTTTTGCAGTTTTCATGCCTGTCCTTCTTTGGCCCTTTCTCCTGTCCCTGTCTCTTAGCAAACCATTCCCGAGTTTCTTGTGCTGCAGCTTCTGTTCAGATCAATCTCCTTCTCACCTCAGTTCGTCTCCTTGCCCAAAAAGGCCTGCTCTCCCCTCTTCCTGGCTCTTCTCTCGATTCTCTGTGCCAGATCTGTCAGGTGATGGAGACACATAGAGAAGATGAATTTTCAATATAAAACCTACAGAATTTTCTGTGGGGGGGCAAAACAATGTGGTTTTCCCTAATGATGCTCTCAGACACAACTGACCCGTTTCAGCTGAAATAACTAAGGGAAGAAAAAAAAATACAGCCTGAGAGAGGTAACCATCATGAGAAAAAAAATCACACCAAATGTCTGAACTGTGGCCAAGTTGTAAGCAATTAAGATGTTTTAATGAGAAAAGTCTATGATTCCCAAATATATTTGCCCTATAGAATTTTTTACTTTCTTTTCTCTGCCTGGTTATGATTTGTTGTTACAATTTGATAGCCATGTTGCTAGTAGATGATTACAGAAGGGAGGAGTTGTTACATTTTACAAGGATTTCATAAATCTTACAGATATTTCTCTCTTTATAGACTTCTTGATCATCCCTAAAGAGAAATAAATGGAGTTTAGCTGAACCATATAAGTTACAAATTACTCTAACAGGTCCAATTAACATTTCTCTCTAGTGCTTTTGAAACCGTGGCCTCATTAAAAGCAGCTTAATAAACATTGCTTTGTATGGGAGGAAAAACCATAAAGGTGAAATGAGATGTCCCTGTAACAGAAAACTAAAAATACAATTTAATTGTCATAAATAACTAAGGGTGTGGGTGTATTATCTTCCAAGTTTCACTTCGTGTATGAAAATATTCTATGTTTTACTTACTGGGTACTGAGAGTAATGGAAAATTTGTCTTCAAAGACTTGTCAGGAAGGTGAAACCTAAACTTGTATGCAGTTAGTCTAAATAGTGTACAATTCCAAAAAATCAGTCTGGAGTATCTAATGTGTTTCGTGATGGGCATTCATTAAAGTAGACCCTGCCTAATATATCCTCCTATCTCCTCACAAAGCATGTGGTCTGAATTTTTTAGATGCTAATTCAAGGGTTTGGATCCTCAAATGGAAGCAGCCTCTGCCTATTAAAAATAGGCTATTGTGCTTCTTTTAGTAAGTATGTAAAAATAAATGATGGAAGGAGGAGATTGCTGTAATAACCTCTTCTGTCCGCCATCCAGGCTCCGAGCAAGTGGAAGGAAGGAGCAAACAACCCTCATATATATTTAGTAAAAGATGGGGAAAAAGGGTTGATCAAATGTTTCCACTTTGTATGAGGGCTATCCAGATGTGCCGTGAAATGCAGCGTGACAAAGAATTGCCATCTCTACTACATGCTCATACCTCTGGTCAGCTGGAAGTTAGGCAAGAGGTCTGTCAGTAAGTTGGCTTACGTGTTAGCGTGCTGCTCAACAGCAGACTAACAAGGATAATGAAGTATCCTGATTTGTGCTGGTCTGAAAAAAATTGAGCAGGTAGCTGAAGTACTTAAATTCAGAGTGCAGGTGTGAAAGTTTTACAAAGAGGATGATAATTAAGCTTCTTGGAGATTAAAGGATCTTCTGCGTGTGCCATGCAATTCAATGCAAGAGAAACTCTGTAATCAGAAAAAATCCAATTAAAAAAATTCAGCCTTGGACTTGGTTTAGTGGCATGGCAGTCATCTGAGAGACTAAGGAATAAGAGGCAGATTTTATTGTCTTTAAATTAGAGAGAACTTGGGCTGTGACCCCAGAAGCTGTCTCTAAAAGGGCCCATCTCTAAGGAAATAGCAGCAGCAGCAAAGGCTCCATTCCTGCCTCCGTTCCAGGGAGAGGAAAACACTAAATGTCTCCCAAGACTTTCCCTGAGGGAGGTGTTTAAAAAATCCAGAACCAAATTACTCCATCCTTTCGACTTTTTTTCACCGGTGTCGCACACCCAGACTGTGCCTGACAGGTTAGGCCAAGGGGGAAACCCCGAGAAACCCTCAGATCGTTTCCTGGTGCTGGGCGTAAACTAAGAGGTTAAACTGGGATGCAGTAGGGCAGATTTTCATCCCTTTACACTAAGGTTCATGGTTCATTCATCATTTTACAGAACACTTATGCTGAAAAAAGACGAGATTTAAAGTATGAATTATTTTTAAGTATTTTGCCTAAATATGAGCTGTCTCAGTTCATGGTGGTGTAGTGCAAACCCGGTGTGAATGAGATCTGAAGCAGATCCTGTGAGATTGCACCATGTAGTATTCAGCACGTGGGAGATGTGTACTGCTCGGAGAAGACAGTACTAAGGCCTGTGAGCTGGAAATGTGGGTAGGGAAGAAAAAAATCAACATCTAAGCTGAATGAGTTTATCTTGAAATCAACATAGTTACTCGAAGATAATTGCACCAGTGCCACATCTTACAACATCATCTTGTAACACAGAATTACCCTTCCGATGGTGGTGTTGCTCTGTACCATGAGCGAAATGGTATGTACTCTGTGTTCAAACCGCATTGCCCTACAGTAACTTTAAATACCCATAGTAACCTGTCTTTGCATCTTTTTCCTAAATGCGTGGTTACCATGCTTTTTTCATTTAAAGAGATCATTTCGTACCCTGTGAACTCAGTATTTATCAGACGGGTTCGGGGAAGCAGTATTGATAAAAATTGCTCTGTGTTAGCCTATGTTCAGCCAAAAAATCATTGGATTTTTCTTTTTTTTAATCAATTCATTGGTGACTCACATTAATGGTGTTTGACCTTCTGTGAGTCTCACAATTTTCATTGCTAAGGAAATGGGCCGGAATATTTTGACAGCTATTGTTGACTGGTCATGTTGCTATTTCAGTGTAGATGCTGGAGGACCCTAGCAAAATGATGCGTCTGTGATAATTGAACATGCTTTCGAAATAAACTAAAGGCAAGCACCTGACTGCAGGTTTCATTTAAATCTTACCTGTTTTCTTCTTGGAGGAGGAGAAGAGGGTGGCAGTGATTTTATGAAGAGTACTTATCTAGACCATTCACCGTTTCCATCTCTAATTGCAATTCTGACACGAGCAGAAAAGTCATGGCTCACTGCAGTCAAAAAAAGGGTGCCGAGCCCTCCTGAAGAGAGGAGTAATGAAGGAGGTGACAGCTTCCCAAGGTTACAGGTAAAACTGTGGCAAGCTGAGGTTTCTTCCTTCCTCCTATGTGCCTCCAGACATTTCTTCCCTAGCTGATAAAATTGCATTTTTACGTGCAGAACCCACACCAGTATAAAAGCACTCTTTCTTGGAAGCGAGTCAAGTCATGTGGTGACCCAGACCCTCAGGTTACCTGCGTGAAACTGGAAGCAGGCTCGGGCTCTGCCGACAGACGAAACGGGCTGCAGGGCATCAGAGGCAAGGAGGCTATGGGGAGAAGAGAGAGACAGACAGTGGAGGAGCGGAGATGGGGATGCTGGGAGAGAGGAAGGGCTTTCTAGGGTAAGGTTTCCTATTGTGTTACGCGCAAGCATCTATAACCCATATGGCTTCTGAATTACAGCGTTAGTTTCACTTTTTTCTGGCAGATAGTCCAAAGGTTATATACATGAAGAGATGGCAATACGTACACCTTGAGGCAGAGCTCTGGGACTTGGTTTATGTTACTTAGGAAGTCCCTCAATACTTGCTTTAAAAACTCCTAGTTGGCTTCTCCATCCTTTATTTTACATCCAAGAGATATTGCTGATTCAGGTCATCTTGCCCAGGTTCTTAATTGAAATCGAAAGGCTTTGAGAAGCTTAAATAAAAAAAAAAAACACACCAAAAAAACCCCAACAAAGCTGGACCGCAGACACACTGAGCCTGTGGTTTCCCCTCTGTCATTAATATGATTTTGGCACAACATCCCCCATAGCTGCAAAGAAAATCTGGAACAAACTCTCCCTGCAATTCCTCCTGCCATTTTTTGGCTCAGGGAGGCCACCAGCAACTTAGAACTAGCTGTTGTTACTCACATTTAACTTCCTCATTTTAAAATAAATGCTTCATTCAGATATTAAATACCCTGGAACTACATTTTTAGCTAAATATATCATTTTATCTTGATTGTTGGATATGCTCTGCTAGGTGATTCTTTCCACAGAATTTAGTAGTTTTTGTGTGCACATGAAGCCGCATCTAATTGCTGGCCACGGCACTGCTGCCGCGTGCTGTCACCTGAAGGCTTTAGGACGAGAACAAGAACTATTGGTCCTTAGGTGAGCTGTCAGGTGCCTTTCATGAAGTTAGCCAAGGCCTGGTCCAAGCCGTTTTGACTCAGTAAGAAGACTGTCATTGATTTCAGCTGGGATTTAAAACAGGACTCAAAGGAGAAAAATCTACCTCTTGTCCTACCTTGGAAGAGCTTTGCTCATAGGGAAATAAACAGCAGAGCTGTGCTTCTTTGCCCCTCTCCTCAGTTCTCACCAAACGGACACCCGGTTTATACCAACAAAAATGTCTTCTGCCAGCATAAAAGTCTTCTCGTTTAAGCACTGTTTGCACCACTAAATCGATGTTTTATTTTGTTGCCAGCGTAAGAGCATCTTCTTTAGGGATTCCAAAGCCAACTCAAGTCTGAAGTGTAGAGAAGACCTGTATTCCAAGGACCTAACTCTGATGCAGCTCTTCAGGGATGGGATGGGAAATGCAAGAATTAAAGGTGCCCATGCAGCCTTATTCGGATGCCTTCGGGCATATGTGTTGTGGTATAGGTTTTAATCAGAATGATTGCGTACAGTTTTCCTTCATCAGTCACCTCCTGCATAGTACTAAGTGATCAGAAAAACAAGTCAAGTGAGAGAAACGTTCTAAAGAATAGCTCACCTCATTTTGTTACAGATGCCTAAACTACAGCAGGTGAAACACATTTTTTTAAATGCCAGTTTTCTGTGATGGTTGCAGAGGGAATTTACACCACTAGCTCAGTTGTAGCTGCCTCAGGTCTGCTCTGCAGGTGCCTGCGTTTTGGTGCAGTGAATCCCAGCGTAGGTGTCTCAGATCGTCCTCTCCAGACTAATGGATGCTTTCGACCTTCATTTCTTTGATCCTCATTTATTTATCTGTACGGTGGGGAAAACACCGTGCCTTTGCTCTAAAGGGTGGTTATAAGATAAAATCATTAATAAATGTGTGTTACACCGAATATTCAGAGGCTGCACCATACAATAACTCTCCCCCCACCACGTGTGCTCAGAGAAGGTTGAGGGCACGGTTTAGTAATTAAGGCATGAGCATGGGAAAAAAAGGGCACAGTGTTGCTACTTATTAAATAGTCACTGTCCACCTTCTGCATGAGGCTCTTGAAAAAGGAGGAATAAGTGATTATTTAATTAAAGAAGGGAGGTAAAAATAAGTTCATCCAGGCAATATTCATTCTGGGGTTCATTAAGTTTGAAGTGCTTTGTGCCCACATGGTGACCGTAATATTTTCCTTTTAATGTCATTCTGTTTGTAAACAGACACTTCCGAGCTTTTTTTTATGTGCATGTATTTTTATAATGATTTATATTGATGTTCTGCTGATTTTAATCAGTTCCTCGTTTGGGTTTTTACAATTTGCATAAGCACAGTCTTTCTGTTACGGTCAGCTCAGCAGTGTTAAATGGAATAGCCGCCTTCTGAGCACTGTGACCTCTAATTTTTCAAGGTCTTTACAGCTTAGGTAAATTTGGGTGGATTTTCAGTGGCCAAAAAAAAAAAAAAACCAAACCACACACACCTGGAAAAGGCTTTTCACAGTTTCTCCTTTACACAAATTCAGTAATTACTGAATTACAAATCTGTGTACTTTATAAGCACTGGGACAACTTCAGAAATAAAAAAAGCCATCAGACAGGGGCATGAGAGGAGCTGGAGTCCCTCCGAGCCTGGCAGCAGGAGCTGCTCTGGCAGGAGGTGAAGGGCTTGTCCTGCGGCAAAGGAGGAGCCGCACAGGGACTTTGCCACGGGTGGCCCTGGCAGCCGGCTGGCCGGCTGCCTGCTGAGGAAGCAGATGGAAAGAATGCGCTTCTCATTGCGGGGACTCTGTCAGTTATGGGGTGCTTGGGTTTCTAGAGGTTATTGCTTGGTTGGGATTTTGGGAGAGGAAATGTGGGGAATTGTTTTTGCTGGAAATGTCTGCTGCAGAGAACAGGGGATATAGAAACTTTCTTTTGCTTTAGATGTGTGAATACTCCCAGTAGCACTGTTTCTGTATTGCTTGGAACAAGCATTGGGGAAGGGAAAAGCTGGAAATATATAGGCAACAGGTAAGCAATCCTGGATTATTTTTGCAATGTGGCATCAAAGAGCTTATGTCCAGAACCATGGCTTCTGTGTTGGATTTGAGGGCAGTTGACCTAAATTACTTTCTCTATTTCTTTGAAATGTTTTTGCTGAACTGCTGCTCTGGCAGTACCAAAGCGGGAGGAGAGGGTAGTTAATAAACTTGTTTCCTGACTCATTCTACCCAAGTTTCGTTTCATGAGTGGTTGGCATTGAATGGCAAAATATCCTGTGCAACCCCCGAGAGCTGCAAAACTCTCACTCTGCTCCTCAGTGCATAAATATCAAGGTCAGATCTCAGCCCCAGCCTTCTGCATGGTAGCATTTTACACTGTGGCTGTGCCAATGTGCCAATTATTTATACGACAGCTGTGCTAGAGCACAGATCATTGATTATAAGAGACCAAAGGTTTGGGGGTAAAAAGTGGTACTGATAGTACAAACTTGTAGCATCAGAAATTCTTATTATCTGTTACGGACAGTGATGTAGAGTTTATTTTTTCTTTTCTCCTGGTTTGTACTCATCTAATAGGCTTTGCAGAGGAGTGTTTTAGACTAGTCTGAAACCACCTACGTGTTCAACCGAACCAAGTCTGTTGATTTCAGTGTTAGCAGAAGCACACCAAAGTCAGCTTTCTAAGGCAGAGACTGCGCTTAGCTTGTGCGCAGAGCTCACAAGCACATGCCAAATAAGAAGTAATCGAGAATGTATGAGGCAGTACGGCTCGGTACGGAGGACCCTTGAGCAAGGGCTAGTCATGCACCTCAAGTACGGCAAGCAGCCTCGCCACACGGGAGCGGGGCTGCGCGTGGGTCGGCCGCCCTGGTGAGAAGCAGAAGTGGCCGTCGCAGAGCCGGCACCCAGCACGTGTGGCTCTGCTGTTTCCAGGGCTTCAGCTCCCACCGGCGTGGCGGGGAGACGGGGACAGCTCAGGTATCTCACTGCCGCAGCGCGGACGCGTCTTTAGTTGCCTTCACTGTTTCGTGTGCGCGTCAGCTCTCTTACCAAGATGTCCAACCTGTCCAGCGCACACCTTTGCTCTGAAGCTTTTGGGATTATCCGAGATGTGATTATCCTGGTAGAGCCCTGGGCAGATGGGAACTGTCAGCTCGACACAAAGTTCGGGTGTTCACAGCGTTTGTTCCCACCTGTCCAGCGCTGGCAGCGAGGGGCTTTGTGCTCTGCAGGCTTTTGAAGAGAATCCAGTCCCGCTCTAATTACTGCTGTTCCCATTAGATGGAAACTTAGCGTCGTTATGGCAAATAGACGTAATGGGTACTGCAGCACTTAATATTATCTATAGTAGTGTCTGCTTATAGGCGTGCTTTTGAGGTTGGCAGATGTAAAATTTGACACACCAGCTGTGTCTTAGTTTGCAGGCAGAGGTGCAGATTGTGTTGTCCTTGTTAGTTCCGTTTGTTGTGATTAGTCAGGTAGGGAATTGTGCAAGAGCTGGGGTGTTTTGAAGAAATTGAAGTTCTTGTGTATTTTATTTCCTGTCTGACTTGCAAGAAGAAACAAGTATGAGAAGTTCTTTTGTACATACATATCTATCTATCGGGTTGCCCAGAGGAGCTGCGGCTGCCCCCTCCCTGGCCGTGCCCAAGGCCAGGCTGGACGGGGCTTGGAGCAACCTGGTCCGGTGGGAGGTGTCCCTGCCCGTGGCGGGGGGGTGGGAACTGGGTGGTCTTTAGGGTCCCTTCCGACCCAAACCGTTCTGTGATTCGATGGTTCTGTGATTTTATCTATGCTTTGTGCAATAGAGAAAATAGTGTTTTGTATCGCAGGGTCTCAGCAGAGGACTTTACACATTACTTGCACCATTTTGGGGGTCTTTGTTATTTTGGGAGATGGTTTTAAAGAGTACCCATTTGTGAGTTCCATTCCTGGAATGAAACGCAGGCAGAATTCCATCGCTGCTGACTTCTGCAAACATTTCACAATCAGTCTAATGCTATGTAGTGTTTCAGGGTGGTTTTCAGGAGCCATCCTTCGATAGAAAGGTGGTGTTTGAGGCCCAGGTTGCCAAACTAACCATAATGGTGTATTTTTTTTATAGGCTTCCAAGTTCTGAAACCATGTGCTGCCATCAGGGGTAGAGATTTGAGTTTTCAGTAGTTCTTTAAGTGCCACCTGAATTTTCTGTGTAGTATTCATTTTCAAGGTAAAAAAGGAAAGAAATAGCAGAGCCTGGGTGCTTATTTAAAATGCATTCAGACTAGCCTCAAAGAGGCAGATCCAGGATCTTCCGTACAGGCTCCATCCACCATGTCCCCTCTCTGTTGTAAATTGAGCCATAGATAAATCGGGTTTTAGATTAACAGGGCACAGGAAAAGACAGATAAATGAAGGGACTGGGATTTACTATGGCTTTTGAACAGAGAAGAGACCTAGGAAAAAGGAAAGATGTCTGAGCATGAGCCAGGGTTAGTGAGAGGAAAGAGGGTCCCAAGAATTGGGGAAAGCCTTTTAAGCAAAAGGGGTTTATGCAGCGTTTTGTGGTCTGAACATGAGAGAAAGTCCGAGAAGGTCCCGAGCGGATTTTGAGTACGTCCCCACCCATGCTAGTGTGGGCACTTTGAAGGCAGGGATGGTTCTTCAGCTCATTAGCAGGCATTTCTCTAGCTGAGAATGGTGATGGGGCTAAGGTTGCAAAGTATGAAATTGGGTAAAGGCAGCTCCTAAGTTTTTGATTTGAAGAACTTGGCTGGATTAGAGGCATATAAATGAATTGCAGGAATTAGGCAGGAAGAGGAAAATGGAAAGACTCTGCCAGTCAGTTGACAAGAATATGAAATTGCTTATGTATAGGGGAGGAGATAGGCAGCACATTCGTTCAGAGAATAATGTCTCCATTTTCCATTCTGAGGTTGAGAGGTCCCTCTGATTTCACTATCACTCATCCTGCTGGCATCCTCTTGAAATTATTCCTATTTTTCATTTTCAAAATCTGATTATTCTAAAGGTGAGAGGCTGTAAAATGCCACTGGTGGCTTTTTTCCTTAGCAGCAATTTCATGTTTTTCTGTGGACTCTGTGAGCTTTCTTTCATTTAGTAGCCCAGCAGCTCCAGTGCCATGCTGTTACTGGCAATAAGGAAAAAGACACTATTTTATATTTCTTTCAGGAATGTTTTTGCCCCTCTAATTCTAGCTGAGCTGGGTAAAATTAGAACAACTGTTGCTCACCCTACAGCCTGCCTGAAACACACAGATACTCCATAATCAAGGGAACACTAGGAGCACACGTATTTTATGGTAGGTTATAAGTTGGGCCTTGGAGACTGCCACTGACCCTTTGAAACAGAACAATATTTAATTTTTAAATAGTTGTTCTATTATTAAAGAAACTGCGACACTCTCTTCCCAAATATTGCTTGCAATATGTAATGCCAGCTTACTCCATTCCAAAATATATTGTAGCATAAGGTCTCACATGTCATTAAGCTGCTTAATATTTTTTGTATTCTAGCTCTGAGGGGAGAATTAGAAACACTGTCCATGACTTTTAGCTTTTCAGAAATCATTATCAGAGCTTGCTAGCTGGCATTGATTCTAGTTTTCCCATAAGATCGGAGATGAAAAAAAGGTTACTCTGCTAAATAAAGCATGAATGAAGCCAGGGTGCAAACATTATCCAGTATTAGTAGAACAGAGTATCAGGGCCGGTACTGTGCATCAGTGCCCTGTGTGTGGTTCACTTACGACCTTTACAGTCACAAAAGTATGAGGAATCAAATAATACCGCTCTGAATGAGTGGTAATGGTGCTGCTCAGCTGTGGGGCATCTTGAATGTCATTCCTGTGCCCTTTAGACACTGCAGAAGTCTTACTCCGGCTGCTCTTCCTTGCTGCTACTTTCCCTCTTGAAACCATTGACCCATGATCCCAATCTCAATTTCTTAATTAGATCGTCTTAAAAAATACATAATTAATATTCCCTTCTTTGCAAAATGGAGATTAAGGGATTTGTTGAGATCAAATTATCTTTGGAGTACAAGGAAAGGATATTACATAAATAAGCAGCCTCCTACCCCAACAAATTTAGTATTTAAATAACCATCAGTCAGCTCTGCGTGTGTAAGGGAGAGTTAGCTAATCATCTAGTTGGTGTTAAATATGAATGAATGAAAATGCCCCTACAAAGGAAATTAAAAATGTTAGCAAGATAGCCTAAGGAATATTTTCGGATGTGGCTAAAAAACAGTGCCAAGAGTGGGTTTTTTCATCTCTCTGCGTCTGTCACCTGGTAAACTAGAAACACGGGGAAAGAAGAAGAAAGGGGTTAGTGGAGAGAGCTTCCCCACTCCCAGAAAATCTTTCTCTTGCAAGTAACTAGCCATTTCTGGGTTTGGCTCTTGTTTTGCTGGAGCCCACGGAAAAGGCAGACAACTGGAGGAGGTCGACCACCCATCGCTAGGGCAGTGAGAAGGGAAATAGCGGGGCCACGGTATGATCGAGGATTATGAGTCTCACTAGCACAGATAGGGATACGGTCTTGCTACTGGACTGTGAGGAGCTGGGACAAGTTTAAGTGTAACAGTCTTATAGAGAGAGTGTTTTAATGGACACAAAGAACGCTCTTTCTGGTTTGGTGTTCATTTAAAAAAAAGTAGTCCTTAAGAATACAATAAGCAAACCACATGGAGGATGACGAGATTCATTAAGTGCAGTTTAAGATACTGTTTGACAGTGAGGAATAGTGTGTTGATTCATGAAGAAAAGTGGATGTGAATGCACACAGAATCCCTGAGTGCCTTTATGTTGCTCCCCTGTCAGCTGAGAAGTGCTGTAAAGGGCTTTGCAGAACGGTCCCTATGGAGAGTGTCACCGCTAAAGCCGCAAGTCTTAGAAACAAAATTCATCCAGTCTGTTAGAAGTTCTGCCTGCTCTTTGGGTTGGTTACCTGGGCTGAAACGTGTACAACTGGCTATGGATTTTAAGTGCCCTGTAAGAAATGTATTGGCTCCAGTTTTTGCATTTCAGCAGTCTAGCTTTCTAAAGGAATGGCAAATACTCAGAGCTCTCCTGGTGATAAACCTGTGGTATGTTTGAGCCATTTCTGGGGAAAAAAAAATGGGTTTAATGTTTCAGCTCCTGCTACTTCCTACAGAAAATAGGGGTGCTAATCCCTAAGGCACCGATTCTGAAGGGACTGACACAACTATGCCTGCTGCGCATTCCCCACCCGCGATCGTTCTGTAAAATACCCTGTTGCGACTGAGGTACGGGAAGTAAAGGCCCGGATCTGGCAACAGGAGCTGGGACCGCTGTCACGCCGTTCCGTGCCTTAGGCGCTAGGCTCACCACTGCAGTTTCCAAGTACCTTCCACTTGTGCGCTGGGTGCTGACAGCGGCGTCTCGGTTATCTCAGCCTTCCTAGGGTGAGAAGCGGCTGCAATAGTGTGTTTTGCAATGGACCCGTTCTGTAACTCGTGCTGGGTCACATACATAAAAACACACACCTCCCTACATTCCATTGCATTTTTGTTAAAGAAAGCAAGTTCAAGGAAATGGCCGTGCATTTCTGCGTAAGGACTTGTGAGGGTCCTCATATGAGAGTTTACTCAACAGGTTCCTTGGGGAATAGTCAATGACTGTCCCATATGCATCAGAGCTGTAGCACGTATGATTGCTGAACGTGTGCTGAACAAGAAGCATTGATTTTTGTGAAGTAAAAGAAGAGCACAGAGAGAGCAGAGGAAAGCAAGTGTAAAATGTAGGACATTTGGGAGTCATGGGGGGATTCAAATTGATTTCTCCGAACTGATTTGCTGTAAATTTTCCAATGTTTTGCTATTACAGGAGAGAGTGTCGGAGATCTCAGATTTTTTTCCATTTCCTCAGCAGTCTTCCTTAACTTCACTAAAATACGTCTCTGGATATTGCTACTGGAAATTGCGGTTTAGGGATAGAAGATGTTTCTCCTTTTAGGAGGGTTATAGAAAGATGTCCAGGTGTCACACGTCCCGAGCTTAATGAAGCTTGCTGCTCTGAAAGTATAATCTGGGTGTCCCTTTGTTCTAATTAACAATATGCTTTCTTGACTAATCTGAGCGTGAGGCACACAGGTGCTGGGTATAAAAATTAGGGTTGCAGAAAAAGAAAGAAGATAAAGAATCGGGTGTACTGGCAAGAACCGAATGGACAAAAGAAAGCTCCTGCCTGAGAGAGGTATTGCTCTACTCGCTGTCGATGGGCTGCAAAGATTTTGTATGAAGGGAACAAAGAAAGACGTGAGGAGCAGAAAAGCATGGGGTTTTGGCCAAGAAAAATGTTTCTGTGAAATACTGTCTTCCAGTTTGACAGGAGTGAGACACATTTAGATCTGTGAATGCATTGCTACAAAAGCATTAAAACTTCACTTTGGGAGAGCTGCAGTTTTGAGGAACTACGCATTTGTTTACTGATCTGAACCAGCACTGACTTGCTGGGGTTTTTTGGGGTTTTGGGGTTTTTTTTACTGTTTTCAGTTATAGAATCACAACAATACCAGAGAAGGCTAGACGAACCTGCTGCATCATGTTTTAAGGTGAAAAAATTGTTAGCCTGTGGACACCTAATCGGGAAAAAGCTCAGTGAGAGAAAAATTAGTGTCAGATATTAAGCTATCCACTTGTTTGTCACGTACATCATTGCTAGAAGATACAGCAGCATCTAGGCAAGATCAATAGCAGTCTTGTGGAGCTGTCTTTCAGCTGGTTCAGCTGGCTCTCTAAGGTCAAAATCTGTTTTGACATCCTTCCTCCTTGTCTGTCTCTTCCAAGCCACTCAAAAAATTGTTTGTACCTTGTGTTGCCGTGATTCCTGAAAAAAAAAATAAGCAAGCACCCAAAACCTTCCAGTTAGAGAAGTGAGAAGGTGCAGAGTTCAGATAGTGGCAGCAGGGCTCGTCGTTCCTACAGGAACATGCTCACGGTGTAGCAGCACTTGCCAGCTTGAAGTACAAGAAGGCTTTGGGAAGGAAAAAAAAAAAGAAAAAAGAACAAAGCATCATAGACTAAGAAAGTTTGGTTTCCCATGGATTTGGTGTCAGTATTGATTGCAAGGTGTGACTCCAGATTTTCCCATTTTAGGGCATTTATAAGTACTGTTTCACATGTAGATTCTCTACCGCCTAATACAAGTAGCTCACTTTTTGGCTTGCCCTACTGTGGGAATCCTAAAGAGGTTTTCTGTCCACCACCACCCATCAGTTGTTGAACTGGATTCGACAAGCCATGAGGACAGGCAACAACTGGCAGGTATTACAAGTGTGTAAACAAACGCATGTAATGTGATCACTCAGGCTTTATTTCCATTGGAAATCAGGATAAAAAATATATTTTTTTCAACGTTAAAAATAATTTGTGATTATCTTTTGAGGTGAGGGAGGGTGGTGGCACTGTTTATTTTATCCAAAACTTTTTATATATCGCAGAGTATATTTACACATCATAAAAGTATATTCAGAATAAAACCCTTGTTGCCAGTGATTTAAGCTGTCAAATAAAAAAGGTATGCTGCTATCTAGCTGAAGAAACGTATTGGCATGCAGAAAGCAATGCTGCTTCCTCTGGGAGGTTTTAATCAAGCCTCTGGTACTGATTGAGATGCAGGGCTCAAAAGTGAGCAAAATGATTAACAAAATCAAAAATCTAGAGCGTTTTTCATGCAAACATTCATCAGTATATCTTACGTAATTACATAGCCAATAAATCAACATAGTGTGTAAGTGCTTCAGTCACAGTGTAAATATCTTAATGACTGAAACATCTTCACACATGAATAATTTATACCTGTATGATTCATTTTTCATATCCATGCTTTACTTCAACGTGATAAACTAATCCTTCTCTGTCAGGGAATGTGTGCTTGATTATTGCCTTCTGATTTCTCTTCCTTGTGTTTATTTTCCACAGTCAGACACACTCCATTTCTTCTCTTCTGGTTCCCCTAATGTAGTTATCTTATTTATTCATCCTATCTGCCTTGGTTTGCCTTCCCTGTGCATTTCAACAGGCACCTGGGAAATAACGCTAGGGCATAAGCTTGCGTTTTTCAAGGAACTCTGGAGCGGCATCTTGAAAGATTTACTCATTCTCAACAGATATTTGCATTTAGTTTCCTCTCCTTTCCTCAAGGCAATCGTTAGAACTTGCGATAGGCCAGTAACAAGTTGAGCTTTGCCATTTTTTGGATCGATGTGAGTTCAAACCTTTGTCACGGTACTAATGACACATGTTGTTTGAGTCTTCCTCCCGTATGTCTGTAAGTGTGAGCTTGTTTGTAGCTCCAGAAACCACTGGAATGTTCAAGAAGAAAGTAATTGTTTCTCAGCACAGGAATGGGAGTCAAGTATTCTTAAACTCTGCTCTGCTGTGCAGGCTCTTTTGGCTGTATGCAAGTCACTGCGTGCATCCTGCCTTGCTTAGACCCTTAACCGAGGCACCTAAGACAGGAGTTTGGTTGTGATAACCGCCGCCTTTTGTTGCTAGAGGAAGACAGGTAGCTGCTGAGGGCAGTTCACCCAGCTGTAAAGCTGTTCAGTGCCTGAAGCTCCAGGGAGGAATGCTGCTGGGTGAACTCCCTTCTTTTGGATCACAGTTAAAGTTCGGCTCAGGTTTGTGGAGCAGCTTATTTTGGTAGTGCCTGTGGAAGTTAAGCCTTTAAAAAGCCAGTCCCAGTTGGGCACAAAGAGGAGTCGCTCAGATTTAATGGGCACTTTCAAAAATACTAAATCTCCCCTTCAAACCCTCAGGTTTTATAACTGGAAAAAAGATGACAGGAATATAAAAATGATTTCAACTTGTGGGGGAAAAAGGAGTTCTGTAATAATTAACTGATGCTTTACTAGTACTGAATGTTATTCCATCCAAGCACCTTTTTTCGCTCCATTTCTATGTCCAGTTTACCTACATTACTCTCTAACTAGGAAGAGCACCTTAGCTGGGTGTTAGTTAATCAAGCTCTCATTCAGTTTCTTGCATCACCATACAACTTGTTAGTTTTTCTTTTCTGTGTCTTTCCCTTCTGTGTCAGAATTACATTTTTGGACTGATTTTCTAGATTTAAGACTGAGTGGAGTATCTTATATCTGTCTTCTCCATACTTTGAAGCCCAGCTGCAGTTCTTTCACAACTTCAATCTCAGAGACTTCTGAGAGACATCACAGTTTAACCTTTTCTTGGTATTCTTACAGCAGGCTCCGGTACTCTGTGAATATGAATCTCTCCTGGTTGCCAGCAGGACATTTGGTAACTTGGCTCCAGCATAAGTCTTGTTTATTCATTTTTTTCCTTGTTCTGATTGTAAGCACCTCCAAAGGCTTCTGATACCACTTTCTTTGTCTCAGTCTTTTTGTGTCCGTAACGGACACCTTCACTTACTGTATCTTACTCCACTGAGATCAGTTGTTGATTGATGGGTATCAGTTAGTAGGAGTTCCCAGGCATTCTCCAGAATGTACTTCACCCTTATCACTGCCTGCCTTGTTTTGGCATTCAGGAAGCAGCCTGCTGGTTTTTTCCTTTGTTCTGGCTAGCACTTGTCTCTCTTGGGCATAGTTCCTCACCGCAGTCGTCAATCATGACTCCTGCTGCCTCCTATTTTTCTGATTTCGTTTTTCAGTGTTGGTCATTTACTGTCTGTGCCCTGTTGCAAGGCAGTACTTTATCCAGTGACAGGATATTACAAGAATCTTCTGAATCTCCTCACATGCATTTTGCTTTAACTCCTACTATTTCTAGCTGTCATGCTTCCTGCACTTTCACCATTTTCTCCTAAATTGTCCTTTCTTTTTGTGAGGGATTTCTGGTAGACCCTCTCTTTGCCTTCTTCATTTGATTATTATAGCTGTTGTCCACAGACCTTCCCCTTCCTTTCTGAAAATTAGTTTAGCATCCTTCTCTAACCTATTCACCTATTCATGGTTTTTCAGATCATTTTCTACTTTTTTTGATTAATTCTCTTTCTTCAGCATGCCTGTTTTAAATCCCAGGTAATTTTTAGCTTCAGTTGTTCAAGAGAGTGATTCACTAACACATCCTGGTTCCCTAACCTGGTCCATCTCTGATTCTGACACACTCGGAAGCTTCCAGACATCGCAGATTCACAAACTTCCTCTTGGTTTTATCATTTTCAACAGTGAGGTGATTCTTGACACCTACACTGATGCTATCCCAGAATTCCTTTAAGTGGCATGTTGTCTGATTAGAGAAACAGAATAACCATGGAGATTTTATGTGGGAAAATATGAAAATGGCGTAAGTACCACTTTGGTATTTTACTGATCTTTTGTTGTCTAATTTTAACAGATTCAGTAGCAACAGCATCTGGGCCGCTGCTAGTTGAAGTTGCCAAAACTCCCGGTGCTGCTCTTGGGGTTGCACTAACTACCTCGATGTGCTGCAACAAACAGGTCATTGTCATAGACAAAATCAAATCTGCGAGTATTGCAGACAGGTGAGTGTGACGGGGGGCTGACACTGCAGGTCCATACATCCATTTTATTTCCATTTGGTTTGGTTGTAAAGAAAGTCTTCCCTTTTTTGACAAAATTAAATGAACCGGATGCTCTCGAGGTTGCAGGTCTTAAAATTAGCACTTTGTCAGATCGTTGTTCCGTACCGCCAAGTCTAAGACTTCCAGGACACCACTTACTTTAGCTCGTTCATGCAGTATTCAGGCCAGCCCCCATGTAATATGTGACTGTCTGCTTGCACTATGCAACACAGGAGTTGAGGTCTGCTCTGACTATTAAATGTAATACTGTGGCAGAGATTACTATTTTAAAAAATAAATAACCCACTGGAATTCTTAAAGTAAGCCCACAAAATGGAACAGATGTCAAGGGAAGTAAATTTTGAGGCTTTGCAACCTTGAAGTGTTCTTTTAAAATATATCACTCATTCTTGTGGCACAGTGAAATGGAACTCATGTCTGGATTTTTTTGTTGATATTTTAGAATACGACTGAGGTATTAGGAAGACTGGCTTCTGTATTTTGAAGTTATTTGGCTGTAATTTTTTCCACTTCATTTAAACCTTTAAATAAAACCATTTAAACCATTTAAAAAAAAAAGATAGGTATTTTTCCCTAGTGGTCTAAACCTCTAACAGAGCTGTGGGATCTTTTCTGGGGTGCGTGTGTGTGCGTGCGTGTGTGTATGTGTTTATACATATACAGTGTATTTCTATATACATATCTCTATCTAAAAAATCCTTGAATATTACGTTTCAGCAGCAAATTCCTCCTGCATGTCCCCGGTCACCCTACGTTGTAACTCCTCTTTGACAATGGTGCTTTTGGTAGCACCCACTTGTAGCAGTGAGTCTACAGCTCCTCTGTGGGCTTTTCCCTACAGTAGAAACTTTGAGAGTGACGGCCATTGATCCAGGGGTGTTCTCCAGTTCAATGGTGCAGGATGCTTTAATTTTCTCCCTCTGTTTTTTCCCATTTCGCAGGGGGTAACCAATTAAAGGAGCTGTCCACTTGACTGGTACGTCGGGATGCTGACTGCTGTGTTTGCATTTCTCAACTCATCCAGTAGCCAGTCTCTTGAGTGCAGCGAGATTTAGCAGATAGCCCCCTCCCCACCCCACTCCTCAAGTCACCATGCTAGCCCTGGTTTCATTATTTGTTTGACTACTGCATAATTTCATCGTCATTTACAGCTTTTGTACTAATAAATGTTTGAACTGTAACTCAAAAAATGATGAACTGGGTGCTTGTGTGAGGGATATGCGACCAAGTTATTTGAGTCTCCTTAAGCTCTTCTCATTATATTCTGCTGCCATTCACACATATTTTTATAGTCAGCTACCGCATTCCAGTTCTGTGAGTGATGTCTTGGCATATAACGTATTAACTGAATTGTTTTTAAGGTTTGTACTAATAGATATAAAGTCTGACCAGTGACAGTGCCTACAAAACACAAATCTCTTGAAAAAAAAGAACACGTTCATAGTTGTCATGACCAGTTTGAAGGCAGTAAAACGCAATTTTCCAAGCGAAGAGCATACCTGATCATACTGAGTTTTTCCCCTTTTATGTAGATGCGGCGCATTACATGTAGGAGACCATATTCTGTCCATTGACGGCACCAGCATGGAGTACTGTACGCTGGCAGAAGCAACGCAGTTTTTGGCTAATGCGGCGGATAATGTCAAACTTGAGATCCTTCCTCACCACCAGACACGGCTAGCGCTGAAAGGCCCAGAGCACGGTAAGAGGATCTTTAGCACCAAATACCCCTTTCTTTTTCTGTCTTTTACTTTGCCTGCCCTTGCTGAATGGCCAAGAAAGCTACCGCGGCAGTTACAGCTGTAAATGTTGTTTCAGCTCCCCAGGTTACGCTTCTGCAGTTTCTGAGAAACTCTGTGTTTTCTCGGCCTTAATGTACCCTCTGAGATTCCTATGGATAGAGAGGGAAATGTTTTACAGAGAAACGGCTCTGCACACTTGTAGATGAACATAAAGACACCTGTTGACTCTGCTTTTGCAATCGTTGGGGGGCAACTAGGTACTTCGGTAAATGAATCTCTCAAATGCTTCCTAAATTTAGAGGGGGGAGGGAGGACCACAGCCAACTTCTTTTCAGCATATTGACTTGATAGTCTGGTATGAGCACTTCATTAATAACACCTGTTCTCCCCTAAAATACCTCAAAAAACCCACCGTATTTTCTCTCTTAACGGCATTGTTATTTATTGCCATCATCTTTTAAAGTACTTCTGAGATTGCTGCATGGGTTCATTGTCAGTGCTTAGGAAAAAGGTTTGTTTGGAAACAGTTCCCTAGATCCCAGCACTTTTTCACCTTGAAATTTATTTCTTAGCAGCGTGCTTGAAGAGAATGGCTTTCCATTTTCAAATCCAATATATATAAAATGTCTTAGTATTTGAAGACGAGGGCTGCCTGTCTTGTCTTCTAACTAGTCCTGAGAAAGAGGCTAATTCACAGTATTCATAAATGCAGTCTAAAATACCGCATGTTGATGGACATCAAGGAAGTAACAAAAGTTATAAAATACACAGAGAATTGGTACCTGTGTTGCAGCAGGAACAAGTGGTAGCATTTTCTGAGCGTGTGGTACTGTGCTTCTGCCTCCTTTAGACCAAGACAAGATTTCTGAGGCCTAGAAATGTCAATGATGGTAGATGTTCTTGGACATCTATCTAAGATCCAGGCTGTCCCTGGATAAGCAGTGCTCTAGTTAGTTTGTCAGGGTGGTGAATATTGAGATAGTGGCTGAGGAGACACTAGTTTCTCCTAGACCAGGATGAACAAAAAGTAACCCTTGCGATACCGTGTTCTTCTATTACTCAGCTGCACCTCTTTCCCCCTTCTACTTAAGCCAGCTAGAGGGATGAGGGAGCAGGGCGTGATACTGCAAAGCCCACTGAGATGGAGACCAAGTTTTGCAACATATTTCCATTCGTTTCAGTTATGACAGTACGTTGCAAACAGATCTTTCCTTTGTTTGAAGCAAAGATGTCGCACAATCAGTTTCTGGCTGGTTAAAGAACCTTTGAAGAGTGTTTCTTTTGGGAAGACGAGTACCAGGTCCAAAGATTTGTGTAGATGATTGTATTACTTGAAGCAGTTAGTTTCTTAACCAACATTTAAAACAAATCGATGCTGTTAATGTGCTAGTCACCTTGAGCCAGTGTAGGTGCTTAGAAAAAGCAATGCTCTTGCCATGCCAGAGTTAAGAACTGGCCGTTACGAAATCCTATCAAGGGGGTCTGCAAAAGCTACATAAGAGCATCTTTTGGGGAGAAATCTCCCTCAGGCAATAAAGTTGCTTTCTTAAGTTAAGGCAGAATAACTAGGATGTTTACAGCCCTTCCCAGCCCCTCACCAGGTGGTGCTACTCCAATATCGCAACCAATTCAAGATGTAACATGCTTTATGGAAGCAAGTACCCTCTTGGAAACAACCTTTCATCAGGTGTGGTATGGCCTACATGCTGCAGAGTCTGAAAAGCTCCCTTTATGCGTCTGGGATAACCAGAGTCATTAGGGCTGTATCTGTTGCGCTCAGTTATTGGTCTTATGGGAACATGTTAGGAATCTAAAATGGGCAGGAAAGTCAGTATCTAAAATAAATTGAGATTTTAGCCCTAAAATAAAATGGAGAGCACTACAAAAGATCAGATTTTTTTTAACGTTTTTTTCCTTTACACTGTGCGGCTAACGCTCATTTCTCTTGCTGCCCCATTAATTTTACGTTTGCTGTACACAGCCCTGGGTTGGAATAGCTCAAATTAACTACAGTTACACACAATAGGATTTTCTTTTACAGAACTTTTGTTGAATTGGGATTATCCTTCTACACGCTGAGCAAACTGAATTTGTGTACCTTCCCACTTTGTAGGACATTTTTATCTCTACTCTCAGCGTGAAAATAAAACATTAAAAAAAAAAAAAAAAATCAGAGACTACCAGATAATTTCCTGCTGGAAGCAGTCTTTTTAATTAAACAAGGCTCAGAGCAACTTGAAAATAATGAAAATCCACCTGGCCACATTGTTCTTATCAGATTTTAATTTTTACAGCATAGTTAAAGTTCAGAAATCTTGCTGTCTGTGTGCGTAATCAAAGACACGGTTTCACCTGAGACGATAAGTCTGTAAGATGCGTATGGCCGTATCAGGCTGCTGCTGCTGTTTCTGGGACTTTTCTGGCTGATGCGAGGTTTTCCAGGGTCTCTGCGGTCGCTGCCACCGGTGCCAGCGGGTGAGGGACCCCAAGGCAGCGCCCAGCGCTCCTCCTGGTGCTGGCTTCGCACCCCACCCTCGCCTCTGTGATCTGTCAAGGTGGAGGGGGGGAAAGAGTTCTTTTGGTTCAAAGAGGTGTCCGAGCACAGCGGGGGAGCTCTCGGGGCGGGAGGCCGGGGCCTCCAGGGTCCCGACCACCCGCAAGGCCGCGGGGAGGTGGTGGGCCCCTGTACTCGCCTTTTCCTCTCCCTTCCCTGGCGTGTACTCCTCGCTGTGGTGACCGGCATTGCTTTTGAGTCAGAGGAGGGGGAGTACGTTCAGACAGTTAGCAGATCATTACTCACGTAACATGAAGTGAAACAAAAGGATAGCTTTTCTTCTTGCGCTGCGCAGCGCTTGCTGCGGTGGCGACCCGTTTCCCCCTTATTTTGTCTCCTGGAGTGAGACGTGAATGCAAGGTGTGGGTCCAACCTGAACAGTCAAGGTATTTGGCTACTCTTAAAGTCCAGCATGGGGTCATACCTGTCCGCGGCCGTTATAGATATAGCAGGTAGCAGAGAGACACAGGTAGTACAGCTCATGGGCCGCAGACTGTAACTTACGTTTCATAGTACAGGTGAATCCCTCGGTGTTTTTAAGACAAAAATTCAGTGACTAGTTCCCAGCTTGAAGTGTTCCTTTACGGTTCAGCAAGGACACGGCTATGCTGAACTTAATGATGAATAGACCGTATTTAATGAAGGGTGACGTCAGTCATTTTCCTTTGATATTTGAGACATCAACTGAAATACTTCCTCTTCTCTTGGTAAATACTGGCCATCACTTTTGGCATATTCCAGACTACCCATACACAGAATCAGCAAATGCGGTCTCAAATTTCATCCAGAAAAGGATCATTGTAAAGTTTTGAAGATCGAGTTTAAAAAAAAAAAAAACAAAACACATTAAATTGCACATCCAACTAATCAATAAGAACTTTTTTTTTATTATTAACCAGTCTTCATGATAGACTTTTTTGGCTGCTGGCCCAGGGAAGTTGTTCACTGCACAGAATAGCATAATGCCAACTAATAGATGGTGGCAAAATTAAAATGTCAATGCAGTACATTGAAATGACTGGCAAGTAAACATCTCCATTCTAGGCAGTGCCGTGTACGCTGTCTGGTTGGTCTTTTTAATGTAGATGAATGCAAGCAGAGACTTATTAACTATCAGTTAGTGGTCATATGTAATACCTTAGTATTTTCTAAGGAAGTTTGCAACCTTAGCTCCTAAACCCAGAGCGAGGTTAGAAATTGATTCAGTACTAATCTTTTAAAAAACAAATACAAGAAAACAAACAAACAAAAAAATCAGAAGCATTTATTCTGAGAAAAAAATACTATTTCTGTTCCTCAAGTTAGCACCCCCGGTAAGAAGACAAGACCAGGTTATTTATTATTTCATTTTATTTTATTTTCAATTTATTTTCATTTTTTGGCGCTTTTTTTGTTGTTGTTTGTGCAGTTCAGTTACTTTTCCCTCTTCTCTGGTCCTTTTGTTTTCTGATTTTCCATCGTCCCTTCATGCGGGCAGTGAAGGTTCAAAGAAGCAACAGGCAACTTACCTGGGACTCGTGTGCCAACAGCCAGAGCAGCCTCCTCACCTACCACCATTATAACACCTACCACCCTGACCATTGCAGGATGCCAGCCTTGAAATTCCAGAACTCGCCTCCTCAAAAAAGCCTTCGTAATGTTTCACGCTTTTTCCTGCTGACATACTCTCTCCCCCTCTTCTTCCTCCTTCTCCCTCCCCTCTTCTTTCACTCATACTTTTCCCATTTCAGGCACTAAAACCTTTTCAGTTTTATGGATGCTACACTCTTTCATAGCCATGCCAAGGTTATTTCTGACATTTTACGCCTTTCCTTTCTGTAACAAGGTAACATTTGTAGACAGGAAAAGACTTGAAAATTCTGAATGAATCGGCTCTTCTGCTATATGAGTAAACCATTAGATTTGAGTAGTTTATATAAAGCATGATTTTTAAGTGCCAAGCATTGCTTACAAATCTTTTGTCAGAAATTACCTACTACAAAAAGGCATTTCTAAAATGAGTGTATCTAGACATACTGATCTGCATTGGTTCATGGATATGTGTTGAAAAATTTAGTTTAACATGCTTCACCTAAAATAAGTTGTGTACTATGAATGTACTTTTTGTATCTACAGTATCTTTGTTAGCTCCCAGCAGGTATTTTCATGAAATGCTGGCTGTACTTCTACCTAGGGTCACCTATGTGGTTTAATGTCTCTGTTCCTGGAAATGCACAAGCCGTTCCTGTGCATCATACGCATTGTTTGATTCATTGATGAGTTACAGGCATGTGCCGCACTCTTCCGTGAAGACTGAGTGCTGTATGCCAAGTGTTTGATCTCTTACAGCAGCTTTGGTGTCTTCATCCTTCTCTCCTACCTCCATGAGTGCATACAGCCTGAGTTCCCTGAACATGGGGACCTTACCTCGCAGCCTCTACTCCACCAGCCCGCGTGGGACAATGATGAGGCGGAGGATGAAAAAGAAGGACTTCAAAAGCTCCTGTAGGTGGTAACAGCATTTGCTCAAAATGTGCAGTGAACGGGTGGAGGAGGGGGAAGATACAGAAAAAAGGTACAAAGTACCGTAATTAATATATATATTAGGCAGAAGAGAGAACAATTGGAGTTTCTGTTAGATATAGGGAAATATCAGCGTAAAAATATTTGTCCAGTGCTAAAATGAGATGAGTAGAGGCCATGCAACTTAACTTTCTCATCTGAAATACAGAAAGCAATGTTAACGTTAGACAATTCTGGAAGAGTTTGTTATACTGTTACTGAAGTGATTTTCAGATTCCTTTTTCAACTGTTTCCATAGCTGAATAGTCAAAACAAGATTGCTGGTAAGCTCAACCAACTAATCACATTACAGAAGGAGAAGAGCTTGCCACAGTACCCTCTAGGTAGTTTTAATCTTTACACCTACGCCATAACCTGTACAGTCGTTTTTGTGAGGAAGAGCAACAAATAGCAGTGAAGACTAAGTGGCCTTGTCTCTGAGTGCTCCCTGGGATTCAAAGCATGGATTTCCCATGAGTTAGTAGCTTCCCAAGCCAGGGTGGATATATTTCAGGCTGTGCCACTTTGCATATTGCTAAGTATTCACTGGGCCGGAGAGAGTCTGGTTGTATCAGCACGTTGTTTCCCAGACTCCGTGTAAGTGCCGCCTCTCCTTTTGGCTTGTCGGTCTTCGTGTGATCCTCAGCAGCTCAGTTCCTCCAGAGCAGGGAAGTGAGGACTGCTCTGTAAATCACCTGCTCCAGCTAGTCATGCTCACGGGTCCACTCTGGAAAAACTGAGCTGCTGCACGTTACAGTGCTGCTCCTCTGTGTTAAAGACTTCCCATGGCCATAGCAAAATCAGAGCAAACCAGCAGCCTCCAACTAAGGTCAGTCACTATGGAGCGGTGGGGAAACATTTGGGAGAGGAACTGAGGTTTTGCTTTCATGCAGTTTTTTGTTGCTTGCTTGTTCTTACTTCTTTCATAAAGCAAATATTTTTACGTAATGTTTGCCTGTAGGTGCGTTTTTTTATTTTTAATCCGATCAGCCATTTTTCACGACTCATCTGTTGGCATGTTAGCTTCTAATGCGTTCTTTTGGGTCATGGGGAGATAGTGCATCCATCCATGCTATGGTATCAGTAGGGGTCCAGCTCTTACACGTCCTCACGTGCACATGAGAAACAATAGTAATGTTACACTAACACTAATTGATTTAAATAGTAAAATATTGCTGGATGCAAAAAATAGTTCTTTGATTGTGCTATATTATAGCTGTTCCATCCAACAAAGGACTGTTAATCCTGAAGGCTAATCCTATTATGGATCTCGAAGACAGCTATTACTTGTGTTGTTATATTTTTCAGATATTTTTCCTTCCAGAAAGCCTTGCCGTGCAATTTGCTGTCCTGCAAGGCCCAAAACAAGGCCAGTGACATTAGATTTAAGTGAGACAGTCACGTAAGCACAGCAGCCCACCTGAAAGATTCCTCAGGTCAGAAGGCCCTGGGGATGACAGGCTGCTGTGATGGAACAAATCTCTAGCTAGGAGGAATTAGGATGAGGCTTTCTTGTGGGGTAGTTCATTACGCATTTGCATTGTGAGGTCTGGATATAGAGCATTACAAAGTATGTGGAACGGGCCCCATCACTGAGTCTGTGCCTCACTGCAAGCAGCGACTGCATCAGCAACCTGAATCAGAGCTGGCTTTGGAGGATCTGGCTGGCCAGCCAGGCTTGCTCGCCCTTTCTGTGAGCTTGCTTTTCCGCCCACGCAGAGTTCCTTGCTCCTGTTGCTAGACTTATACCCATACTTGTGACTGCAGTAACAGCCAGCTTAAGAGACCGCGCTGGACTGAATGTGCTACAGGTGACCATGATAGAGAATGGCTGGTCCTGTACCCTTCCACCGTCCATCGACAGGGCTTGGAAAACCTTGCCTCTCTCCCTTTGTGGGAGACTCTTGAGAACCAGGTAGCATCGACTGCTGTCCTTTTCATAGAAAAGGAATAGCACACTCTCTTAATTTTAGTGGGTTTTTTTTTTTTTCTTTAATCCATTTGGATCATTTGAGGGTTTTCTTAATGTAACTTTGAATAAATCTTTTAGGATGTCGTTTGGGAAGAAAAAGATGTATTGATGAAGGGTGCTATAAAGTTTACATTGCTAGTTATTTAGGAGAATGTGCATAACTTAATGTGATCATGCCAAAATTCATGATGGTGAAGTGTGATGGTACAGGGGGTTACAAGACTTTTTTTACGGCTATGATCTTACAATCATTGCATTAAATTACACAGATCCTTCCAAGCGTGTGGCTGTAAACACTGAAGGTATGCCCTGCTGTCACGTGCTTTATTTATGCCACTTGTTTTCAGGTTTTATTCTTCCTCTGCTTTATTTGGTTTTAAAGTATGATATTCACTGTGGAAACAGATTCTTATTTGGTTAAAGCTTAAATCCTGAAGTATTTTGTAATAGGTCCATACTAGTACTTGAAAGTGAGACACAATTTTATACCAACTTACATGCTAGTTACTAGGGCTGCATATCTGGTAGAAATTAGAGAGAGTCTTAGATGTGCATGGGTGCTGTTTTCTCAGCACATCCAAGTTAGCTGCTACCGGGAGGAATAGTGAATATTTTGCAATTTCTCAAGGGTCAGAGCGGGAGACAGCAAGCATAATACTCCATGTATGGACCTTTAAATACATCTTGCTCTGCTTCTCATATGGCTGCAGGAATAAAAGTAAGAAGTGCATAATGTTCAAATTCAAGATTATTATTTACATAACTGCAGAGCATATAGTAAACCAGCCCCCAGGACTGTTGCTAAGAGTTGAACAAAAACTTTACAATTACGCTAAAATGTACCCCTAGCAGTAGCAACCAGAGTTCACTGGAACTACATACACATCCATGCCGCCCTTGTTAAATCAGTAAGGCTGCTTCCTGGCCTGTAAAACTTCTAATCCATCAAGCAGCCAAAAAAAGGGCAGCGTTTCTTGCTGCAATAGCTGTTGAGTTACAAACCCCAACATGCTCCAAGTCATGGGTTTGGGTACCTGTGGCGTTTTGTAGAGGCTTAGCAGATCGCTAGTGTCACATGATTTGGAAAGGGTATTTTCTTTTTTGTTCCTGTTCTGTTTTCTTTGGGAGTGGGAGGAGTTCCTAATCGTCACTTCTAAGTGTCCACATCATCAAAATATTTATCAGGGCGAGTTTTAAATCCCACAAATAGTAACTTGATTTCCCAATGTGAATTAAAACCTTAGCTGTCCTAAAAGTTGAAATAAATGTTGTGAGACCTTTAGGTTCCTGGTGGGGCATTAGAAAAGGAGTAAGAAAGTTAGAGTCAGCTAGGTGCCTGCTGCACAGGGCGAACAGACACGTAAGTGACGGGAAACAAAGACGCAGTTAACAAGTAATTGTTGTATGACCTTAATGAAAGGGAAAATGGAACTTTTCTGAGCTTGAATGCCCTAAATTTAGACATTTCTAGAAGGGGATCTGGTATTATATTAACTCTGAATTTATCTGGTTTAGTCATATTTTAGCCTTTGCAGCACTGAGGCCTGGAGAAACCTACTTCTCACATGCAGTAAATGCTAAAGCTGGTGGCCATTTCTAAGAACAGATTACTGGTATTTGCATTTGGGTATCGGGATGTCTTACTGAGTGCAGATAAAAGAAACGGTAAGAAGGAAGCTACTGAGTAACTGAAATAATACACAATTCTTACAAAGGAAAACTAAAGCAAGATACGAGTGAGAATTCACAGTAATTTAGAAAAGACGGTTTCCGAGTTGAAAGGAGATTTGCTGGGTGAAAACAGAAACTCATGAGGTTTTTGGCAAGTGAAACTTTTGCAACAGGACTGTCGTTGCCAGCTGTGCCACACTAATCAGATTTTGTACTATTTCAGAGCAAAAGTCTAATGGTTGTAGCCCCGAAGTGTGGGAAGTACTTACACAACCACTGACATGTTTGTACATCTGTGCTAATGTTATCTATAATGTAAAAACAAGAGCTAATTTTTTCCCACATCTTAAAAAAAAAAATAAAATTCACAGTTAAACGGTCCCTCAGATAAACCATGAACTTTTATCTGATTCTTAGTAGCTACTGCAGGCAGAAATGGGTCTTGAAGGAAATTAGAGGTGGAGAGGTAATGGCGTAGATTTATAACATGAAAACATTCATAATCCTCTGCATTGGAGGATTATCATTACTTTACTGCTCTGAATAAGAACTGAAAAACTAGCTTTCTGCGTATGACATAATGAAAGGCAGTAGTTTGTCACTGGGGGAATTCAAACAATGACACAGTAGACATTCAGGCAGAGCTCAAAGAATCAAAGGTGCAGTCTCCTCCTTTCATAGGTAATTGCCTTGAATCTCCATGTTGTTTTTATCTTGATTTGTTGTCTGAATGCAGCCTGTTCAGAACAAGAGTGAGAATAGAGAGAGGGAGTACAGAAGTAGCTGCCTGTGTTTCTCACAGAAGGGTCCCCCCATTCTTTTGAGAGACCCCAAAGAACTTTTGTTCTCACAATCTCTTGAGATATACCGGTTGCTAAAACAGAGGGGTTTGTTCGACTTGCACTACCCAGTTAGCCTGACAAATTGCTGACACGTAGTAAACAGGTACAAGAGGAAGGCATCCGTATTTCTTGCAAGCAAGCCTGGGCCATGTGCTTTGTTGCTAACAGCAGTGCATTGCTGCGAGGTGTTCAAAAGAGCTGGTGGGAATCGGCCTGACTAACAGCTGGGCTTGTGCCTCCAGTTCCCTTAGCTCCTGTGAAAATTCTGCTCATCCACGCCTCAAACCTAAAGCAAACAGAGTTCAAGGATGGTCTGAGATTGTTGGGGTGGGGGTGTCAAACACGTTTATTTTACTCAGTACAAGAACTATCTTTTTGCATTCTAACATAAACCAGATGTTTTCTATTCTCTTACATGTCATAACTGTTTATACCTAATTTATAAACTTTAGCCTAAATTGACTTTAAAAGAGACGTTTTGTTGACTAGGTTTATTGTACGTTTCTCAAAGAGCAATGAAATTTCTGCTGTGTATGAATGTCTTTCCTCCTGGTCTGCTCTGTTTTATAGTGTCTTTAGCCTCTAGCACTGTTGGTTTGGCTGGGCAGGTCGTCCACACAGAAACCACAGAAGTAGTGCTGACAGCTGACCCCATAGTAGGGTTTGGGATACAGCTCCAGGGTAGCGTGTTTGCTACGGAGACCTTGTCTTCTCCACCTCTCATTTCCTATATTGAGTCTGACAGTCCGGCGGAAAGGTGAGGTTCTTTCAGTTGACTGCTACGTGCGTTTTGGTGAGCATTCCTCGGGGTACTTCGGGCTGGTTGCTTTCAGCTTGTGATAAATTGTAGGGCCTTGCCAGTGGAAGTGGGGCAAGTAATAAACTGTCTGCTCTGACAGTATTTCATACGCTTGATCAGCTATAAGAAGAATGACAAGCACCACTGTTTTTATCATCCAGAATCCTCCAGCAGGAGACTGGAAGCTATATTCATGCAAAAGAAAAAAAAAAAAATCAGAAACATCGCTGAAGTCAAAATAGGGATAATTCAGGGTGCCATGGGGCATATCTAGCTCTGTTCCTTAGGGAATATCAGAGTTTTGACTTACTAATGATTTCATTGCATCGTTTCAGTTGCATTTTTATGTCTTTAATCATGGCATGAGAACAATAGTAGTTGCACAGGCAAGTACTAGCTGCCACTGGAGAGCTCCAACGCCTGTGGCCCAGGGTCAGAGGCAGAGGTGATGGCCATGGGTGGGGTGCAGTCGTGAGGGCTGTGCCCCTCTTCCTGGGTCCCGGCACCGAGCGAGCACGACCCGTGCTGGGAGTGCTTGGTGGTGCCTTGGTGCAAAGGGGCAGCAGCAGCTTCTCTCCCGCTCTGGGCCCGGGGAGACCCTTGAGCTGCTGTGCCACACTTCTCCTCCGAGGTTAGGTTGAATGTGTTCGATGTGGCGGGTTCTGGTAACGTGCACATCTGACGATTGTTTTGTATCATTGTGTACCGAGGTGTGGGGTGCTGCAAATAGGAGACAGAATAGTGGCAATAAACGGTATCCCGACGGAAGACAGCACATTTGATGAGGCCAATCAACTGCTCAGAGACTCCTCTATCACCAACAAGGTCGCTTTGGAAATAGAATTTGATGTTGCAGGTATGAATATACTGTTACTCTGTCTTGCAAGAAAAGTGAAGGAATAAATCCCAAGAACATTGCGAGTGTTAGGCACCCAAGGTGGAGACTTTCTTCTCACGTATACACCATTCAGTTTTCAAGTGACCTATTTGAAACGTGTGTCTTTTTGTACAGCTTTCTCATTTCACGTAGCCCTGCAGCGTGCTTCAGAACACAAATAGAAATGACAATTCCTGTGGAAAGATCTGGTGACAGTCCCTTCTCTGAGTTATTTCCGGACATTTTTCTGCCCCGAGATAGAAATATTCTGCTGAGCAGAGACAAATCCTCTACGGGCCAGCTAATGAAATGTTTTACTAGGCAGGGAAGTAAAAAAGGGTGGATAAGCAGAAAACACTCAGGAGTTTCACTTACAGTATCTCAAACCAACAATCTAAATAAAATAATTGAAATTGAATTAATAAAAGCCAGAAAAATCATTACTAATGTTGCTAGCAAGTCTTTATTATTACTTACTGCTTTCCTTTCGTCTGTAATGTGTTTAAGCGTACAGAATACACGTATAAAATCACAAATCGTGTAAATCAAAGAAGTACGCATTACGTATGCGCACTACCCCACTATGTAAATAATAAAAACTTTTAAGACTTCTGTGTTCATCTGACAGTAGCTCCTTTGAAGTCATGACAATGTCGGATGTGCTGTATTACCATGACAATGGTATTATAAATCATCATGTCAAAAGCAGGCTAAAGGTTCCTGGAGTAATTCTGTATAATCTTTGAGTATGCACACATCTAGTATAATGTTAAAAAAAAAAAAAGCACCAAATACAGTATGTACATTCATATACGTAGGAAATGAAATACTAAAAAGTAAGAAAACCGAATAATGAGAGAGTCATTTAAATACACCTGAAGTCACGTGTACTTCGGTTCCCGAATTTCTTCGTGCTCCTCCCATTTGCTCCGTGACAGCAGACTCGTACTCCTGGTTAAACTCCTCTGCCACAGGTGTGTTTATACGTTTCCACAGCTGTAATTTCAATCGCTCGTTTTCAGGCCAAGGCCCAAACTTTTGCTGGCAGTGATGCCAACAGTCAGGATTCAAATACAGTGCTGCGTGTTCAAGTGGTTTTTGCCTCAGTCAGCTCCGGGCGCTTCTCCATTAGCGATGTTCTGATTCCTTTTCTTCCCAGTAGATGTAAAATCTGTGGCGGTTCCTTAGCGGACAGTTAAAAATGTGTTAGACCTACAGCGACAAAGGCCTGAAATCCTTAAGACTTGATCTCTTGTCCTTTTAATTAAAAGCTATCTGCCAGCACTAAAATTTTCACGTGTGCTCACAGAACTTGCGTATGAACTAAAAACCTGCAGTGTCAGCTGGCTGCTGGCCCATGCAATCTCCATAAATTCAGTTAAACCTTAAAAAAAATTGAGTTACCGTGAAATTACCAATAGAGGTATAAATCATACTTCGTATGTCCTACTTCCTTCACTTCAGCAGCCCTGTTTCATCCATGGCTTGTGATGCTGATGTGATTTCATCAACTTACACATACAGTTCCATGCACTTGGAATTGCTGTGCCTTATAAACTATCTAACGTTTTAAATATTTTTTTACAGAATCAGTTATACCAAGCAGTGGAACATTTCATGTAAAACTACCAAAGAAGCATAATGTGGAACTTGGCATCACCATAAGTTGTAAGTTAAAGTGCTTATTTTTAAGACCACGTTTACGGGATAATCTGCAGACAGTAGGTCCCGTAGCAATAAACTCGTGTTTGTTTCGGTATAAACGTCTTTTTTCCTTTTTCTAGAAAGGGATGATTAGCAGTGCTCTCTCTCTGATGAAATACCGTTCGGTAAAAGATTTATACTTCCCTTCTAGTCGTTAAAGAAGCCAGAAGTTTGCCAGGCCTAAAGCTTGACCTATTCCTTCATGTGTAGCACATACTTAACTCCCACTAATATTATTTAAAGAGAAAAAAAGAAGTCAATAGAATTAGGCCCACGCAAAAGTATTTCCATAGCTGGGAAGTTTAAAGCAAAGTCTGTCATGGTCTCTTACAGGCTTTTGAATAGAACCCTGCTGAACTCAAGGGTTCTCACGGGCATGAGGATCCACATACATGGGTTATTTTCTGCTTCGGGACCCGGAGTCTGAAGATACACCCTCCGTCTGTAAAACTAGTGGGCAGTCCTAACTGTGCGGGTCACATAGCAAAATCCCCTTTCGCTAGGGATTTCAGAGATTGCTAAAGAAGGTAATATGGGTCTGCATTAGGCTAGTTCTCAAAAAGTATTTGTCGCTTTTGTTTGAAATCTTAAGTGTTTCTATACTTAATGATTTTGGGAGCAGCCAGTAAATGCTGTGTTAGGACTGGATTTTGACGAGGTAAACTCCAGCATACGAGTTCAGGCCTTGATGGAAGGAAGAACAATCCATACAAAAATTAATGCGCTTGTGTTTAATGTACTTAATGACAGTGCAGAATCTGCTCTCATCGGAATTAACATTCCTTTACAGTTGTGGCCTTTCTTAGACTATTAATCTTCCTTTGGAATTATTCATGTGTCTTGGGGGAGGATTGTGCTTTGACTTAGATTCTCAAAGCTTTTACCAGCACAATGGAATATGGTTAATCAAAAGTACAGCAGGGAACTCAGCGCTGAGAATTACATCTGAGGAATAAATAGGAGACACTGCAGGCCTGGTTGCTTGTGTTGCACACTTGAATGAGTAATTGTTAGGCTCTGTAAGATGCAATGTGATGCTTGAATCAAAATCATAGGTCTACATGTGTTTGTGCAAATGAAAATATTGAGAAATGAGAAAACCTGGAGAGGGGCTGTTCTATTCAAATGTTGTTCTTAGGATCGGTAATGGTTTGTAGGATTATTGTAAAAATATGGTCTTCCTAGTAATTTGATTTGTGCTGCTTTTTGGAATTCAGACATCTTGTAATTTTTTTTCTGTCTATAGGAGTAAACTTTGAAAGGAAAGCTAATGTTCCTGGGATTTAGTATTTAGCACTCCTCTTCCAAACTTTGCATACCTTCCTGACTTGGAACTTAATTCCAAAAGCTAGTGCTTTATAAAATTAGTGCTTTATATAATCAGAGTGATGCCTAGTTGGTCTTAGCTCTGCTCGTCTGAGTATACTGCAGTATCTTTAATATTTAAATTAAATGATCTTTTATATGTAATAATCCTACTTATGAAAAGTATTTAATGCATATGAAATGTATCTAGAATTAATTATTTATTTGATTTTAAAGGATTTATACTAATAACTGAAAGTTTGTTAATTTGCTTGGTAGAAGTATTGAATTGCTGCATTTCATGCTTGCTTTTCAGTGCTTTGCTCTGTTCTACCTAATTAACTCCTAAATGAGACTGTGATTTGAAGAATGTTAGCGTTTTATATTCATGTTGTCAAATTTTTGTCAGGGCACTTTAGCACATTAGCATGCCATTTATTACTAATATTCTCAGAAAGCTATATGATTTCTTTTTAAAAAGCGAATACTGAGGGAAACTCGACAGAGTTGGTATGACCCAGCTTGAACAGGGATGATAGAGGAGATCAGGTTTATTCACTTTTGGGCTTGGTCTGTTTAAGTGCTAGAGACCCGTTTCATCCTCTTTTCTTCTCAAGGTAGTGGAGTTAATGGTGAGTGAGAAGCGCTGTCTCTATAAAAACATTACAGAAAAATGCCTGTCCTGCTTTCCATATCCCCAGTTTAGTTTGGGATTTGGATGAGAAAGTCAGGAAATGACCTGACCTGACAGACAAGACAGACATTTTTTGTCAGAAGGGAAATGTAAGCCTCACCTCGGGTTGGCACCTGAACATACGCCTGTTTTTAAGTACTTAAGCTTCTAAGTCAGCTGTTAGGAGGCAGACATCCTGGAAGAGGAATTTATTCCTCTTTGTGTTGTTTCCCTTGGTAATAAACACCAAGCACACCTGCGTGGAGTTACAGCCAGGTACTTGAAGGCATATCTGAGGTGACAGACAACGCTAAAGACGGTTAAGCTAATTCATGGTCTTTGAAAAACATGACATGCAACAGGGGAAGAGACTAAGCTTCTCTTAGTTTCAGAATTATTAATGCAAGGAAAAAAGCAAAACAACAAAAAAATCCCCTTAGATAGCAGAAACCCCTAGAGAGTTAAGACAGAAGAAAGTTTCATGAGCATCATTGTTAATGTTAATCCAGGGCACTGAGTTTTGGATGGTGCCTGTCGGTTACCTCGCAGTGTACTGGCCTTGCCCGCTGCTGCCTTCACACGCGTGCTGGACTTCTGTCATCCTTCCCTTATCTCTGCAGAATCTGTCTAATCGTCCTATTAATAGCTGCTTACGCTCAATAAAGAGCCTGTTTCATAGTTTGCAAATGTAAGTGACTATTATTTCGTGCTTCAGGTACCATCATTTTCACCCAGTTGCCTGGTGGAGCAATTAGAATGTCTCAGTTCTTAAAATTTCATCCAAATAAAGCATGACACAGCAGTGTCCGTGTGTGTGATGATGCTTTTCTGACAGAACTGATCCCTAGAAGAAGGATGGCTTTCAGGTAGATCTAGCAGTGTTCAGATCTGTTTGAATTTATTTGCTAGTGACATTGATTTTAGACCATGTAATGGAATACAGATTTTTTACGAGATAAATTTTTGTGACAGTGGCTACTTCATCATAGACTAATATTTTTTAAATACATTGAATGATGTCCGAGAAAATTACTTACTAGTACAGTCTGGTAATTGTAGTTAACAGCTGGGTTTTTTGTTTGGGTTTTTTTTGTTGGGTTTTTTTTTTTTTGTGTTTCTTTCTTTCTTAAGTAAGATTCTGGTATCCTTACCGGTAATGAACTGCAGCACCTTGCTTCATAAATAATCTCTCTGAAGCTAGTGGGACTACTCAAGGAATAAGAAGCTGCAAAGCTGGTAAGAATATCAGAATCTTACCCCAACTATCATCAGTTTTACTAGGTCGTTTTGACTAGCAGCTATACTATAGTCTGCTTTATTGCTTTTGTATTTCATCAGAAACAAGCTTTGTAAATACCTACAGATATTTAGCATTGACTATGAGAATTTACTTTCTAAGGCATGTTTCTGTATATTTTGGGATTTCACCTAGCAAACTCAACTTCATTTTGCAGTGTTACAAGTAATTGTTTCCAAGACTGGGCCTGAAGAATCGGCAGGTTTCGCAGCTGCTCCATATGAACCAATACTGAGGGAACAAAAGAGCTACATCAGTCTAATTTTGAAAAGCTCTCTCATCTATTTAGTAATCATGCTATGTTTAAAAAGTCTAGTAGCTGTTAACCAGCATCGTGGATAAGTGAACTTTGTATAAAAAATATTTTTCCATCCCGTGAGCATTTTCCTCTGCTTCTTCAGCTTGTTCAGAGTTTGATCAAACCCCAAAACTTGAAGCCAGGCTGAGACAAGTGAGTGAGTTTTGGCTGGGCGGTAGGTGAGAAGTCCACCCCAAAATCCACTTAAGTCACATTGGGGTTTTTTTATTTAGATTAGCAGTGAAATAAGAAAGGAGGGTTGTTTGAGGGTGGGTTTTTTTAAACTAATAGAACAGCTGTCCTACAAAACTGACACCACTTCGCTGAACTTGCTTTCAAGTGGTGGGGACGGGCAGGGGAAGTGTGTCTTTACTAGTAGATGTAGGGTGGAGGCGTGGGACAGACACTTAGGATCACAGAGTAGTTTAAAGAGAGAGAACAAAAAATTGCTAAAGATGAGCCTTCCAGCTGCGGCACTAAATTTAGTATCTGTACAGCTTTGTGCACTCTTCGGTCCACTTGTAGTTCATTATACAGACTGTGTAAGGTCTCTGCAAACGCTCAGCAGTAGGTAGACTAATGGCTGGACCAGGGAGGAGGAAAGATGAGATCTTTGGTGGACAAGCAGAATGGGACAAGGAGAGAAAATGAGTGGAGAGCCATAACGGGGAGACAGCGAGGGGAGAGGCTGAGGTGTGGTCAGGAGTAGGGGAAGGTGGGACTTGAACGGGAAGGCTGGGCGTGGGTGAGGGATAAGGTGCTTTGGTGTTAATTGCTTCTTAAAAACAAAGGTAATTCTGAAATGGGGATAATGGATAAATGGAGATATATGGATTAATTGAATACAGATAAAGATAAATGGAAATGAGGACTTAAAGCTGTACAGTGTCACTTCAACCTTGCGTTAATTCATGAGGATATCTTTTTTAATTAAGTGGTCAAATACTAATTTCTCACTGGCATTCTTGCTTCTCTGCTGTCTGGGGAGAGATGAAACAGCGGTGTGTATCAAAGGGGATGGAGGCTGCATAATGAATGAGGTGGAGGATTGCAGAAAGAAAAAGGAGGTGAACTCATGGTCAGGATGGTTTAATGCTACCCTGGAGAAATAAGGTTTTTTTTGTCTTTTCTCTGCAGTAGAGTTGTGCTGAGAGGAGTCATTTCATGGCAGAGGCTGGGGGAGATATTTTCCACAGGTGGCTGCTTGATTTTCTGTGGAAACTGTTGAGATCCTGGGGTCACACTTGCAGAAATGCTGAACATCTGCAGCTGTTCCTGAAAATGCCAGTAGTTGTGCTGTGGACATAGAAGCTGTTATATACTACAAACTATTGCAAGAAATAAAGGCATGGGTATCTCAAATTGCTCACTCAGAATTGTGATACCTCGACCTAAACGTTCCTATGTTTCCTTTCCTGATCTGTAAAATCAGGATAATAGCACTCAAATTTTCTTGCTGGGGACAGCACCTGTTCACTAGTGTTTGGGAGGCAATCTTAGGCTGTGCTGATGTGCAGTACAAAAGTTCAGGAGGAAATTAATGATTTTGTCTCTGCAACACAACTTGAATAGTTTGTAGTAAGTATGTCGTGAGCACTGAAGGAGAATGAAACAAAGTGTGGTGTAACTGCTTATTAAGCGCTCGTCAGCAGTGGGAGGATTCATTTCACACTGAGCTGTGTTTCCTGCCCACAAAAAGGCTTTCATCCACCAGGCACGATTAATAGCCCAGGATAACTGACAAAATATCGCCGGTTCACACTTACTCAGTTTGAAACTGTAATAACTTTCTGTGCGATATCATACCCTTCGCATCCACATGTACTCTGTGGCTTCACACTTTGAGCTGTGCTCTGTCCCCCATTTTGGTTCCTTCTCTCTTCTTTTCGGAACAGTAATGGACTGTTTTCTTTAGTCCTGGTTATTTTTATAAAGCAGTTTCCTAAAAGCTATCTCAATACTCAAATCTGAAACTGCAGACATTGTACAGTGGGTGGTGTCCTGATCCAATGTTGGGAGAGGTTTCGATACGATCCCAAGAGCGAGATTAAGACAGAAACAAGGTCAGATGCCGTATAACCTCTTAAACTTTATTCCCGTAACAAACAATGGTAGCGATAGGACAGAGGGAAGAAGAGACAGTAAGTCAGAATACTTAAGCAAGCAAATGGAAGAGATGCAGCAAGATCAGTTATACCACCAAGAATCCAGCAACGTCCCGTTGGCTCAGTCTCGGCGCAGGTGTTACAAGCTAAAAAGATGATGGTAAGTCCCCCCAAGAGAGGAGTACGCAGTCCTTTTATTGTCCCAGTCCCCACGATTTCTCTGAAAAGTCCGCCCATTTCCACAGCATATGTGCCGCCTCATGTTCCTCCACGCGCGCATGCCCAGGTGTTCACAGTGGTCGTGCCGGGGGTGGTCGACCTGCGGTGTCTTCAGCCTCCGCACGTCTTCCTCCTCTGCTTTCCTCTCCACCGGCCTCGCGTGCAAGCACAGCTTGGGCTGTTGTTGGTTTTTTGGGCGGATGCGGTGATTTCTTCGGGGACAATTCGTTCGAGCGTACTCCTCCACGGCAGCAGGATGTTGAGGCCAGGCAGGTGGTAGTGGTGCAGCGATGTCGAGACAAACACAGTCCAACACAGTCTCTTACAGGTGGCATATAACCTCAGAGATTTATAAGGCAACCCAGAGGGTAGAAACGTAGAATTAAAAAAAAAAGTTCACCAAAGTGTTACTTAAAATTTTACAAGGTACTAATTGGTGAAACAAACCCAAAGAATTGAAGTAAATCGTGGAACTGTCATATAAGATATAGTTGACCAATGGCATGAAAGTAGGAGAAGCAAGCTGTGAAAATTGCACATCTTGCAAGAAGTTAATTGCTGTTCTCTGAATTGCAACACAGGCATTTCCTGAAAGCGTGCTGTTTTAGACAAGTTTCTAAAAATTCTTGAAAGTCCTTGTACGTCTGTCTTCTGGACTTTCAAGACACTGCCTCTGAAATATGGCTATTTAACAGTTCTTAACAGTTCCTTTGAACATTCAAAGGCTTTCTCGGCCAGGGCAGCCAAGGTTAACAAGATCTGTTAGAATATTGTGTTGGAAATGTCATTATTAATACACTTCGTGGTTGCTGTAGGTGAAGATCTGTCACTTTCCATCAAAGCGAAGAATGTCGAGCTGCTAAAGTAACTGACATCAGGATTTTGTAGGTGATCCTCCAATATGGGTAGCTTTTTGGGCGATTGTCAGTTAGGCATTGGAGCCTAATGGAGAAGTACCTTCTGTGAGTGAGGGCAGAGGCCTCAGTACACAGAGCAGAAATGGCTTGGGGCAACTGAAGAGCCCTACACGTGCAAAAACCATTAGTGCTCGCAGGAGAACTGAGCGCCTTACACCACACGGCTATGTTTAGTAGTAGCACGCTCTTTGTGAACAGCAGCCCCAAAAGTCAGTCTCTGTTCACCCCGTGGGCTGCCTCCTGGCCAGAGCAGGTGCCACGCCTTCGTCTAAAAATGAATCTTCTGTCGCGCAGTGCAGTCTTCTGTCAGCAAATGGACGGGCTGGCCAAAACAATGCACTCAGTGAAGCTGCTCCAAGAAACAGTCCTCTGGAAGCAGTCGGTGATCTTTGTCTTCTTCCTCTGGGGTAGTTAACTGCTTCCTGTGCAACCAAAAGTCAAGCAGCATTGCTAAGCAAATTTCCTGGCCAAGGGAAATTCTGACAAATACTTTTGCACAAGTCAGTAAAGAATTGCGATGACTGGCACTGTAGAGCAGAGCATCCTTTTAACCATGACGGACAGACAGAAAATGGAACGTTATGTCAGATAACCTCCAAGAAGAGATGAGTTAGGTGTGCAAGGAGAGGACTGGGGGGGGGGGGGGGGGGGGGGTGTTACGAACCT